>OX578139.1:150663902-150826402 GCA_951213105.1 Amaurobius ferox | reverse complement strand
CTCATTATGTAGACGATTTAGCTCGTCAATTGGAGGGCATTTGGAATGACATCCCTCAGAACATCATCCGACAAATTTATGCATCAATGCCACGTCGAGTAACAGCTTGCATCAAGGCCAGAGGTGGACCAAAGACATATTCACGTGCTCACTTTGTGTAGATTTTTCTGTGCAATAAATCATCCAATTGTTCTGCAATTCTAATTATTTCTTCTTCTGTACATCATTATACGTACCAAATTTTGTTTCATTTGGATATATATATATATATATATATATATATATATATATATATATATATATATATATATATGTATATATTTATCATATATTATTATCATAATATTTATTATTATATATCTATAATATATATATGTATGTTTAGTAATTGTATCACCTTAAATCTTAGCGTCAAATATAGTATATGAGATGAATAAAACACAAATTTAGTAATCCTATAGCCATCGTTTTAGTTTTAAAATATATTTTTCTTTTAACACGTATACAAATCTTTAAGGAAAGTAATATATTTTTCCGTCAAGTTTGTATGTCTCAAATCGTCATAGAAGCGAAATATTTGAGAAAAGTTTTGAACCTCTAAAATTGGATAAAATATTTTACTTATTTATGCAAACAAAATAATAATTTATATGGTTTGTTAGTTTCGGTATAAAATCTACCGTAGAATGTAAGTAGTAACTCATAATACACTATTCCAAAATTTTCTACAAAATACAAAGAAATAAAAGAAGTGAAAACATAAAGAGGGAATTATAAATCGTAATGCAGGTCATAAAGACAAAGACAATCAACAAATTTCAAAGATGAGGAATGAAAATAGGAAAACAAAAAAATCAAGCAAAAAAGCTTTCACATGGAAGAGCTTTAGGCTTAAGATAATGTATATATATATATATATATATATATATATATATATATATATATATATATATATATTAAATATTAAAATTGTTTATACAAAATGAGCAAAGAGTTACTTTTATATTATTTCATACTGATTCACTATACTTTTGGGTTTCTTTACCCGTGACCATTTTTGCCTCATATTTTTTCTAGCCACCATTTGAAAGAACCCCTGTTGCGCTTGTATTAAAACTCTGCAATTGCTATCACATAACCATGTTCTAAATTGGTACACACGCCTACTACGTAATCTTGTGCGTCCGCTTAGCGCGTATATGATATATAAGTGCGTCTTCTGCACTTGTGAAATGTACGACTCAATCAATATCCTAAATAAGATTTTGCTACATACACACTTCTTAAACACTCCAAGTATGGTGAGCGGATTTTACCGGGGAATTCTTGGCCTAAGTTAAAATGTATAGCACTCTGATTTCCACGATCATCTCCTTTGCTTTGTAGAATAAATATCAATTGCAAATGTCATAATTTTAAGTAATTGAATCTAGTATCATCGCAGAATCAGAGGCATTATATGGAGTTTCGGGTACATCCAAAAGTTCCATCTATACCACTAGAAATTGAATTGACAAATATTAATTGTCTTTTTAATTACAGATTGCATATTGTCTTCATTTTCGTATGTTGATACACACAGCAAACACTTGTCTAGAACTACAGTAACAGTGACCAACGATTAACGTCAAAAAAATGACAACGATTCAATGTCACATGTCGCGATATTTTTATTTAGGGACGATTTCGAAAACTACTCTATGAAATACTTTGCTTGAGTATTAACGTTTATTATATAATAGTGGCCGCTAAATATATAGTGGCACATTTAGTACCCGCTAAATATATAGTGGCCGCTAAATATAATAGTGGCATATTTAGTGGCCGCTAAATATATGATAACTGGTTTTGTAGCAATCAAATTTTAAACAAATTCTGTGCACACTTCGAGGGCGCAAAAGTCCCCGACACTTCTATTGCCCAGGCCCCTCTTCTTGCACGAACGCAAAAGTTACAAAGCAGCAAAAATGGATCCATATTTAGGGTGAACAGGTAGGATCCATATTTAGGGTGAACAGATTATCTGTCTATGGTTGAAAGAAAAAAAAATACAGATGTTCTAACTTTTTTTTTAATGAAAAGTTATATTATTTGCACAACTTTCTTTTTACCCTTTCCTTCCCAATATTACGATTTTTACGAACATTTTAAAATCTATCATATTTTTCAATTTTAGAATCTATCATATTTTTCATTTTAAAATCTATCATATTTTTCATTTTAAAATCTATCATCTTTTTCAATTTTACAATGTATCGGAGCCCATCTTTGGTTCAATACCTACGTTTTATTGAAAGCTTATTTCTAGGCCGTGTAGGGGAATCGGAATTCCATTTACATACATACATTAGCGATTAGCTTTTCATAGTATTGATGACGGTTTATTACATCAGAAGGCAAATATTTATATACAAAGAAATATTATACAAATGTTTACTTCAGCAGCCGATTAAACCCCCGAACCCTTATGGTGTCATTTGTTATTTTATGCAAATATTTAAATCGTATTAGCATTTGAATAATAATTAGAGAGTATGTCTAATATGTAAATATGTAATTCACACCAACATCTATGTCTATCTGTGCGATTAGCGTTAATATTGGCGATATTAATAACAATTTGGATAACAACTTGAAAAACAACTTGACAAGCTGAAAAATTCTAATATAAACTTTTGGCAAGTTCAAAAAAGTTGGAAAATCGAATTACGTCTACAGGATTGCATATATGCGTTTACGTACATTTATACAAATACTGCTACAAAGATAGACATCACTCAAAATTGTTTATATTACACAGATGCGCAAAACGTTCAAATTCGTAGAAAACACAAAAGTCTAGTCAAAATACCGTCGTAATACGTTACATAATTTTTAAAGTAAGTAATATAATTATAAGTAAAAAATATAATTTTAAAGTAAGTAATATAATTATAAGTAAATAATATAATTTTAAAGTAAGTAATATAATTATAAGTAAATAATATAATTTTAAAGTAAGTAATATAATTTTAAAGTAAGTAATATAATTTTAAAGTAAAGTAAGTAATATAATTTTAAAGTAAGTAAGTATAATTTTTAATGTAGTAAACATGAAATATTACTGTTCCATTGAGCTGTTCCGTTTACACCGTATTTGAAGGTGGGCACTTAGCATTTTATATATATAAGAGATAATAACATGCTTATAGGAGTTAAACTTCTCACGACAATTCAGTCTGATTTAAAGAAAAAGAGGTAGGTCGTGGAGGGAGGAGGAGAAGGTCGCCAAGAGGTAATAAAAAGTAGGGTGAATATATAAAAAAACCCAATGAAATTCGAGCATTCTCGAGGAACTAAAAAATTGAGTTCATCGAGATTACGAAAAAAATATACATTGTTTCGAGTTTGCTGTCATTAGAGACAGTAATGACACATATTTTTTAATATTTAAAAGCAAAATATGTATTGCTTTATGCATTATTGAAAGTTATTTAAAAGGACATAATATGCTTTATTTTTATAAATATTAATATTTGAGTATTTAATATGTTTTCGTAATGTATTTTATATTATTATTTTGCCAGAATTATGAAATATTTAAATGCTTTACTTAAATTTTGAAATTAGTTAATTATATTTTGAAACAAGTTTGCGTCCAAGACATTTCTAAATTCAGATTGAAAAGCAAAAATACAAAAATATATTTTATTTTTAGCGAATAGTTCCAATAAGCAAACACGTCCTTAAAATGCAAGAATATTTTTCTAGTGCAAGTAAATCATTTTATCGCATTTTCTTCGGTTCAAATCAGAAAATTTATGTAAGCCATAAAACATAATTTAAAAACACAAGGCATAAAATTTTGCACTTCACAGAAATGCGGAGTTACTCATAAAATATTTATATAATATTATATATTTTTTGCAGGTTTAGAAATGTCAACTGTAAATATTATCCGATTTAACATGTTTGCTTTGTTGGAAGTAAATGTTTATTTTTGTGAATGTGATGCTTTGGAGAATACTTACTAATATGTACATATTCCTTTGTCTGATTCCATGCAATATTCAAATAAATTATTTTTGTTAAATTATTCATTGGATAACATAAACATTGTATTTATAGGTACATTTGAATAAGTTGTGATTTTTATTCATATTTTTGCTTTAATTTTGGAGTAAACCACATTATAAACGATATTTATTTTAACACATTCCAGTTTATTTTATTAATTTCAACCGTTGCAGGACTTGCACTTTTTGAGAGACGGGGGGAGGGATGTATTTGAAAAGAAAAGGTAGGAGGAGTGTTATATTCTAAAGTTGATGTATGAGATCTTATATTTTAAAGGGGACCGTGAAAGTTGTTATATTCTAAAGGGACCTTAGATGAGGGATGTTTCAATGGGTATATTCCAAATTGGCAGTAGGATGTGTTATATACTAAAAGCCTTGTAGTGACTATTACCTTATAAACGGTCTGTAGGGCTCTATGCTCTAAATAGGCTGTAATGATCGTTATATTTTAAAAGCGTTGTAGGGATTGTTAAGTTCTATACTGTCTGTATGGCTTGCTATGCTCTAAATGGCTGTAATGATCGTTATATTCTAAAAGCGTTATAGGGATTGTTATATTCTAAAGGTGCTCTAGATGAGGGAGGTTTTCAGGGGTATATTCTAAATTGGCAGTAAGGTGTGTTATATACTAAAAGCCTAAAAGCCTTGTAGTGACTGTTACGTCATAAACGGACTGTAGGGCTTGCTATGCTCTAAATGGGCTGTAATGATTGCTATATTCTAAAAACGTTGTAGGGATTGTTATGTTCTATACTGTCTGTATGGTTTTCTATGCTCTAAATTGGCTGTAATGATCGTTATATTCTAAAAGCGTTGAAGGGATTGTTATGTTCTATAGTGTCGGTATGGCTAGCTATGCTCTAAATGGGCTGTAATTATCGTTATAGGGATTGTTATGTTCTATACTGTCTGTATGGCTTGCTATGCTCTAAATGGGCTGTAATGATCGTCATATTCTAAAAGCGCTGTAGAGATTGCTATATTCTATACTCTCAGTAGGGTTTGCTATGCTCTAAATGGGCAGTAATGATCGTTATATTCTAAAAATGTTGTAGGGATTGTTATGTTCTATACTGTCTGTTTGCCGTCTATACATCTCAGAATATAGACGATTTAGTTCAAACGACATCCCTCACAACACCATCCGGCAAATTTATGCATCAATGCCACGTTGAGTAACAGCTTGCATCAAGGCCAGAGGTGGACCAACGCATATTCACGTGCTTACTTTGTGTAGATTTTTCAATGCAATAAATCATCCAATTGATCTAACGTTCTAATTATTTCTTTTTCTGTACATCATTATACGTACCAAATTTTGTTTCAATTGGATAATTCTTTCTTGGTGCGTCGAATTATTTGTCTTAGAGTATATATATATATATATATATATATATATATATATATATATATATATATATATATATATATATATATATATATATATATATATATATATATATATATATATATATATATATATATATATATATATATATATATATATATATATATATATATATATATATATATATGTGTGTGTGTGTGTGTGTGTGTGTATGTATGTATGCATGTATGTATAGTAATTGTAACACATTGACTCTTAGCGTCAAATATAGTATATGAGATGACTAAAACACAAATTTAGTAATCCTATAGTCAACGTTTTAGTTTTAAAATATAATTTCTTTTAACACGTATACAAATCTTTAAGGAAAGTAATATATTTCTCTGTGTAGGTTGTATGTCTCAAATCTTCATAAAAGCGAAATATTTGCGAAAGGTTTATCCTCTAAAATGATTAGATATGAATAAAATTTTTATTCCACGAAGGAAATTATTTCATAGAATTGGATAAAATGTTTTACTTACTTATGCAAACGAAATATTTTATATGGTTTGTTAGTTTTGGTATAAAATATACGGAAAGAATATATATATATATATATATATATATATATATATATATATATATATATATATATATATATATATATATATATATATATCAACATACTCTCCTTCAAGAGTGATACATTTATTCCAACGCTCCTCTAACTTTTTGATGCCTTTTTTGTAGAACGATTTGCCTTTGCTCTCAAAATAGGCATCAGTTTCGGCAATCACTTCTTCATTTGACCCAAATTTATTTCCCTGAAGCATATTTTTGATGTTTGCAAAAAGCCAGTAGTCGCTGGGGGCCAGATCTGGAGAGTATGGCGGGTGAGGAAGCCTTTGCAAGAGTAATTCATATAATTTAACCATCGTTTTCATCGACTTGTGACACTTGTGTGTGTGATTTATAGGAACATTTGAATAAGTTGTGATTTTTATTCATAATTTTGCTTTAATTTTGAGTAAACCACAACATAAAGGATATTTATTTTAACACATTCCATTTTATTTTATTAATTTCAACCGTTGCACGTTTTGCACTTTTTGAGAGACGGGGGGATGGATTTGAAAAGGAAAGGTAGGAGGACAGTTATATTCTAAAGTTGATGTATGAGGTCTTATATTTTAAAGATAATCGTGAGAGTTGTTATATTCTAAAGGGGCCCTAGATGAGGAATGTTCCAATGGATATATTCTAAATTGGCAGTAGGGTGTGTTATATACTAAAAGCCTTGTAGTGAGTATTACCTTATAAACGGTCTGTAGGGCTTGCTATGCTCTAAATAGGCTGTAATGATCGTTATATTCTAAAAGCGTTGTAGGGATTGTTATGTCCTATACTGTCTGTATGGCTTGCTATACTCTAAATGGGCTGTAATGATCGTTATGTTCTAAAAGCGTTGTAGGGATTGTTATATTCTAAAGGGGCTCTAGATGAGGGAGATTCTAAGGGGTAATATTCTAATTTGGCAGTAGGGTGTGTTATATACTAAAAGCCTCGTAATGACTGTTACGTTAAAAACGGTCTGTAGGGCTTGCTATGCTCTAAATGGGCTGTAATGATTGTTATATTCTAAAAACGTTGTAGGGATTGTTACGTTCTATACTGTCTGTATGGTTTGCTATGCTCTAAATTGGTTATAATGATCGTTATAGGGATTGTTATATTCCATACTGTCTGTATGGCTTGCTATGCTCTAAATGGCTGTAATAATCGTCATATTCTAAAAACGTTGTAGAGATTTGTTATGTTCTATACTCTCAGTAGGGTTTGCTATGCTCTAAATGAGCAGTAATGATCGTTATATTCTAAAAGCGTTGTAGGGATTGTTATGTTCTATACTGTCTGTATGGTTTGCTATGCTCTAAATGGGGTGTAATGATCGTTATAGGGATTTTTATGTTCTATACTGTCTGTATGGCTTGCTATGCTCTAAATGGGATGTAATGATCGTTATATTCTAAAAACGTTGTAGGGATTGTTATGTTCTAAACCGTCTGTAGAGCTCCTTATGCTCTGAATGGGTTGTAATTGTTGTTACATTCTAATGGGGCTGTAGGGGCGTCCCTATTTCCATTTCATAAAATTGAAATATCAATCGCTTCATAATTAATCATACGAATACATAGACGAAATTATATGTTTTTAGATAATTCTCAATTTATTTGTTTTTATATCCTTAAATTTATATCGTTTTATCAATTTTTCCTCTATCTTTCATGTTTGCAACACCGTTTTTCTAAAGATCAAAGTATCATAATGATAATAATCTTTGAAGAGTGAACCATATATTGCAATATGAATTATGGGTGTTTTTTTTTCCAAATTTAAGCAGTTACTGAAGATATAACTTTTATTATATTTTATATTTTATGGGTATTTTCAGATATACTTGTCACTGTTTTAATTATCAATCTAATTTTATTTTATCTTGCAATAAACTGCAGAATATAATTTTATTTTTTATTAATATTTACTCTAACGAAAAACATCCTCATTTCGCTAAGATCTTATCTCATAGTACATAAATCATATTACATTGTGAGCTTCGAATCAGAGAATGTATGAACAATAAAATAAAATGTAAACATTTTTATAAACACAAGTCATAAATTTACGCTGTTTGCAAAAATACTGAGATAAATTCATAACTTATTAATGTAATATCTAATTTTTCATATTAGAAATTTCCATCGTTTTATCTTATGCGATTTATGATGTGTTGAATTTGTTAAAAATGGAAAATATTTATCCTCGTTAAAATATTCCTAAGAACTTCTAAGGAATATGTTTAATGTGTTCATCTTTCTTTATAATTTTATATAAAAAAATAAACTACGGAAATAATTTTTTACTTAATATAGACATGATAAAATATTTTTTCGAATATTATAAATATATTTTGCTTTAATTTGATTTATATTTTTATGTTCTCCTTGCAAGGTATTATTCACTAAACTATCTTATAAATCAAAAGTCTTTTATTTATATATGAATTTCATTTTTATATATGTATATTTATGTTTTCATGTTTTAGTCATCTCTTTTAAATAAAACATAACGTGAAATAGTTTATTTTTCATAACATTAATTTTACGCTTTCTGGTTCTTTGAACATATGTACAATATGTACATGAATATATTTTTTTTTTCAAGAAATGTCAAAGAATGTTTGAGTTCTTTTTTAATGTGATCGCGAAATGAGTGACGTATTTTTTTCAAAATAACGTTTGTGATTGGATCTAATTAATTTAAAATAATAAAACTAAAATATTAGGATTAAAATTAGGATGTAGGATTATATATAATTCCAGTGTTTAATAAAATATGGAATTTATTTAATTTTCTATATATAAGTAGATTGGATTACCCTTTGTTTTCGAGTCTTAAATAAGCCCGGAATTATAAATAATACGGACACAAGTAACACTTTACTTACATTCCACCTCGCTTATTTTGAACTAAAATCATTATCAAGAAACAAATAAAATCTCTAAATCACGAAATAAGAAAATAAAATGCCCCTATTTTCCACAAACAACGTAATTTTTAAATTTCCAATATTCCATTTATAAAAATGTAAATGGAACGGAATGGCACATAAAGCTGAAATATCGGTGTATTTATAGAGAAAAAAATAAATCTATGAAAGAATTATACAACGGATTCGGTTCAAAGAATGCGGGAAATAACGTTCTCTAATCTTTCTGATGGTGTTAAGTTGAAAAAAAATTGATACTAATTTAGGTCACTAAGGAATCGATTTGTGTGAATATCGGCCAAAATCGTTGTAAATCAGGGTAAAACATAAAATATAAAATCAAATTTGAAATTACAAAAATAAAGAAACGATATTTTATCCTTTACGAAAATCTACTATCAACTAACGTACATATAACCGAACAACTTTTGTCCTAGCACCAATATTGATCATATTAGTCGTTAGTCATATTAGTTCATATTAGTTTTCCTGCATATTTATATTTTTTCTTCTAAGACATAACAGTTCCCAAATATTACTAAAACACTATTACCTCACAGATTTGCCTTTAGATTTGAGTGACAAATGGAGTTTCGAAGTCGAGATGAGCTCTGAATGAACTCTTAATAAATTGGGCTACAACGACTGCGGCCACATATGCTTGTTCAAAACAACTTGTCAAGAAAACTAATAATCTGATGTGGGCAACACATGACTTTCTCTGTAGAATAATATCACGTTCTCTTTATTTATTCAATAATTCATTAAATAGAATTTAATTGCACTAAATAACACTCATAACTATTTTAAATTACACTGAATTTGCACTTATATTCAAATTTCCGTAACTGAATTTAATTTCAAAGGTAGGGCAGAAAAAATGCAAAAATACTAAAATATCTCAATAACCGCTAGTTCTACAGAAATGGGGTTGGTCTTATTATTTTCATCATCAAATAGTGCGTGTAAAACAAGCATTTAATTGATATATTTGAGCATATGTAATCTTTTGTTTTAGATTTTGGCGAATTTAGAAGGCCATTTCGCAAAATAGGCAGGTTCCTATTCTCATAACCATACCACATAGCTAATAAGCATCAGAGAAACTCGCATGTAACTTATCCACCAAATTTTGTGAAAATTGGTCCATCAGTTTTTAAGTTAGAGCAAATACAGACATTTTTTACGGACCATTTCGCTAAAAAAGCAGGTTTGTTTTTTCTCTCAAATGATACCAAAATATAATCAGTGTTATATATATGTTACTTACCTATAAAGTTTTATAAAAATAGATCAATTAGCTTTCGAGTTAGAGTGGATACAATATCTTCTCCCTCACGCGCGCGCACATACACACACGCACACACACACACACACACACATACTCACTCACTCACTCACTCACACACACAGACACCATGCTAATAATAGTTCTTTTGTATTCTATAGGTACAGAAACATGTAGGTCAGTTGAAAACACGATTTGTGATTTTTGAACTGATTTGAATACTTTCCCCATACATTAACCCGTTTGCAGAGAAAGTTTTTATCTGATGTGGGCAGCTTATTATTTTCACTGACGACTAATATTCGCGTCATGTTTATTTCTTCGATATTTCATTATATTGAGTTTAATTGCACAAAAAATAACACCCATAATTAATTTAAATTACACTGAATTCGCCCTTTTAATTCAATTTTCGTTCTCATTTGGTAACTGGCCTTGTTTTCAAAAGGTAGCGAAAATGCGAAAACAATAAAATGGCTGGAGAACGGCTTGGTCTTAATCTTTTCATCTGAAATAATTGCGTATAAAATAAGCATTTAAATGATATATTTGACCATATGTAGTTTTTAATTTTGATTTCGACGAATTTTGCAGGCCATTTTGCAAAAGAATGCAGATAATATTTTTCCAAATAATACCAAAATCTAATCAGCATCAGAGTAACCCACAATCTACCAATTGTTTGTAAATTGATCTAATACATTTTCAGTTAGAGTGGACACATGCAATCTTTGCTGGCCATTTTACAAAAATGATGGTTATTTTATGCCGAATCATACCAAAAACTAATAATCACAAGACTCATATACAAATGACTTACCTAAGATTTTTTTTAATTTGGTTTATTAGTTTTTGAGATAGAGTGGATACATAGAGTGCACACAGACATACAGATACACAGACGTCACTCTAAAAATATATATTTTGTATTCTAGAGATCCCGTGAGGTAAAACGTGTTGACCCGTCGAAAACTTGAGTGATTTTCTGCATGCTTCCGATACTTTCCTGATACATTACCATGTATTTGCAGGGAAAGCAAAAAATGCCCTTTTATTATTCATGAGGGCGTTAACTTTTTGATACAGGACTTTGGAGTCACTTCTGTCATCACAGTCGTCTCCAATTGAAATTGACAATGAATGAAGTTGATAATTGTAAAAAATAAATAATAATTAAAATAATTGCAAATTAAAGTAATAATTGCAAATTTAATGAGTATATTTGTAACATGAAAATCTAGATGATTATTTTAACATGAAAGATCAATCATGCTTAAAGCATTGATTATGAAACACTTTCCAACTTCAATGGAATTTTATTTAAACAAGTCTAAAATGCAATACATTCCTCGGTATATTTTGAAACTTATCACAACACTGCATTAATTTATTATATTTTAAAATTTAAACCTTCATCGAAAAAAATGAACTTCATTCAAATGACGGCATTGAAATATAAATTGCCTGGTTTAAACATCTCTAAAATGTTATACATTCCTCGGTAATAGTTTTAGAATTATCATAATACTACGATAATTTATTATATTTGAAAACTTCATCGAGAACAACTGAAAGTAATTAAAATGACGTCATAGAAAAAATAACACGCCTGAATCTCTCTATAAAAACAGGTTTCCATTCATAACTTTCTCCCATTCATTTCATTCATCACAATACTATAATAATTTATTTTATTTAAACATTTTGTTTAAGACCATGGAGCTACAAAAAATTAAACTCTATGCTTGAAACTTCATCGAAAAAAATCGTCCTTCTCTTTATGAAATCAATTAATATTTCATTCCTATCAGCCATGCAGACTCCATGGACTAAATTATTTTGTGTTAAAAAAATACAGGAATTCTAATACAACTCATTCTATATATTTTGCTGTTTACATTTTACATAGGTAAAAAATAGGCTTAGTTGTAGAAATAATCAAATTTAGATGAGCATTTAAACTGAAATATATTGTCATTGCGTTGTTTCAGTATGTAGATGCAGATAATTTAAGCAAAAATAAAGTAATTTTAGGACGGATACAACACTCAAAATGAATTAAAAAGAACTTAAAAAAATCACGATTTTGAAACAAGATGGATGCCATATATCATTTTGAAGTGGGTCATGTGATGGTTTCATATCATGGTCACGTGATCGTTTCATATAAGAGGTGTAATTATTATTTTAATTTTCATTTAAAAAACTACTGAATATATTTCGCTGAATTTTTTTTATATATTTTATGGAACAATTTGAATATTACCTAAAATTTTCGAAGCAATTTATGAGTTTTAAATCCGCTTAAAAATGTTTGAAAAATTAGGTCCCATAGGGCTCAATGTATTTCATTTTTTCGACCCGGGTTCAATCCAAAACTAATTGGGTAATATTATTCATTTATATTCCCATAGGTTCAACAGACCGTCTGAACAACATACAAAAATTTCATTTTGATTACGTCATTTTTACGGCAGTTATCGTGCTAACGGACAGACAGACAGACAGACAGACAGAATGAACAAAGTCATAAACACTTTTCAACTTTGTTGTAAAGTGCTAAAAACATAAAAACAAATATAGTAATAAATACTTAAATACTTATGATTGACAAAACAATGTGTCATCATTTTGTAGTTTTGCATTTTAAGGTTTTTAACACTTTACAACAAAGTTGAAAAGTGTTTATGACTTTGTTCATTCTTTCTGTCTGTCTGTCTGTCCGTTAGCATGATAACTGCCGTAAAAATGACTTAATCAAAAAGAAATTTTAGTATGTTCTTCAGACGGTCTGTAGAACCTATGGGAATATAAATGAATAATATCACCCAATTAGTTTTGGATTGAAGCCGGGTCGAAAAAATGAAATACATTGAGCCCTATGGGACCTAATACTTCAAACATTTTTTAAGCGGATTTAAAATTCACAAATTGCTTCGAAAATTTTAGGTAATATTCAAATTGTTCCATAAAATATAAAAAAAAAAAAATTAGCGAAATATATTCAGTAGTTTTTTAAATAAAAATTAAAATAATAATTGCATCTCTTATATGAAACGATCACGTGACCATGATATGAAATGATCACATGACCCACTTCAAAATGATATATGGCATGCAACTTGTTTCAAAATCGTGATTTTTTTAAGTTCTTTTTAATTCATATTGAGTGTTGTATCCGTCCTAAAACTACTTTATTTTTGCTTAAATTCTGTGCATCTACATACAGAAACAACGCAATGACAATATATTTGAGTTTAAATGCTCATCTAAATTTGATTATTTCTACAACTAAGCCTATTTTTCACCTATGTAAAATGTAAACAGCAAAATATATAGAATGAGTTGTATTAGAATTCCTGTATTTTTTTAACACAAAATAATTTAGTCCATGGAGTCTGCATGGCTGATATGAATGAAATATTAATTGATTTCATAAAGAGAAGGACGATTTTTTTCGATGAAGTTTCAAGCATAGAGTTTAATTTTTTGTAGCTCCATGGTCTTAAACTTTTTAAATAAAATAAATTATTATAGTATTGTGATGAATGAAATGAATGGGAGAAAGTTATGAATGAAAACCTGTTTTTATAGAGAGATCCAGGCGTGTTATTTTTTCGATGACGTCATTTGAAATAATTTCAGTTGTTTTCGATGAAGTTTTCAAATATAATAAATTATCGTAGTATTATGAAAATTCTAAAACTATTACCGAGGAATGTATAACATTTTAGAGTTGTTTAAACCAGGCAATTTATATTTCAATGCCGTCATTTGAATGAAGTTCATTTTTTTCAATGAAGGTTTAAGTTTTCAAATATAATAAATCAATGTAGTATTGTGATAAGTTTTAAAATATTACCGAGGAATGTATTGCATTTTAGACTTGTTTAAATAAAATTGCATTGAAGTTGGAAAGTGTTTCATAATCAATGCTTTAAGCATGATTGATCTTTCTTGTTTCTATTTGGAATTATGTTTATTTATAGTTTGAAACCCGACTGCCGAAGTAGGTTAGTTATTTGCTGGACCAATACATTTATGTATCCACGATTACCTTAAGTTAAAAAAAAACCTTATAACTAAATTAAAATAAACAACATTAAATAAATGTTATCACAGTAGATAAAAATGCATTTTAAAGAGATTCGGAACGAATTATTACATTTTAATATATTATACCTTATATTTTACTTACTTGAAAATGTCACTATTGTATTATCTAAATCAGAAATATAAGGATTTATTATCACTGGTAATTTTAATTTATATTTAAACATTATGCACAGTAATGCATATTTACTAACGATTGAATCTGCCTTTTCGTGAAACGTTTCCCTGATTTAAAACAGATTGGAATTATTAACGAAAATAAAATAGTTAAATACATATATATTTTGAATTTCTCTTGTATTCGTGCTTCATTTGCTTATTTTCTTTTGGCGGTGAAATATAGCTAGAAATATATGCATTTCGTAGTTTATTTGTGTTACGGAAGAAAATAAATATTTATGTGAACAAATGACTATAATATATATTTTTTATTTAAAACAGAAATATATATATATATATATATATAAAACTTGGGACTACAGTCAACTATTTAATACGGTAGGTATAAAGAAATTAAAAAAAAGATTGCGGCTACTATTATTGCTTACGCCCTTTTTTGAAATAGTGGACATTAATTTTCATTCAATAAATACTATTTTTGAATAAAACAAAATATCATCTTACTATTTAGTCGTGATCACGCATGTATATATTATACATATATATATAAACCGAATTGCAAAGCCCCTTAATCTGCCTAGAAGTTTCTTTCAAAAAGTAGGAATGTAACTGAAGAGCAGAACAAAAAACTGAAAATTAAAAAAAAAATGACGGAGGAAACAAGAAGACGATAAGTGAAATATCCTGCCCTTGTAACTATACACACATGTATTCGGTGAGACGTAGAGTCAGTTTAGTTGCTTATATCTCTAAGCAAAATATTCTTCTACGTTTACTGCAACTGGTCAGCAAATTCAGCGGTATTGTAAGAATGCTGCAATGGCCGCCACAGCATGTCTCAGATGTGTTATACTTCTTATAAGTCTGGAGACCGGATAGCTTTGGGAGGGTATTAAATCCTGGAAGACATTGTTCAGAAAGCCTTGCAATATGTGATCGAGTTCTGTCATTTTGGTAAATGGAACCTGGGAGTCTTGACAATATAGGGAGAAGAATTGGCTGTAGAAAATCGTCGACATGCAGGCGAGCAGTGAGATTGACTTGAATCACACCTAGAAGAGATGAGCTGACCCACGAAATGGCTCCCCAAAATGTCACACCACGTGTGATATCCTCATGTCGCTCGACAACAAAAGAGGAATCGAAAGGCTGATCAGTTTTCACACAGGGAACTATTTTATGGCAGTCATCAACACTGATAGAGAAGCGGCGTTATTTGCGGAAGAAAACATAAATCCAATCAGACACTGTGCCTTCTTTGATCCACTGTTGCCAACACCAATCAACTACCATATCGCTCCGACCAATATTCCTACTGATAAGTCTGTTGGATCAACCAGTTACCCTCATGCCTATGATGCGAACTCTTATTATTTGTAGTAGCTCTGTCCAGTACGTTTGAGTTACAAACGCACATTTGCATTCAAATTGCAGCTTCAATGCAAAAAATCTAGATCCAATTGCCAGTGCTTGAGAACAATAGTCCAGTTAAATACTGCACGATGCGTCCTACTCATGCACGTTGCATGAGCTCTTTAAAGTCGTTTGGCTCTCTATTTCTTTTTCTGTTAAACTATATTTGCATGCAAGGTTTCACATCTGTAGCTCAATTTTTATGAGCATATAATTTTTTGCAACAGAGTGTAAATATTCTCATTCAAAAATGATAGAACGGTCTTTTTCTTTTAACTCTAAACTGATAAATTTCAAAAGGTCGATTTTTTTAAAGCCTGAATTTTCAATAAAGTCTCATTTGTAACAAATTACGTTTTTATGTCTTCTTTACATTTGATGAGTTTGATAGGTCAAACAGCGGGAGCTGACCCAACTAGGCCCTTAAAAAGCAAATTTCTAAAATAAGTTTGAAAATATGCTTTGTGTAATATAAATGTTGAAATATTTATAGAATACTTCTTAGATCTTTTTTAATTAACCATTAATTATAGTGCACTACATACATGACCTATTAATAATAGTACTTCTACATGCAAAACTCATAAGCATTAGAAACGTGTAAAATAGTTTTATGAACATATTCTTTGTTGCAAAATCAATTTGTTTCATAATTTACTACATTCTTTGATCGTAGAAAGTCAATATCGTGAATTGTATTACTATCTTACAAACTTCGCAAGTTATAGATATGAATAAAATCCGCACTATTAAATTTCGTAATAATTATTGCGTTTTTGAGAAATTTCCTTAGTTAATTACAAACTGATTTTATAGTCATCTCTCGGACAAGTACATTTTTGCAGTTATCTAAATTCAATTTATTGCTATATACAGTTTTGAATCATACAATAACGTAAAATATGTTTAATATTGTTTTCGAACATCAAACTGTGTAAAGCAACTTTCTGTATGATACAAATTTAATGTCTTCGAAATTTTTCAGTCACAATATTTTAACAGGAAAGATCAATCATGCATAAAACATTGGTTATGAAAGGCTTTCCAACTTCAATGCAATTTTATTTGTACATCCCTAAAACGCGATATATTCCTCAGTAATATTTTTAAAATTATCACAATACTACATTAATTTATTATATTTGAAAACTTAAAACTTCATCGAAAGAAATGAACGTCATTCAAATCACGGCTTTCAATATAAATTGCCTAGTTTAAACATCTCTATAATGCAATACATTCCTCGGTAATATATTTAAAATTATCATAATACTACTATAATTTATTATATTGGAAAACTTCATAGAAAACTTATGAAGTTTTTCAAATCAGGTCATCGATATATAAATTGGCTGGCACTAAATAAAAGCAGCATTTCATTCATTTACATTTTTCCATTCATTTCATTCATCACAATACTATAATAATTTATTTTACTTAAAACTTAAAATCATGAAGGTATAAGTAATTTAACTCTATACTCAAAATTTTATCAAAATTTCGTTTACTTCTGTGTAAAATCAATGATTGTTTCATTCATATCAGCTATATTCCAGACTCCATGGGCTAAATAATTTTGCAGTAAAGAAATTCAGCAATCCTTATACAACTCATTCTATATCTTTTGGTATTTACATCCTCCATAAGTGAAAAGTAGACGTCGTTGTAGAAATAATCAAATTTGGATGATCATTTATACTCAACTATATTGTTATTGCATTGTTTCAGGATGTAGATGCACGAATTTAAGTAAAAATAAAGCTGTCTTAGGACGGATCCAACACTAAATATTAATTAAAAGGAATTTTAAAAATCACGATTTTGACACAAGATGGCTGCCATATATTATGTTGAAGTGGGTCACGCGATCTCTTCATATAATGATCACGTGATATCTTCATATAAAGGATGTAATTATTATTTCAATTTTTATTTAAAAAACTACTGAATATATTTTGCTGATTTTTTTTATATATGTTATGGGATAATTTGAATATTTAATTAAACTTTCGAAGCAATTTGTGAATTTTAAATCCGCTTAAAAAATGTTTGGAAAATTAGTTCCCATCAATATATTTCATTTTTTCAACCTGGGTACAATCCAAAACTAATTGGGTGATATCATTCATTTAGATTCCCATAGGTCCCACAGATCGTCTGAACAACATACTAAAATTTTATTTTGGTAAATTCAATTTTTTGGCAGTTATCGTGCTAACGGGCAGACAGGCAGACAGAATGAACAAAGTCATAAACACTTTTCAACTATGTTGTAAAGTGTTAACAACATAATATATTTATACACTATAAATATAAATATAATTTGATGTTTTTTCTTATTATTAGAAATTATTTCATGAGATTTATGGTGGTGTACGTTTTTTTAAATGTTTCCAATATAACACGATATATTAATTGTATATAGTAGATAAAAAAGATAAATTGTAAATAATACATTGTAAATTATATTGTATACTTGCAGTAGTATAAATAAGTTATACTTAAATTGGTATATGCAAATTATTCGACAAAAGTGGCATGTATATATCTGGATAACATTCATATATTTTCCTTAAATATACGATAAATCAAAATAAATTGTGTTATTTTGAAACGATAAATGACGTGTAAGTAAAGAAGGAATCATCTATCATGGACGAAAAAAATAGTGGTAGAAAAAGCAGTTACTTCTCCGATATGGCAACAGGATTAGAAGCTAATTTTATTAAACTAACTTAATTTACATCAATGATTACAAAAATAAAGTGTGAATTTTAGTGTTTTAGTATTAATATATAAGCATCTTCCATATTTTTAATTTCCCATATGTAATATTCAAAAGGCATTGTTTACACAAAAATGTGTGATTCGGGATTTTAAAGCCAACATATGTGTTTAAGACCTTCTGCTCACGTTTTGACTATTGTTGGAGTAATGTCCATCGATCTGCGGTTGATTTTTTATACTTTACAACAAAGTTGAAAAGTGTTTGTGACTTTGTTCATACTGACTGTCTGTCTGTCTGTCTGTCTGTCTGTTCGTTAGCACGATAACTGCCGTAAAAAGACTTAATCAAAATAAAATTTTAGTATGTTGTTCAGAGGGTTTGTAGGACCTATGGGAATATAAAAAAATAATATCACCCAATTAGTTTTGGATTGAACCCGGGTTGAAAAAATAAAATACATTGAGCAATATAGGACCTAATTTTTCAAAAAATTTTAAGCGGATTTAAAATTCACAAATTGCTTCGAAACTTTTAGATAATATTCAAATGGATCCATAAAATATATAAAAAAATCAGCGAAATATATTCAGTAGATATTTAAATAAAAATTAAAATAATAATAACACCTCTTATATGAAGCGATCACGTGACCCTGATATGGAAAGATCACGTGACCGACTTCAAAATGATATATGGCATCCATCTTGTCTCAAAATCGTGATTTTTAATGTTCTTTTTAATTCATATTTAATGTTGTATCCGTCCTAAAACCACTTTATTTCTGCTTAAATTCTGTGCATCTACATACTGAAACAACGCAATTACAATATATTTCAGTTTAAATGCTCATCTAAATTTGATTATTTCTACAACGCAGCGTAGTTTTCACCTATGTAAAATGTAAACAGTAAAATATGTAGAATGAGTTGTATTAGAATTGCTGTATTTCTTTAACACAAAATCATTTAGTTCATGGAGTCTGCATAGCTGATATGAATGAAATAATCATTGGTTTTACGAAGACAAGGACGATATTTTTCGATGAAGTTTTAAGCATAGAGTTTAATTACTTGTTGCTCCATGGTCTAAATTTTTAAATAAAATAAATTATTATAGTATTGTGAGATGAATGACATGAATGGGAAATTATTTATAAATAAAATGTTGCTTTTATAGAGAGAGCCAGGCTTGTTATTTTTTCTATGACATCATTTGAATGAATTTCAGTGGTTTTCATTGAAGTTTTCAAATACAAAAAATTATCGTAGTATTATGATAATTCTAAAATTATTACCGAGGAATTTATCACATTTTAGAGATGCTTAAACCAGGCAATTTATATATCAATGCCGTCATTTGAGTGAAGTTCTTATTTTTCGATGGAGGTTTAAGTTTTCTAATAAAATAAATTAATGTAGTATTGTGATAAGTTTTAAAATATTACCGTGGAATGTATTGCATTTCAGACATGTTTAAATAAAATTGCATTGAAGTTGGAAAGTGTTTCATAATCAATGCTTTAAGCCTGATTGATCTTTCTTGTTTTTTATGTACACGATAGTACCCATAAAATATTAATAAATTTTTTCACGAAACTTTGTATGTAACTCAATCAAATTAATTAAAACTATATATATTGTATTTTAATTCGAGCTAAAAGTTCGGAATTTATTCAAAATTTTATATTTTTTAACATCGCAGCTTATGACAAAATTTGACATTATGGTGCATAAAAGTGCTTATTATGACTCAATAGCCATGAAATTTAAGAGTTTCAATCACTGTTGTGAAATATATTCCCAATGTTATATTTAACACTTTACAGCAAAGTTGAAAAGTTTTTATGACTTTGTGCATTCTGTCTGTCTGTTTGTCTGTCTGTTTGTCTGTCTGTCTATCCGTTAGCTCGATAACTGCCGTAAAATGACTTAATCAAAATGAAATTTTAGTATGTTGTTCAGATGGTCTGTAGGACCTATGGGAATATAAATGAATAATATCACCCAATTAGTTTTGGATTGATCCCGGGTTAAAAAAATGAAATACATTGAACCCTATGAGACCTAATATTTCAAACATATTTTAAGCGGATTTAAAATTCACAAATTGCTTCAAAAAGTTTAGGTAATATTCAAATTGCTCCATAAAATATATAAAAAAATCAGCGAAATATAATCATTGGTTTTTTAAATAAAAATTAAAATAATAATTACACCTCTTATATGAAGCGATCACGTGACCATGATATGAAAAGATCACGTGACTCACTTCAAAGTGATATATGGCATCCATCTTGTTTCAAAATCGTGGTTTTAAAAGTTTGTTTTAAATCATATTGAGTGTTGTATCCGTCCTAAAACCAATTCATTTTTGCTTAAATTCTGTGCATCTACATACTGAAACAACACAATTACAAGATATTTGAGTTTAAATGATCATACAAATTTGATTATTTTTACAACGAAGCCTATTTTTCACTTATGTAAAATGTAAACAGCAAAATATGTAGGATGAGTTGTATTGGAATTGCTTTATTTCTGTAACAAAAAATTATTCAGCTCATGGAATCTCCATAACTGATATGAATGAAATTTTCATTGATTTTACAAAGAGAAGGAGGATTTTTTTCGATGAAGATTTAAGCATAGAGTTTAATTACTTGTAGCTCCATGGCCTTAAGTTTTAAACAGAATAAATTATTTCAGTATTGTGAGGAATTAAATGAATGGGAAATTATTATGAATGAAATGCTGTTTTTATAGAGAGAGCCAGGCGTGTTATATTTTCTATGACGTCATTTGAATGAATTTCAGTTGTTTTCGATGAAGTTTTCAAATATAATAAATTATCGTAGTATTATGATAATTCTAAAATTATTACCATGGAATGTATCGCATTTTAGAGATGTTTAAACCAGACAATTTATATTTCAATGCCATCATTTGAATTAAGTTCATTGTTTTCGATGAAAGTTTAAGTTTTCAAATATAATAAATTAATGTAGTATTGTGATAAGTTTAAAAATATTACCGAGGAATGTATAGCATTTTAAAGATGCTTAAATAAAATTGCATTGAAGTTGGAAAGTGTTTCATAATCATTGCTTTAAGCATGCTTGATCTTTCTTGTTTTTTGTTTGTGAAGTAATTCCCTTTTGAGGGCCAAGTTACTCCCTGGGGTTACACTGACAACATCGATAGGAAAAAATATTCAAATCCTTTAAAGTGATACGAATAAATTTGGAATATGATAAATAAACGTCGATAATGCAGAGTAATTATATAGTTAAAATTACTTAATATTTTCCTATCCTTTTATAATTATCAAGCTGTAAAGTCATTATTACAGTAACCATTGCCATTATAGATAAAATCTAAATCATCTTCAGCTTGGCGAGATTACCATAACTTTTGAAAATACATGGCGAGTTTTGGGAAGTTAGAGCATTTTGTGATTAGAGTGATTTGTGAGATATTTCGGATGCGTTAGAATTTTCCGTCGAACGATGCAGATACAGTCTCTTGAGAGTTATGCGATAAGAGTTAATTAATTATTCTATAGAACTGTATATGGGTGAATACATCACTTTTGCGAGAATATAGTTCCCTTTATTTATGAATTCGTGGAGCAAGTAATTGTTGTTTTATTTCCTATGACGGCTCTTTACTCATATTGCTAAATAATTAGAATATACATTTCTGAATTTTTCCTGATTAAGCCTACTGCTATTAACGTTAAACTAACGTTATACATTTTTTAACTCAGCTGTGTGTTATGAAACTAAATTCTTCCATTCATAATGCAACATAAAAGAAACGAAAGTTAAATAATTTAAAACCACCAACCCATTTTACATTCAAGGCCCTATATTATATATTAACCTGCATATTACATTTCTATCCCGAAAAATTATAGTAGACGGGCATCGCAAATAATAAGTGCATTTTAAATTATATAACTTATACACAAAGACATACACGCATCGCAAAGTTTCTCGAATTTCTTCTATGTCGATTCTATATACCTAATACCAAGGTATGTATGTCATTAAATTCGTTTCATGACACTAAGCCACCCCATTGCAAATGTGTCCACCCTTAACTCAATGCAAGCAATGACACCCAAAGCAATGACACCTAAATGACACCCAAATCATTACGTCAGCGCAATACAAATATCCCACTTCGTTGGAAACAGAGTTGATAAATAGTTCAATCCAAAATGCTAATAGACGTGAACATCATTTACATTGATCTAGTATATAATTATGGAAGGTTTTTTCGACGTTGTTCAATTTTTAATATAAGAAATAAGTAATGGCATTTATATGTGCAATAATGATAATTGTCTGAAATTTAATAAAATAAGTATTTTAAATAATTTTACTGTAGTGTATTGACTTATATTATGTGCCTATTTAATTACTGTTGCCATTATACTGTTATCACGATTATGTTGTTACAATTTGATTCCTGGTGATGATTGAACGTCAGGCAAGCAGGTTGCTATTCACATGTCAAAAATATTGATTATATAAGTGATAAGATATCATAAATTTAAATATTTTTGTCGTGTTTAACGTTTCCGAAACAATCGTTGAAGAGATGTGCAATTGGGGATAATATTAAAAATATCTAATTGTTCCAGTTAAAGATAATTTTAATTTCATGTGATAAGATTTGACATCATGTGAGAAACACAATGTACCATAGTGTTTAACTATCTTCCCATATGTCTTAACTTGTAGCATACCCGTTCTTCGTATGGAGTATATAATATAAAGAAACCTAAAATTCACAATCATGTGCAAATTCCTATAGTAAACAGAACGACATTTTTAATCAAAATATTCTGTTAAAATATTTAATATATCGATCTTAAAAGAAGTTTAAGAAACTCTGTTCTCTCTATACAAAATCATCTTCACGAGCAGATCTGAAGAATAAAACATAGAGGTCCATTGTATTGTTGTTGAGACCCAGATCGTCCGACCTACCAGAAAGGTGTAAGGTAACTAACTGTTTGGACGGCCGGGAAGTGCCACCCAATTTAGATGTATCTGTGTATGTTTCTGTGTGTATGTGAGGATATTTCATCCACTCTAATTGAAAAACTAATGGAACGAATTTCATAAAATTTGATAGGTATGTTTTTTGTGGGATATCCTGATGTTCATTAGATTATAGTACGATTCGTAATAAAAGAATTTGCCTTCTTGGCGAAATGGCTGGCAGAAATTGCCTTTATCTACTCCAGCTAAAACTAATGGAACAAATTTAACAAAATTTGGTGTATAATATTTTAATGACCTGCAAGTGATTTATATACCAAATTTAACAAAATTTGGTACATAAATCATTTGTATGTAGGTTATTCAAGTACGATTCGGGAAAAAGGAACAGGCTATTTTTACGAAATGGCCCACAAAAATCGTTAAATATAAAAATAAAGGACTACGTGTGCTCAATTATATCAATTAAATTCCTATTTGAACGTGATTTTTGACAACAAAAAGAATAAGGCTAACCCCATTACTCTAAGTCTAGCCGTTCTTGAGATATTCTAGTTTTTTCGCGTTTTCGCTACGCCACCTTTGACAATAAGTTCAGCTATCAAATGAGAACCAAATTTAAGTTTAACGTGCAAATTCAATGTCATTTAAAATACTTATGGCTGTTATTTTGCGCAGATAAACTCAAATTATTATTGAAGAAATAAAGAGAACGTGAATATGAGTCTGCAGGGAAAGACATGTGCTGCCCCACATCAGAATTTTTAACAATATTACAACAATGATTTATAGAAGTTAACGGGGATTATTTGCAGGCCATTTCGAAAAAAAACGTATGATCTATATTTAAAGATCCACTAAATTTTTGTAGAATAAAATGTTCAACAAATTTAAGCTGTGTACCAAATTTTAACTCTCTAGGACGTAGGAAAGTGTATTAAAAATGACACCAAATAAGTATATCATGAAGATTTATATAAAATTAAAAAAAAAATTGAAAAATTGTTATCTACCAAATTTATTTTAAAATGTGAAGCCTTTCTCATATACAAAATGATTAAAGTCTTGGAAAGATATTTATTATATAATATATCTCTTCTTTCTTTCTGCAGGATATCCCAATCGTCAGAATTTAATTGAATTTGTTTTTTTCCCTATATTAAATAATTTTTAATTAAAAAACTACTTAACATATTTTATTAAATTTTTTTTATATATTTTATGGGATAATGTGAATATTTTCTAAAAATTTCGGAGCAATTTGTGAATTTTAAATTTGCTTAAAAAATGTTTGAAAAATTAGGTCCCATAGGGTTCAATGTATTTCATTTTTTCAACCCGGGTTCAATAAAAAACTAATTGTGTGGAATTATTTATTTATATTCTCACAGGTCCCACAGACCGTCTGAAAAACATACTAACATTTCATTTTGATAAAGTCATTTTTACGGCAGTTATCGTGCTAACGGACAGACAGACAGACAAAATGAACAAAGTCATAAACACTTTTCATCAATGTTGTAAAGTGTTAAAAATCGTATGCCGCAAAACACATTGGATTTACATCCGTTACTAAACGACATGGCATCATTTGCTTCAAATGAATTGATGGAGATATTATCGTCTGAATAATTATATCTCCATGGAAGGTTTGGCGACATTTTCGTCAATTTAGCGACTATTTAAAAAATCGCCAAATTTTTCACCAAATGGAACTGTAGAACTGACAGTCCCATTTTACGACAAATTGTCGAAACATCATCGCAATACTATCCCCTGACAAAACACAATTAATTTCATTTTTAAGCGCAATTTTATCAAATTCGTGATATTTTTATGGATTTACAAACATTTTTATCAATTTCGTGATATTTTAAAAATTCGCTAAATGTGTTACTATGTAGGATGGATGGACTAGTCGGAAAATGCTACCTAAACATCGTTACAGTACTGTCTTCTAAAAAAACAAATTTAATTTCATAGATTTGCGTCGTTTTTATCAATTTGACCACATTTCTGTCAATTAGCAACGTTTAAGAAAAGTTGCCAAGCTAGCGATATTTCGCGAAATTCGTAGCTCTAAATTTGTAGACCTCAAGAATAAAACATCCTGATCCCGTTTGTATAAACTAAATGAAAACACTAAAATTGTATTAAAAAATACACCCGTTCTACTCTTTTTCTGTTTCAATAATCGGCTAAAGGAATTTATTGGGTAAACACAATATATGTGTTTATTAGCTAAACACAATATATAAGCTTGAAAACTATTTGCCAAAATAAATGAAAGTAGTGTACGCTGTCCGCAATTAATATAATTAAAAGAAAAATCAAACCGTTCATTTATAAAATATATTTTTACATCCATTTATTTATTATTCAAATAAAAAATTAATAATAAACATTAACAAACACATTTAATTTCATTGCGTTGCTGAGTAACATGGTATAAGATAGAATCGTCCTCATAAACAGCGAAATTAAATAAGCATTTTGATTTATTTATACTATTTATTCATTGTTGAGTAAAAGCTTGTGAAAAATAAACCATGGTGATAGATTTTTCATTTAAATTCATGTTTCAAGCAATTCATATTTTCAGAAAGTGACTAATTAGCGCAAAAAATCTCCCACCAAACTCAGAGATAAAGTTTTATTTAATTTTCAAACGATTCCAACCTTTTCGTTTGGATAAATCACGAAGTTAGCAAGTAGAACACCTAGGAAAAAGGTTCGGTTTTCATCAATATCTCGACAACCCCTAGTCTTAGAAACTCGAGACTTAGACTAAATTAATATGGGGCTATTTCAAGGCCATCCACGAAATTGCATTAAATTCGGTTTAATCGTTCTCCCGTGATGATAAGACAAACGAAAGTTTCGTTTTTCACTAATATCTCGAGAACCACTGGTCGTAGAAACTCCAAACATGAACTAAATTTTGAGTGGGTCTATTTCTTAGCAACCCCTCAAAATTTTATCAAATTTGGTTTAGCCTTTCTCCCGTGATGGTGAGATAGACAGACATATTTTCAATTTTATTTATATAGACAGTTATTTCGTAATTATTTAAATAAATAATTACAAATTTGGGCATCTATCGAATACCCAATTGCGATCAAAATAAATAGTTTTGCAGTCAGAGTGTATTGCAAATTTAATTTCGAATCGCAATTTGTTTCAGATACATCGGTCAACATATACATAGATCATAGTTAGTACATTACACACGCTATAGAAACATTCAATTCGATTATCAAAATTCGCAAATTCATCTATAAATCAAAATCGAATATTCAACCCCCATAAGAATATTTATATATATTATATCTTAATATGCAAATAGGAAAAGCAATAAATGCATGACAAATCGATGCTCGAGGTACAATTAACCTCATTTCCATTGCATATGGATCAATATTGATTCCGCATTCTAATATCGGGGTATTTCTACCATTTAATACGCATCAAATAATCATATTGCAATGATATACACCCTTAGCTCTATTGGCGCTGAAATCAAAACGTTAAGGCAATGCAAATATCCCACACCGCTTGGACAACAGATTCATAACAATTTAATACTGCTTCCAGATGTAAATATCTCGATACGCATTTTTATTGTAACTCTGATGCATTTATTGATTTTCTCAGAATCCAGTTCATAATTAAAGAAGTTGGGAAAACTTTTCAAAGCAGAACGATGTGAATGCGAAATTCCTTATAAGTTGACTTTGTGTAGGTCCTTAAGCTTGTATTTGGGTCATAGTTAATGTATAGAGAATATATTGTAATGTGGTCGAGAATTAGAATCCGAGTTTATGAGTAGTTTATGCTTTTGGGGGACTCTAGATTGCAGTAGTTGAAAAAATATAAGAGTAACAAAAAATATAATAAAAAATAACTATGTACGAATATAATATTTTATTTTGACGACTGTGTGTATTCTTAAAGTTGTCTTTGCTTGTCTATGCAATGAGTGTGTTTACACTAACTTAAATGCAATGTAGAAATCTGAGAAATTATAAATCCGTCTGAGAAATTATAAATGGGGATATTTTAAATGACCCACAAAAACAATAAAAACTAAATAACAGACTAAATATATTTAAAAGGTATTATTAATATGTATCTTATATACAATTTTATAGCATTATGAATAATATAAGTCATATTGCTCTTGGATAAACAGTTTATTAAGACTTTGCCTATTTATAAAAATATAATAAAAGGTACGTCATCTATATACAGAGATCAATATTCTGGATGCCGTCGTTGAGCGACCTCAGGTACTGAAAACGAAGCCAGATATTGGACTCATTTTTAACTAATTTACAACAATGCATAATTCTAGAACTTTAAGTTGCATATGACATCACATACTGAAAACGGAGCAGGTACGTTGGACTCATTTTTAGTGTATTTGAAACAATGGATGTTATAATACCCCTTTTTGTGTTGTGGCTGCGCAGACAGTGGCTGAGTTTTGTATTTTATTATAGTAAGATGCCCCATGAATAAATCTGTTTTTTTAAATTACTTTAGGGTATAATGCGCTCGAACATTATTAGTTATTTTAAATTTCATGTTAATACAGATAACATATTCTTTGATTGCATGGCTATAAACATATCTGCACTACAATAGTCATCATAACTACATTAATACTAGAACGACGGAAGCGGCGATTTTGACCGCATAACTATTTTGACCGCTGCCGTCGTTCTAGGAAAATCGTTGATTTGTTCTCTTATTATAAAACCTAGAATAATTTTTTTCTGTGTTTTCAATAACTTTAAGAAAATAGGAAAGTCATGAAATTTCAATGGCCTGGGATTAGGCGTTTTGGAGGAATCGCTTCTCAAAGTTGTTATGCGATCAAAATGACCGCGTCTGACGTTCTAGTGTTAAAGTTATCTAAAAAGGAATGTTAGTAAATGTATCTAACAAATATACCTTCTCCAATGACGTGCTATAGTTCTTTTACATGTTGATAGGCAATTCTGTAGAAGTAGTGAAACAAATAATAATACAAAGTGTCTACATATTTGAATCTGTGCAGCCAGAGATCGAGCTAGAATTTTCCCAGAAGAGTAAAAATACTCCCTCTCTTGATTTGAAGGAGTATTTTGCCTTCCAGAGGAGTAATGTTTAACATGTATTTGTAATTTGTATAAAAAGAAATTACAGGGTTATCGTCCAACAGGATGTAAATTTCTGACTTTTTTGCGTTGAAAAAAAAAAGATTTAAGAAATGCACTATACACCCTTTGTGGTAATAAGCAAAATACATTGCATATCTGATAGCACAATTAATATACCTTTTAATTGATATTCCTCTTTTGTCACCAGTCCTCTGGCTGCAGTCTACTTTCCGTGTACATCAATTTAATGTTCTGTAGACGATGTTCTTTCCAGAAGATGTTCTTACCATTCACTAACTTCATGTGTACATGAATTTGATGTACGTCTACCTTCCGGTAAATGCGCGTTGCTTAGAAGGATGAAACACAACATCTGTTATGGGGAATTTGAAACGATGTGCGTTATGCTAGAAAAATAAGAAATTGCTAATTTTCAAGACAAATCTGTTTAATTCTAAAATGGATTATATTTCTTTTTTGGTTACAATTTTAGTACGGAAAAATACGCATTACTGAATTTATAAAGCGTAATTGCTTATTTCATAGTGAAATATGCATATAGGCGAAATATGCATTTTCGTGAAATATGCATATAGGCGTTATCTTGATCTCTGTATGCAGCGATTATTGAAATAGTGGCAAAACGTGTTTATTAATATTATAATATCATATATACTAATTAATATTATTAGTTGTTAAGTTATAGTCATTTAAATCAATATTTTAAAAATTGAGCAATTTATTCAATTTGCATAAAAAATATATTCAGACAATAAATTATGCAGATTTTAATACGAATCACAATGTGTTTTCGATATCTCGGATCACATGCACATACACCACTTTTATACATTACACACAAATATTAAAGCATTCGATTTGATTTCGCATTATCAAAATATATATATTCCCCTATAAATCGAAATATAATTTTCATCTCCATCAAATACATTGCCTATACAATATAACATCTTTGTAGTAAAAGTAAATGCATTTCGAGATCAATGAGCAAAGCCCAAAGCACCCAATACTCGTTATACGTGAATCAATATTGATTCTGCATTCCTAATATCGAGGTATTTCTGTCATTAAATGCGATTTATAATAATCATCCATCATATTCCAGACGTAAACACCCCTAACTCTGTAGAACGAGACCCAAATCAGAACTCCAGAGTATTGCAAATATCCCACTTCACTTGAATACCAGATTCTAAATAGTTTGTGCCCACTCCCAAATGCAAATATCTTGATTAGCATTATTCATGTAACTTTGATGTATTTATTTATTTTTGTATAGACTGCAGTTTCTCATTAAAATAGTTGGGAAACTTTTCGGTCGGAAAACTTTCAAAAGGCAATGGTTAAGTGCAATGGTTACATACATTTTAATCATAAATGTGAATAGTCTGTATAGTACATGTAACATATTTTGTTTAACCATCTATATAATAGTGTATAGGGGGCATTTATTACAATTGAGTCGAACATTGGAATTTAAGATTTCGATAGAGTCACTAGTTTTCAAAAGTGTGTATAGCGGCTAATGTACTTTAACCGCGGCATTTGTTTGGATGTCCGCTACATTTAATGACATTTGGATTGCTGATACGATATTAGTGCAACTGGAAAAAATAGAAGATTATTTGCAGAATTACAAAAAATTATAAAATCTGAAATTATACACTAAATACACACTGTCCAAAAACATATATCCACCCATAGGAATTTGAGCTACAGCGGCGAAACAACACATGCATGTATCGTTTGAGGAGGTGAGCAGCTGATTGGAATTTGGGGGGGTGGGGGGTCAAAGACAATATTATTAAGAAATGGTGGCAACAAGAGAATGCCATTTTTGCAAGTGATAAATCCTCAACTGGCAGCAACACAAGCTGATATTCAGCTGAGCATAGAGTCAATGATGTTGCTTATATATCCATCTGCGGAGGATTCTGCCACAGATGCTTCAAAACTGATCAGTTAATTCGGTGGTATTCTGAAAAAAAAACTGCAAATTCTGCCCCAGCATATTCCAGACTTGTTATATTGCTGATAGGTCTGGGGACCTGTATGGCCATGAGAGGGTATTAAATCCTCGAAGTAAATGCTGAGAAATTCGTGCATTATGTGATCGAGTGTTGTCATGTTGGTAAATATAACTTTGGTGGCTTGACATCATAGGCAGAGTAATTGGCTGCGGAATATTGTCGAAGTACAAGCGGACCGTTAGATTACTTGCAGCACAACTAGAGGAGATCGGCTGTACCGCGAGATGGCTACACTGGCCATCACATCACGTGTGATGGCAGTGTGTCGCTTGACAACAAACGCGGGATCGGAACGCTAACCAGTACTTCTCCATAGACGTATGCGGAGATCATCATCACTGAGAGAGAATCTAGTGGTAGAAGCCTTAATGGACGTCGATAACTAAACCCACCATCTGGCAGTCATCTCCAAACCTCTTGATACAGGCTGCATGGAAGATATCATTCGAATTGCTAATAGCGACGCCATTGATGTGGACGTGGCTCCTCCTCTGTCTTTATAGACATGCTTTAGGGAATGGTTTAGCCTAATTTTAGGGAATGCAGAATGTAAACAAGTGATTGTAAGATGAGTTGTATAAGAATTGCTGGATTTTTTTCAAGCAAAATTATTTAGCTCAGGAGTCTGGAATAAAAGTACATGAATGAAATATTCACTATTTTCACATAGAGATACAGGCGTTTTATATTTGGATAAGGGCATTTGAGTAAAACTTTTTTTTTCAATGAAGCTTCAAGTTTTCAAGTAAAACAAATTATTGTAGTTCTGTGATAATTTTACCAAATTTTTCAAACATTTAAGCGGAGTTAAACTTCACAAATTGCTTTGGAAATTTTAAGAAATATGCAAATTATTACTTAAAATTTGTAAAAAAAATTCAACAAAATATGTTAAGTAGTTTTAGAATAAAAAATGAAATAATTATTACATCCATATTATATGAAGAGGTCGCGTGATTCATTGCAAAATAAAATATGACAACTGTTTTGTCTCAGTGAAAATCATGACTTTTAAGGAACTCTTATATTTATATTTAGTATTGCATCCGTCCTAAAACCGCTTTATTTTTGCATAACATCTGTGTAATAAAATTATGTGCCTAAGCAATTAATATTTTTTATTTTTAATTATCCCTAAACTTTGATTTTTTCTAAAACGAAGCCTACATGTAACGTTTGCAGAATGTAAACAAATCAATCAGCTGTAAGATGAGTTGTATAAGAATTGCTGATTTTTTAACGCAAAATTATTTAGCTCTGGAGTCTGAAATATAAATGGTATGACTGAAATATCCGTTGATTTTACATACAGAAGCAAACGGTTTTATAGAATTGCCTTTATGTGATGTTAAGTTTTAAGTTTCCAAGTAAAATATAATATTGTAATACTGTGATAATTTAAAAAATATCACCGCTGACTGTATCGCATGTTAGATATGTTTACATAAAATTACGTTTCATTTGAAATGTATTTCATAATAAATGCTTTATGCATGATTAATCTTTCTTCTTTTAATTATCACAAAACTACAAAAATTTATTTTATTTAAAAAACTTTAAACTTCATTGAAAAATGTGAACTTTATTCAAAGGAAGCCATCGAAATATATTATATCGTTAGACGCTCTATGTAAAAGCAGCGAATATTTTTTCAGTGAAGTACCTTTCAACTATATTATAAAGTGCTTAAAAATCTTGCTCTCCAACCGCAAAATCTGTGATTGAAGACCTAAGAACTGCATAAGAATTTTACTGCTTCTAACATAACCGTCTTAACCGAACTATGCTATATTATTTCAGTCCCTTCCTCCTAATGCTGTTGTAGAAAAAAATGTAGTTTGATCACGGAATATGGATACTCAGAGATACAAGGGCAACAGTCTTCTCTGCCTATGGTCAAAAACGTGTTGGCTTTTAACTTCTAAAATTTCCGAGAGTGGGTCTTCGCGTCAAGATTAGTTTTTTCTCTGCTAGACAACTGTCCTGGATTTTAAACTTTTAAACTACTTTTATATTGATTACTTATTTTATCTTAATTTATTTCAATTTGAACTTTTGATTCTGTCGAACTGTGTTAATATTCAATTGATATGAAACAATTAAATGATTTGACTTATATTAGGTCTCACGTTCTAGGTGTAACCAAATAAAAGGAAAAATAATCCACAGTCCTGAAAATAAGAAAATTAAAGTATGTCATTTTAATAATTCACTGGATTTTATAATTACTTTCCCTGCAATACATGGTAATGTATAGGGAAAGTATTGGAATCATGTCGAAAATAGCAATTCGGGTTTTCGACGGATCTACACGTTTCAAGACCTCTAGAATACGAAAAAACCATTTTTAGCGTGGCGTCTGTGTGTGTTTCAGTCTGTATGTGCAGTATTTGTGTCCACTCTAACTAAAAAACTAACTGACCAAATTTCATAAACTTTGGTAGGTAAGTCACTTGTAGGAGAATCTGGTGCTGATTAGTTTTGGGTATGACTCGGGATAAAAGAACCGGGTATGACTCGGGATAAAAGAAAGAATTTTTTTGCGAAATGGCCCACAAAAGCTTGCATCCACTCTAGCTTAAAAACTAATGGACTGAATTTCACAAAATTCGGAAAATAAGTCGCTTGTTAGTCACCCTGGAGCTGATTAGATTTTGGTACTATTCGGAAAAAAATAACCTGCCTTTTTTTGCAAAATGGTCCGCAAAAATCTATAAAATCTAAAATAAAAAACTACGTATGCTCAAATATATCCATTAAATGCTCGTTTAATACTTAGCGAAGCTTGTGTAATTTTTAGCGAAGAAAAGAATAAGACCAACCGCATTACACTAGCACAAGCCGTTCTCGAGATATTTCAGCTTTTTCGTATTTTCTCTACGCCACCTTTGAAAATAAGTCCAGTTATCAAATGAGAACGAAAATTGAATTAAAAGTAATTTAAATTTAATTAAAATAAAGCGAACGTGAATGTAAGTCTGCAGGAAAAGTCATCTGCTGACATCTTCTGATTTTTTTTATTGGATTCATGTATCAGGTATCTTCTAATTTAAATTCTGATCGTGTCCTCGATCAGATCAATGTCGATCAATCGATCGTGTCATCGATTCTGTTCAATGGCATCATTACCAGAATCCAGGCATCAGAAAGTCGACAACCTCCATGACAGTCCAATACATGTGCCAATTTAGCTTCAATGTAAAACCCACGATAGAGATTCTATGTTTAATATTCGGTAAATAAATTCCCTATTGTTATACAGATCCATACATACGCTGAAGGCTTTTAAGAATAAAATCCATCAGATATCACAATGCCGCAGATAACTAACAAGATATGTCTGTCGAATACCTTCCTTCAAACACCCTATTTGATTCCTATCTATGATATGGCACCTATTTAATTCTGCATTATAGCCATGGTTCTTGCTTGTGACATGTATAACTATATTTTAATAACCAATCTGGTTACTGATTTTTCCTGCCAAGTTGAACAAAATTGTCTTCACCTCAGTCACAAATGTTTTCCTGAAGAATTCATTTTCTCAAATACTAACCTAACTATAGAGGATTGGATTTTATTTCTTACTAAAAAATAAATCTACAGAATATAAAGATTTTAGTATGAAAGGAAATTCTAAAACTGCCATGTTTCTTCTGTCCGTCCTCTCTATTTTTATAGCTTTAGATAACATCAAACACACAACCTTTACGCAACGGAAATTGTTTTATCTGAAAAGCATTTTATATATGCATTTTAAAATATTTTTAAGAAGTACATATCCACAAGCGATTTGAGCATCGTCGAACATTCTTATATAAATATGGTATTAATTCTCAAAGGAAATTAAATACCAGAAAGTGATAGCAAATATTTCTTCTAAGATTGTTCTCCAATAAAATATGTGTAAGCCAAATACTGGTATTCTAGTATTTTTGTACATGAAGTGTGAACTTCGGGAAAAGAGGATTTCTGTTCAGATATTGGATAAAATAGGAATTATTTTATACAATTGTATAATCCATAGGTTGGATACCTACTGCAATATAAAATGTTGTTCGAAGAGAAGTTGGAGATGCTGTTTAATTTATGGAACACTTGCAAGAATCACATATTGAGCCACATTTATAAGTGGTTCCAAAATAAAAATGACTGTAAAATGTTAACTTGAGATATTTATGGAGATATTTTCCATGTCTAATTTACTCCTACAATATAAATTATAGCACCCTTTACTCTCGGGTGGCAAAATCTGATCATTTTTACTTTCCCTGCAATACATGGTAATGTATAGGGAAAGTATTGGAATCATGCCGAAAATCGCAACTCGAGTTTTCGACGGATCTACACGTTTCAAGACCTCTAGAATACGAAAAAACAATTTTTAGCGTGACGTCTGTGTGTGTGTCTGTGTGTCTGTCTGTGTGTCTGTGTGTCTGTCTGTGCAGATATTGTATCCACTCTAACTAAAAAACTAATAGACCGAATTTCACAACATTTTGTAGGTAAGTCACTTGTGGGCGGGGCTGGTGCTGATTAGTTTTGGGAAATAAAATAAAAGAACCCGCCTTTTTTGTGAAATGGCCCGCAAAAGCTTGTATCCACTGTAGCTGAAAAACTAATGCACCGAATTTCACAAAATTCGGTAGATGAGTTACGTATAGGTCACCCTGGTGCTGATTAGATTTTGGTACGATTCAGAAAAAAATAACCTGCCTTTTTTTGCAAAATGGCCCGCAAAAATTGCCAAAATCTAAAATAAAAAACTGGGTATATTCAAATACATGCATTAAATGCTGATTTATTACGTAATTTTTAACGATGAAAAGAATAAGACCAACCCCATTACATTAGGACTAGCCGTTCTCGAGATATTTTAGTTTTTCGTATTTTTCCTACATCATTTTTGAAAATAAGTCCGGTTTTCAAATGAGAACGAAAATTGAATAAAAATTAATTAAATTTAATTGAAATAAATAGAACGTGAATATAAGTCTGCAAGGAAAGTCATGTGCTGCCCACATCAGATTTCTACTTTCCCTGCAATACATGGTAATGTATAGGGAAAGTATTGGAATCATGCCGAAAATCGCAACTCGAGTTTTCGACGGATCTACACGTTTCAAGACCTCTAGAATACGAAAAAACAATTTTTAGCGTGACGTCTGTGTGTGTGTCTGTGTGTCTGTCTGTGCAGATATTGTATCCACTCTAACTAAAAAACTAATAGACCGAATTTCACAACATTTTGTAGGTAAGTCACTTGTGGGCGGGGCTGGTGCTGATTAGTTTTGGGAAATAAAATAAAAGAACCCGCCTTTTTTGTGAAATGGCCCGCAAAAGCTTGTATCCACTGTAGCTGAAAAACTAATGCACCGAATTTCACAAAATTCGGTAGATGAGTTACGTATAGGTCACCCTGGTGCTGATTAGATTTTGGTACGATTCAGAAAAAAATAACCTGCCTTTTTTTGCAAAATGGCCCGTAAAAATTGCCAAAATCTAAAATAAAAAACTGGGTATATTCAAATACATCCATTAAATGCTGATTTATTACGTAATTTTTAACGATGAAAAGAATAAGACCAACCCCATTACATTAGGACTAGCCGTTCTCGAGATATTTTAGTTTTTCGTATTTTTCCTACATCATTTTTGAAAATAAGTCCGGTTTTCAAATGAGAACGAAAATAGAATTAAAAATTAATTAAATTTAATTGAAATAAATAGAACATGAATATATGTCTGCAAGGAAAGTCATGTGCTGCCCACATCAGATTTTTACTTTCCCTGCAATACATGGTAATGTATAGGGAAAGTATTGGAATCATGCCGAAAATCGCAACTCGAGTTTTCGACGGATCTACACGTTTCAAGACCTCTAGAATACGAAAAAACAATTTTTAGCGTGACGTCTGTGTGTGTGTCTGTCTGTGTGTCTGTGTGTCTGTGTGTCTGTCTGTGCAGATATTGTATCCACTCTAACTAAAAAACTAATAGACCGAATTTCACAACATTTTGTAGGTAAGTCACTTGTGGGCGGGGCTGGTGCTGATTAGTTTTGGGAAATAAAATAAAAGAACCCGCCTTTTTTGTGAAATGGCCCGCAAAAGCTTGTATCCACTGTAGCTGAAAAACTAATGCACCGAATTTCACAAAATTCGGTAGATGAGTTACGTATAGGTCACCCTGGTGCTGATTAGATTTTGGTACGATTCAGAAAAAAATAACCTGCCTTTTTTTGCAAAATGGCCCGCAAAAATTGCCAAAATCTAAAATAAAAAACTGGGTATATTCAAATACATCCATTAAATGCTGATTTATTACGTAATTTTTAACGATGAAAAGAATAAGACCAACCCCATTACATTAGGACTAGCCGTTCTCGAGATATTTTAGTTTTTCGTATTTTTCCTACATCATTTTTGAAAATAAGTCCGGTTTTCAAATGAGAACGAAAATTGAATTAAAAATTAATTAAATTTAATTGAAATAAATAGAACGTGAATATAAGTCTGCAAGGAAAGTCATGTGCTGCCCACATCAGATTTTTACTTTCCCTGCAATACATGGTAATGTATAGGGAAAGTATTGGAATCATACCGAAAATCACAACTCGAGTTTTCGACGGATCTACACGTTTCGAGACCTCTAGAATACGAAAAAACCATTTTTAGCGTGACGTCTGTGTGTGTGTCTGTGTGTCTGTGAGTCTGTCTGTGTGTCTGTCTGTCTGTGCAGATTTTGTATCCACTCTAACTAAAAAACTAATGGACCGATTTTCCAAAATTTGGTAAGTCACTTGTGAGCGAGTCTAGTGCTGATTAGTTTTGGGTACGATTTGGAATAAAAGAACCAGCCTATTTTTGCGAAATGGTCCGCAAAAGATTGTATCCACTCTAACTGAAAAACTACCGGACCCAATTTCACAAAATTCGGTAGATAAGTCACTTGTGGGTTACCCTGGTGCTGATTAGATTTTGGTACGATTCGGAAAAAAATAACCTGCCTTTTTTTGCAAAAAGGCCCGCAAAAATCGTCAAAATCTAAACTAAAAAACTAGGTATACTCAAATATATCCATTAAATGCTCGTTTAATACGTAATTTTTAAGGACGAAAAGAATAAGACCAATCCCATTACACTAGGACTAGCTGTTCTCGAGATATTTTAGTTTATCGTACTTTCCCTACGCCACCTTTGAACATAAGCCCGGTTACCGAATGAGAACGAAAATTGAATTAAAAGTGAAATAAATGTAATTAAATAAAGAGAGCGTGAATATAAGTCTGCAGGGAAAGTTATGTGCTGCCACATCAAATTTTTTGAAATCAAAATCCTATGGTCTATAGTATGTACACCAATTGGACTAACATATTTTCTGATCATCTGGATCTAAACACAACCTCTTTAATGATGGAAACCACGTATAAAATAAAACTCCAATATATGACCTCACTATCTGGTATCCGTATCACCATTATGTGTTAAATGATTTTTGAATAATTACGCTTTATTTGGATCTGTAGTGGTTACAACAGAATATATTTCAGAATACAATATCTATGGATATTGAGTAACAGCGGTTTGGACGTCTTTTTTTAATCTACACCAACGAAAACTTAAAATTGAACAGCTTGAGTTGTTGCTTTTAACTTTTAATTGTAGACATGTAGTTTAGCAATTACAAAAATTGGATGTGGACAGCACATGACTTTCCCTACAGATTCAAATTCATATTTTCTTTATTTCTTTAATAATTCATTAGATTGAGTTTAATTGCACCAAATAACACTGAATTTGCATTTTTAATTCAATTTCTGTTTATATTTGATAATTGGACATTTTTTCGAAATCGGCGTAACAAAAATGCAAGAAATCTCAAATATCATGAGAACGGTTAGTCCTGTCATGTCGCATTTCTGCGCCATGAGCCTTTTTCTTATTTTCGAGGAGAGAAATATCTTTTTCCCTCCGTGCCTGTGCTGTGTTTTTCGCTAAGACTTGTTTCTATTGAAATCGCACTGAAAAGCGAGTTTCGTCGAGAATTCGTGAGAATGTCTAGGATTTGCGTCTGGCTGGGATGCGTGACGTGTGGTCGCCTGTTGCTAGGAGAAGCGCGCCTGTCCAATCAGGAAGAGGCGCAAGGAGAAATGTTCCGCGGTTGCCTCGTGAGATGGAGCAGATTCGAGCTGGAGAATTCATCGAAGTTAGACGCACGGTGAAATTTTGTCTTATATTAAGACAAAGGATTTTGGCCAAAATGGCTAAGCTGGTGGAATTGGGCATTTGTTTCTAAGAAAAACCGCCCTGCCCTTCTGGAGCTGATGGAGAAGATCCTGGAAAAGTTTCGGCTATTTATTTTCATCATTTCTAAAATTATATTTTTTTATTCCAGGAGTCCTGTTTTCGATGGCTGGTGATGAGTCTCGATCGCGAAGGTTCGGCTTACTTGCCATATTTGAATGCTGTCATGTCATCTAAATTTTGGATCGTTTTCTCGACCATCCACCTTTGGGAACTCTCTAATTCAACCATAGATCGTGTTATCCTGAATTGGACATTCTTCGTATTGTAAAATTACTCTACCGCTCAGGTAAAAATTTCTTTTTCGGAACAAGAAGTTCCGTTGCATCACAGGCACAGGTGAATACAGTTTAATTAATATTAATGGCTCAGATTTGAAATATCTTTATGTTGAGTTGATTTTCATGATTAAAGAAATCATATGCTTGATGAATAAATTAAATATTGTTTGCTATATAATTTTGACCAGAGCATTAAAATTAAGAATGTTAATTGATAAAGTGAAGCTCTGAATACTAAAGGTGATAATTTGAATTATAAAAATACATTTAGTCACCTTGAAAATCTTAAAATAAAATATTATTTTGTGTGATAAATGAGCCTGTTTATTTGTGTATGCCTTCATGTTTTACTCACTGTACATCATTTAGGATTTTATTCTCCTAAACTGGGAAATCTCTTCTAACTTTGAACCGGGTGTTTATTTTGGTAATTATGATAAAGTTAAATATGTTAATTACAGTTCTTTTTGGAACATTAAATGTACGATCACGCTGTTGTGCGTAGTGGAGTCAGTAGGTGCTGTATGGTACTGATCCCGCTACCACAAATTGGTGCCTGTTCCCTTTCCCAGAGTATTACAGTGAGTGAAATATAATTTTATGAGGAAGTGTAGAAAAATGTGTGTTTTGGATTATGTGTAAAAATATTGCAGATTTGATATGTCAAAGTAAGTGAAAAAGTTCTTTTAGTGGTGCTAAGTGTTTGAATTATAAATGGGCAAGAAACTGTTATTTATATGTCATAAAGTAAATTTAAAAGTGCAAAAAGCACATAAGCCCAGATGCACCAGAGTATTATTTGCATAGTAAAATTTTGTTGCATATATATTCTTGAATTATTTGACATACATAAAAATACACAAAATTCTATATGATATATGATATATATGAGTAAATTGAAATTTTCAAATACACATACATTGACATAAAGTGCATACACACATTTTTGAAAAGTGAATACAAAAGTTCTGTGCACATGCAAAAGTGATTCGAAGTTCATGATAATGAACAAAAAGTAAAAAAAGTTACACGTAGTGTTTTTTCGGTGCTCTGCTTACACATAAATAAGTGATAGAAAGTGAAATTATTTTTCGAAATAAACTGTGTCTTGTGATAAATTAGAATCTGTGTTTGGTGAAAAACCTTGTGCTAAGATTCCAAAAACTAGATGTACGAAAGCAAGCAGGAGTAGAGACTCCTCTACACAACGGAATTCGTCCAACCGTGTGCCTTCGGTGTCTCCACCACGACCACAGTCCTAAAGTATAATGAAGTGTGTTATATACTTTTTCTAGTCAAAATTGTGTACAAAAAAATAATTTAATTCATACATTTCAGCATAAGAACTATTTTTTTTTAGATTTTGACGATTTTTATGGGCCATTTCGTAAAAAGAGGTAGGTTGTTCTTTTTCCATTCGTACCAAAATCTAATCAGCTCCAGAGTATCCCACAAGTAACTTATCTACTAAATTTTGTGAAATTTAGTCAATTAGTATGTTAGCTAGAGTGGATACATGGAATTTTTGCTGGCCATTTCTTAAAAAATGGCAGGTTGGTCTTTTCTGAATCGTACCAAAATCTAATCAGCACCAGAGTATCCTACATAATTATCTACACAATTTTGTGAGCTTTGGTCAATTAGTATTTTAGAGAGAGTGGATACATGGCATTTTTACAGGTCATTTCACAAAAAAAAGGCGGGTTCCGTTTTTACGAATTCTACCAAAAACTAATCAGCACCAGGGTCTCACCCAAGTGACTGACCTACCAAATTTTATGAAATTCGGTCTATTATTTAAGTTAGATTGAATACATACATTGAACAGACAGACACACAGACACACACACAGACGTCACGCTAAAAATAATATTTTCGTGTTCTAGAGGTCTCGAAACCGGAAGATCCGTCGAAAACTCGAGGTGTGATTTCCGACATGATTCTAATACTTTCCCTATGTATTACCATGTTTTGCGGGGAAAGTAAAAATGCTTTAAATAAGATGTGCAGTCATAAACGAATTATTTACTTAACGTGTAATATGTGTGTAAAAATAAAAAAATGTGATGTGGGCAGCACATGACTTCCCCTGCAGACTCATATTTATGTTCTCTGTATCGCTTCAATAATTCATTACATTGAGTTTAATTGCGCAAAATAATACCCATAATTATTTAAAATTACACTGAATTTGCACTTTTAATTCCGTTTTCGTTCTCACCTTGTAACTGGACTTATGTTCAAAGATGGCCTAGCAAAAATACGGAAAAACTAAAATATCTCGAGAACGGTGTACCTAGTGCAATGGGGTTGGTTTTGATCTTTTTATCGTTAAAAAGTACGTATAAAACAAGCATTTAATTGATTATTGAAGCAAACACAGTTTTTAAGTTTGATTTTGGCGATTTTTAGCGGACCATTTCGCAAATAAAGGCATGTTCTTTTATCCCGAATCGTACCCAAAACTAATCAGCACCAGGGTCACCCACAAGTGACTTACGTACCAAATTTTATGGTATTTGGTCAATTAGTTTTTGATTTAGAGACATTGCACCGACAGCCAGACACACAGACGTCACGCTAAAAGAAGTGCTATCGTATCCTAGAGGTTCCAAAGTGTGTAAATCCGTCGAAAACTCGAGTTACGATTTTTGACATGCGATTCCAATATTTTTCTTATATAGGGTGTCCCAAAATGATTGAAACGTCCTTTAATTCTTTACCAGTTGGAGATAAGAAGGCAATATAAATTGCAAAAATGTTGAAAGTAAAGTTGGAAATAAGGCTGCGTTGATGAAATAGTCATCTCATTAATTTTCAAAAAGATACACTTTTTAAATCTTTATACGACCCCCTTAGACAAATTTGGTCAATCAGATTTTTTTTATTGCAACAAGAGCATTAAAAAACCACTTATCTGTATCTTTAAAATCAACTGAATTACGATAAGGGAGAAAATACGACTTATGCCACATTTCCGTACAATGTGAACGGCTGTTTCATGAGTGAAAATAAGGACCATATACAAATTGACGATGGAAATTGTTTAGATAAAAAGGCGTACTTAAAAGTACTTAATTATTGAAAAAGTACTTAGTTATTGAAAAGTACTTGTATGCATAGTGCATGTACTTGTATGCATAGTACCATAATTGCATAGTGAGCCTACGTGAAATTATCACCAAGAAAGATCAATCATGCATATAAGCATTGATTATGAAACACTTTCCAACTGAAATGCAATTTTATTTAAACATTTCTAAAATGTGATACATTCAGTGGTGATATCTTTAACATTATCACAGTACTCCAGTAATTTTTTATACTTAAATATTTAAAACTGTATCGAAATATAAATCATCTGATTGTCTATGCAAAATCAATGAATATTTCATTCATATAACTTGTATTCCAGACTCCAGAGCTAAATAATTTTATGTGAAAAAAATTCAGCAGTTCTTATGTAACTCACCTTACAATCGCTTGAGATATTTGCATTCTGCATAAGTTAAAATTAGGTTTCTTTGAAGAAATAATAAAAGTTTAAGGATCATTTAAAATCATAACTATTGTAATTGCGTAGACACGGAATTTAGATACACAGATACCACACAGATACACAGATAATATATGTGTGTGAAAACCCCAATGTGTGTGATTGTGTGTATGTATTCAAAGACATGGAATCGTGCTGAAGATTGGAACTCGAATTTTCGAAGGATCTACACGTTTTCGGACTTCTAGAACACGAAAAAACTATCTGTAACTAACAAAATCTGTAAAACTATCTAAAGACGTCTGTATGTGTAAGGATATATCTGTGTATGTTTCTGTGTGTCTGTGAGGATATTACATCCATTCTAATGGAAAAACTAATGGAACGAATTTCATAAAAATTGGTATGTATGCTTTTTGTAGGAAACCCTGATGTTCGTTAGATTTTAGTACGATTCGTAATAAAAGAACCTGCCTTATTTGCGAAATGGCCGGCAGAAATTGCCTTTATCCACTCTAGCTAAAAACTAATGGAACAAATTTAACAAAATTTGGTGTATAATATTTCAATAACCTACAAATGATTTATATACCAAAATTAACAAAATTTGGTATATAAATCATATGTAGGTTATTCTAGTAGGAGTAGGGAAAAAGGAACGGGCTATTTTTGAGAAATGGTCCGCAAACATCGTTAAATATAAAAATAAAGGACTACGTGTGCTCAATTATATCAATTAAATTCCTATTTTATACATGATTTTTGACAACAACAACAACAAAAAAGACTAACCCCATTACTCTAGGACTAGCCGTTCTAGAGATATTCTAGTTTTTTCGCGTTTTCGCTACGCCACCTTTGACAATAAGTTCAGCTATCAAATGAGAACCAAATTTAAGTTTAACGTGTTAATTCAATGTCATTTAAAATACTTATGGCTGTTATTTTGTGCAGATAAACTCAAATTATTATTGAAGAAATAAAGAGAACGTGAATATGAGTCTGCAGGGAATGACATGTGCTGCTCACATCAGAATTTTTAACAATATTACAAAAATCTGATGTGGGCAGCACATGACTTTCCCTGGAGACTTATATTAACGTTCTCTTTATTTTAATTAAATGTATTTCACTTTTATTCAATTTTCGTTCTCATTCGGTAATTGGGCTTATTTTCAAAGGTGGTGTAGGGAAAGTACGAAAAACTAAAATATCTCGAGAACGGCTAGTCCTAGTGCAATGGGGTTGGTCTTATTATTTTCTTCGTTAAAAATTGCGCATTAAACAAGCATTTAATGGATATATTTGAGCATACGTAGCTTTTTAGTTCAAATTTTGACAATGTTTGCGGGCCATTCTGCAGAAAAAGGCAGGCTATTTTTTCTGAATCATACCAAAATCTAATCAGCACCAGGGTGACCTATACGTGACTCATCTTCCGAATTTTGTGAAATTCGGTCTATTTGTTTTTCAGCTAGAGTGGATACACGCTTTTGTGGGCCATTTCGCAAAAAAAGGCGGGTTCTTTTATTCCGAATCTTACCCAAAACTAATCAGCACCAGCCCCACCCACAAGTGACTTACCTACAAAATTTTGTGAAATTCGGTTCATTAGTTTTTTAGTTAGAGTGGATACAAAATCTGCACAGACAGACAGACAGACACACAGACACACAGACAGACAGACACACAGACACACACACAGACGTCACGCTAAAAATGGTTTTTTCGTATTCTAGAGGTCTCGAAACGTGTAGATCCGTCGAAAACTCGAGTTGCGATTTTCGGCATGATTCCAATACTTTCCCTATACATTACCATGTATTGCAGGAAAAGTAACAATGATTTATAGAAGTGAACGGGGATTATTCGCAGACCAATTCGGAAAAAATGTATGATCTATATTTAAAGATCCACCAAATATTTGTAGAATAAAATGTTCAACAAATGTAAGTTGTGTACCAAATTTTAACTCTCTAGGACGAAGTAAAGTGCATTAAAAATGCCATCAAATAAGTATATTATGAAGAGTTATATAAAATAAAATAAAATATTGAAAAATTGTTATCTGCCAAATTTATTTTTAAATGTGAAGCTTCTCTCATATACAAAATAATAATCTATTGGAAATATATTTATTATATAATATATATATCTTTTCTTTCTGAAGGATATACCAAAAGTCAGAATTTAATTGAATTTGTTTTTCTCCCTATATTAAATAATTTTTAATTAAAAAACTACCTGACATATTTTACTGAAATTTTTTTGATATATTTTATAGGATAATGTGAATATTTCCTAAAAACTTCGAAGCAATTTGTAAATTTTAAATTTCCTTAAAAAATGTTTGAAAAATTAGGTCCAATAATGTTCAATGTATTTCATTTTTTCAACCCGGGTTCAATAAAAAACTAATTGTGTGATATTATTTATTTATATTCCCATAGGTCCCACAGACCGTCTGAACAACATACTAACATTTCATTTTGATAAAGTCATTTTTACGGCAGTTATCATGCTAACGGACAGACAGACAGATAGACAGACAGAATGAATGAACACATCACACACACGGGAACACTTCACACACAAGGGAAGTCATAAACACTTTTCAACTATGTTGTAAAGTGTTAAAAATATTTTCTATGTATTAACGTCCAATTTTATCTTTCTGTGATATGTCACAAATTTACATTTCTAATTTAGTATATGGTCCCCATTTACAATGTTCAATTTTCATTTAAATATAACTCGCTCAAAATGGCTTTATCAAAATGAAATTTTAGTATGTTGTTCTGACGGTCTGTGGGACCTATGGGAATATAAATGAATAATATCACTCAATTAGTTTTGGATTGAACCCCGGATGAAAAAATGAAATACATTGAACAGTCTGGGATCTAATTTTTAAAACATTTTTTAAGCGGATTTAAAGTTCACAAATTGCTTCGAAAGTTTTAGGACATATTCAAATTATCTCATAAAATATATAAAAAAATTTTCAGCAAAATATATTCAGTAGTTTTTAAAATAAAAATTAAAATAATAATTACACCTTATATATGAAACGATCACGTGACTCACTTCAAAATAAATAGAAGAAAAACAAGAAAGATCAATCATGCTTAAAGCATCGATTATGATACACTTTCCATCCGGCCATCCAAAAAGCTACTCTAAGTCCACGGACGAGTCGGATGGTCTGGGCTTTCGACACTTTCCAACTTGGGCGCGGTAGCCCATTGGTTAGCGCGCTGGAGTTGCACTCGGTAGGCCCGGGGTCGATTCCAGCCACTGCCAAAACTGCCGCCGTGTTCATGCGGAGTACGATCACGTTAAACATGTGGATCCGAAAGTCCTTCGGAGAGGTTGGTGGTAGGGGAAGGAGGGTACGGTCCCTGTGGATGCCTCCCCCACTGGGTTCCGGTCTGAATTGGGTGGCACTTCCCCACCGCCCAAACTGTTACCTTACACTTTTCGGGTAGGTCGGACGGTCTGGGTTCAACAACAACACTTTCCAACTTCAATGCAATTTTATTTAAACATGTCTAAAATGCAATACATTCCTCGGTAATATTTTAAAACTTATCACAACACTACATTAATTTATTAAATTTGAAAACTTAAACCTTCATCGAAAAAAATGAACTTCATTTAAATGACGGCATTGAAATATAAATTGCCTGGTTTAAACAGTTCTAAAATGCGATTCATTCCTCGGTAATAAATTTAGAATTAGCATAATACTACGATAATTTATTATATTTGAAAACTTCGTCGAAAACAACTGAAATTCATTCAAATGACGTCATAGTAAAATTACACACCTGTCTCTCTCTATAAAAGCAGCATTTCGTTCATAACATTTTCCCATTCATTTCATTCACCACAATACTATAATATTTTATTTTATTTAAAAATTAAGACCATGGATCTACAAGTAATTAAAATCTATGCTTAAAACTTCATCGAAAAAATCGTCCTTGTCTTCGTAAAATCAATGAATATTTGATTCATATCAGCTATGTAGACTCCATGAGCTAAGTAATTTTATGTTAAAGAAATACAGCAATTCTAATACAACTCATTCTACATATTTTGCTGTTTACATTTTACATAAGTGAAAAATAGGCTTCGTTGTAGAAATAATCAAATTTGGATGAGCATTTAAACTCAAATATATTGTAATTGCGTTGCTTCAGTTTGTAGATGCACAGAATAAATTCTGTGCAAAAATAAAGTGGTTTTAGGACGGATACAACACTCATTATGAATTAAAAAGAACTTTAAAAATCACGATTTTGAGACAAGATGGATGCCATATATCATTTTGAAGTGGGTCATGCGATCTTTTCATATCATGGTCACGTGATCGCTTCATATAAGAGGTGTTATTATTATTTTAATTTTTATTTAAATAACTACTGAATATATTTCGCTGATTTTTTTTATATATTTTATGGAACAATTTGAATATCACCTAAAATTTTCGAAGCATTTGTTTGAATTTTAAATCCGCTTAAGAAATTTTTGAAAAATTAGATCCCATACGGCACAATGTATTTCATTTTTTCAACCCGGGTTCAATCCAAAATTAATTGGGTGATATTATTCATTTATACTCCCATAGGTCCTACAGACCGTCTGAACAACATACTAAAATTTCATTTGATTTTTTGTAAGTCAATTTTACGGCAGTTATCGTTCTAACGGACAAAAAGACAGACAGACAGAATCATTATTGAAGTCATAAACACTTTTCAACTTTGTTGTAAAGTGTTAATAAATAAAGTTTAAAACTATATCCTTCGTGGAGTTACAATTTTCACAGACAATAGTGCATTTTATAATCAGAAAAAATTATAGCGCTGAAATAGCAGATATTTTTTAAGTATACAATCGGAAGTCGTTACCTTTCACAAAAAGTGGATATAAATTTAATGACACTCATCTTCTAGCATCATCACATTTTCCTGTAATCTGAATTTCTCATGGTAAATATTTCTATTTAACAAACAAATGAGACGCTTCAGATTTAATATCCAAAAAGCTTTTAGAAATTCACAAATTCGAGCTCCATTAAAATGTATGACCAGTAAAAGCGATATGTACTTATCTGGATATAAATTCTTTGTATCACTATTTAATATATGCGAACTTTATATTATTTATTCACTGGCAGATATAAAAGATCATGGATATGTTATTCAGCGTCTCTCGGCCCACATCTATTAAGCTTATTTGGGTTTTGAATTTATAGGGAAATAAGTTTAAAATTCGCCTTTCAAAATTAGAGCCCGAAATGCAAATGGACGAAGTTTAAATCTAATTGAATATTCTTAATGCTTCCTTTACAAAATGCATTCAATTATGTGATGTAAATGTATGAAAGTGTTCGAAATGCTGGCTTAAATGTTCATAAAAATAGAATGATTTAAAGACAAGGGAATGATATTTCTAAATCATTTTAGTCATTAATAGAATTATATTAATCATAACAGTCTTGAAAAGTAAAAACAATTATTAATAGAAAATATATTGGAATAAAGATGACTTATGGAATGTATAATAAAAGTGAACAGCATAATAAATCCCACATTTTTTTATTTTCTACTGAAGGAAATGTTACATATGGGTCGAAAATTGAAACTCAAAATTAAATATCAGATGTGAGCAGCACATGACTTCCCCTGCAGATTCAAATGCCTTTTGTATATTTTATTTCATTATGCATTAACTTGAGTTTAAATGCAGAAAGTGATAGGGTTAATTTTCTGATATTATATCCAATTTGGTTTTTTTTTTCATCTTCGTTTCATTTGTCAACTTATTCATTTTAAATGCACTTTAAATTTAATTAAAAGTCATTAAATAGAGTTTAATTGCACAAAATGACACTGAATTTGCATTTTTAATTCAATTTCTGCTTTTATTTGGTAATTGGACATTTTTCCAAAGGCGGCATAAAAAAACGCGAAAACTCTTAAATATCGTTTAGTCCTAGAGTAATAGAGTTGTTCTTATTCTTTTCCTCGTCAAAAATTACGTAGAAAATAATCATTTAATGATACATTTGAACATACTTAGTATTTTTTTTAGATTTTGGCGATTTTTGCGGGCCATTTCGTAAAAAAGGCAGACTGTTCGTTTCCGAATCGTACCAAAATCTTATTAACACCAGAGTTTCCCACATGTGATTTATCTACCAAATTTTGTGAAATTTGGTCAATTTGTATTTCAGCTAGTGTGAATGCATGAGCTTTTTGCGGGCCATTTCGCAAAAACGGGCGGGTTCTTTTTTTCCGAATTGTACCAAAAACTAATCAGCACCAGGGTCACACCCAAGGGTCTTACCTACCAAATTTTATAAAAGTCGGTCTATAAGTTTTTAAGTTAGAGTGGATATATACACTGCAAAGACACACAGACATATACACAGATATACGTCACGCTAAAAATAGTCTTTTCGTATTCTAGAGGTCTCGAAACGTGTAGATCCGTTGAACACACGAGTTGCGATTTTCGGCATGATTTCAGTACTTTCCCCATACATTACCATGTATTGCAGGGAAAGTAAAAATGGAGACAGCGAAATCCTAAAGGCGCGCATCCTGATACACACATTAAACTTTGAAGATACAGTTGTTATTAACTTGAATCTTATTGACTCTTCTCATTAACCGATTATCTGTTAATAGTCTACTTAAGAGATGCAATGCTAAGAGCTGCAATGTCAGCTACAGTTACTATAACTGCAATACTAAATATTACACATGAGCAATAAACCTTCTTTCGTAGGCAAGAGCAACACAAATAAGCACAAATACACACGATAATGCAGCATACATTTGTTTCGAGGATGCAATGGACCCCCTTCGTCAATGCAAGAGAATCAACAAACCCGAATTTAAAATATCTGCCCCCATCCCTCTTTTGGAATTCGGGTTTGTTAATTATCTTATTGTATTTTGTTTCCCTTGCTGGTTCTCAGCTTCATTCTGCATTGCCGTGTTATTTGTGCTTATTTACGTTGTTTTTGTCTTCCTAAAAATAATGTGTATTTTACAATCGATCGCTCCAATTACATTTTAATGAAGTTATCCTAAATTGTGGTCCTTATTGTGTTCACAAAAATACCTAACCATATGTATGAAATATATTTCGTATTATAAAGGGTCCATACAATAAATTTCTTGTATAAGTTGAAATTTAAAATCGCGATAATTTCTTTTCTACCAAATTCTCGATTTGAACATTAAGCGGATTTTAATTACAAATTCTACATCCGGGGAGAAAAAGGGAGAGGATGTCAAAAATATTTTCGGACCTTCTGATAAAGTTTGTGCGACATACTTGATTCATAAGGCAGATTGTCCACCCCAAATCTGCTTAGTGCACATGCTCTCTTTCAAAACGATTGGGGTTGACACTGAATCACAACTTATGAAACTTCCATTTATGCTACCATTGTCCAACAAAACTAAGATTTGCAGTGATGTTACTGATTAGGTAAATCACTTGTGCAATTAGATTTTTATGATACATTCTTGAATGCATTTTACGAGGGAATTCTTAATTCCTTATCTTCAACTTCAAATTTAAATTATTTCTCTCCAATTTACTGGAAATCGATTTTACGCTTGATAATCATTAAAATAGCTTTAAATGGAGCTTTTCTACCCCATCCTTTAATAATGAAATTTTGCAGTCAACTGTAGATAATAGCTTGCATCGATTAGGAAAAGTAATCATTTACACCAAATACTAATCTGTGGAATTAAATTTGAATACAAAAGCGCAACTATACGGCACAATTTAAAATTACAATGAAATTAAAAACTTTTTACTCATTCTTTTAATTAAAGAGGCATGATTGTTTTCTTTGAATAAATGTATAGCGTGCATAGCGAAAATGCGGAAGGTAGATGGATAAAATGTCATTCTAGTACTGATTAGAAACTGGTATATTGAGATTCTTCCAACTCAAAGCTTTGACTACAATTTAATGTATTTCAAATATCTGGAATAATATTGCGAACTCGTAATATCCCCTTTCTTCTGGAGTCTTTCGCCTCTTTCGTAGACCAGGCGGCTCCATCGGGATGTTTTATCTGTCCGGTTCCCAAATTGAAAATACCCCGGTGAGGGCATTCTTTCCCATGACGTCATTCTAGGGTTGCCTCATGCCACAATCCTGAACCCGAAGAAGGATTGCCAAATTCGGCGATTTATCTACAATTTGGCGTCTTTAGGAGTATTTGAGAAAACCAGCGAAAAAACCAGTAATCTACGAGATATTAGATAATCCCAGAAGTTCTATATAGAAAAATTATAAAAGGACTCATCACTCCGTTTGAGTAGCAGTTGACAAGATAAGAGCTACAGTGGACTTTGTCAATATTTCGAGAACAGTAACCTCTGTATTGTGAAATTACTTTTGTCATCGTTTTAAGATTAATATAAATTATTATGTGAAATTAGTGGAGCATTTAAGTACTGTTTGATTGTATATTGTTTCTGTTTAAGTTGTGCTTGTGGATTATTCAGAAACTTTTAATCATTCTTATATTCTGCATGCACATCCACGATTCCAGAGGATACTCTGTAACAATATACTGCTTTTAACAGAACCGTCTTAGCCGCACTAGGCAAAGTTATTTTACAGTTCATTTCCATAAAGGTTTAGTAGAAAACATGTGCGTTGATCATAAAAGATAGGCCTCGAAGTCGAAAGTGCTTAGAAATCGTGTAAAAAAAAGAGCGTTCGTAGTAGTGCTATCAACATTTGTATGAACTTTTTGGATATTATCATAGCCAAAAGTTTTTAGATTTCACAGATCTCCATTACACATAATTATACATTAAGCCATATTATTGCTCTATTCAGCTATCTTTTCGCGCTAAATATTAAAAAAGAAATTTTAAATCTAACCATAGAATGGTCAAATTGGCAACACTGGTTTGTAGAGATATTGATTTTAAAAATATGTTAATTAACAGCAAATAATAGTTCACATATCAAAACATCGAATGATAACATGGATTATTAAATTTTATTTGACGTTTATTTGATTGAAATTTTATTTGATTTTTTAGCGTTCTTTTATAAAATATATTTTCACACATTTATTTATTATTCAAATAGAAAAACTAATAATAAATACTAACAAACACATATAATTTAATCTCGTTACTGTGCAACATGGTATAAGATAGAATCTTTCTCATAAAATTTTAAATTAAATAACCATTTTGATTTATTTATACTTTTCATTGTTGAGTAAAAGTTTGCGAAAAATAAACCATGGAGATTGATTTCCCATTTAAATTCATGATTCAAACAATTCATTATTTCATATAGTGACTAATTAGTGAAAAATCCTTCACCAAACTCAGAGATAAACTTTTAACTCACTTTGACGTTTTAAACAAACGATTTTCAACCTTTCCGTTTGGATAAACCACGAGTTAGAGAGTAGAACTCCTAGGGAAAAGTTCCGTTTTTTATTAATATCTCGACAACCCCTGGTCTTTGAAACCCGAAACTTAGATAAAATTTATGGGGAGCTATTTCACGGCTATCCATAAAATTTCTTTAAATTTAGTTCATCCGTTCTTCCAAGATGATGAGACAGACAGACAGATTTTCAATTTTATTTATATAGATTATGGAATAAGGCATTCCACATATTGCAAATTTGTTTTTATAGAGATGTTGAGAATTATTATTCTTGACCGGTGTCAAATTTTTTGTCATATATTTTTTTACTAAAGGTTTCTTTTTACCATCCACTTCTCCGAATGTGCGAGATAGAACGTAATGGATGACTGACATGGATTCAGAATAAAATTCCCAAAATGGAAGGATGGGATTCCCCATCATGGGATTATTAATATTTCCACTTTCGTTTTGTTTCCTTTCATGATTCAAAATTTTCCATTTTCCCTTAAAACTTATTTCATAATATTGTCTCTAAATTGAACTTATATAATAACTGATATAAATTTACCATCTATTTTTGCAAAAGACATTGCTTTAGAAATATCACTTCTAGTTTTTACGAAAATTCGTATGACTGTACTAAATAAACTTATATAGATACATAAAAGTCCTTAATAGCTCCTTCTAAAATGAAGTGCATATGTCACTTGTCACCACATCAATGCTTCTGCATAAAATATTTGTTTGAAAATTCATAAGGTTACACAATACAAAATCAAAATAATTCAACATTGCAATACCAACATAGTTTAAAACAAGTATTTTATGCACTATTTCGATAAATTGAATATATTTCATTTCAATAAATACAGATAAAAATGAAAAATATTATATATCTAAGGACAGATATATACTCAAAAATATGATAATTTATTAAATATACTCGAGGTAAATGTATATTTCACAAATGCTTCCGACAGACAGTGTCATCGCATATTTCAATACCAATACGTGTGTTATTATTTATCATATAATATGCATGGCAATAAATAATGTCTGAAAATAAAGTAAACCATAGGATTTCCATTTCTGCATCGTATTCAAGGGGAAAAGTCATAAGCAAAATTGGACGAGGAATAATAAAACGGAAGCTTAAAAATTTCACATATTTCTAAAATATGTGCACATATTAAATCATAAAGTAACAATGTCAAAATTTTACACGAGTATCTGGCTTTTTTAAATTACTAAACTGGGAAAACATAAATCAAAATTTTATTAAATTATATATTTACAATGCATAAAAAATGTTTGATTCCTACCCAATAAATCTTTAATAAAATATGCGAGATACGAAACTGTAAGCCTCTTTTGAGAGAGAGAAAATTAGTTTTGTATTTTATGGCTGATATAAATGTGTTACCTGTGTCAGGTTGTAGAGAAAAAATAATATACGTATAGTTTTGCATTATTTCCTGCATGTGTCATGCTACGCTTGAAGTGTATATCCTAAATATAATTTGTCAAGTATATACTAATCAATTTGTGACAAAGCAAAATCCATATATCTCAGCAAGATTATAATATAGGTTTGATATACTACTCGCTCTGTAACCTGTTTGCGCCGACCTCCCACCGCATATTTCGATGTGTATGCAACAATATTTTAAAATGCATGTGTTATATACTCTTGTTGCAAAAAATAAATACACCCATAAAAAATGTAGCTACAGCCGCAACATTTGTCATGCACATTTCGTTTAAAAAGTTATGCATCTTAACAAACTGACAGCGCCAACGATTTTATAGGACTCATGCAACATGTGTGATAGCGACGCATCGTGCATGATTTAAAACGCCCAGTGTCCTCACGCATGAACAGTCAAAACTGGATTTTAGGCTTTGATAGTGTAATTTGTGTACAAAGATACCTTTGAGATGTAATCGACGACGTATGAACTATTGTCGGATTTAGAGAGAGGTCGCACGATAGGCCTAAGATAAGGTGGATGGTCCAATGGGCATCTTAGTCGCCATCTTGGTCGGAGCGAAATGATTGTTGTTCGCTGTTGGAAACAGTGAATCATAGAAGGCACATGTAACCGTCGCAGAGGCTCATAACGCCCCCAGATAATAAACTAATCGATCTGCAGTGAGGAGAGGAGCTACGGTCATAGGGATGGCGTAGTTATTAGCCATTCGAAGGCATTTTCCATCTTCCATGCATTCTGTATCAAAGAATACTATTCAGAGACGACTGGCAGAAGACGGAATTAAGTGTCGATTTCCATTAAGGTAAATAAAACTGACCCCTGAGCATGCAAAACAGCATGTATTGGTTCCGAGCTCAGTCAGTCTAAACAGTATCCTATTGGAGGCATTCTGTCTTTAGCGACGAATCCTGCTTCTCTCTCAGTGCTGATAACTGCGGCATACGTGTTTGGAAGAGGACTGGTCAGTGTTTCGATACCGTTTTTGTTGTCGAATATCACACGGACCTCACATGCTGTGACAGTCTAGGTAGCAATCTCGTGGAGGAACCGATCTGCTCTTGTCATGCTGCAAGCTAATCCGTCGTTTAACTGGCGATGTCTGTAGCTGATTATTCTGTCTGTGCTGTTAAGCCATCCGAGTCTGTGCTGTTAAGCCAGCCACAACGATCGACCGCATACTGCACAAAATTCTCAACAATGTCTTCGAGGATTTAATACTCTTCCATGGCCATCCAGGTCCACCAGACCTAACGCCGATGTCACTCGTCTAGAACATGCTGGAACGACAATTGAGGACTTCTCAGAATACAACTGAATTAGTTGATACGTTGCAACAACTGCAGCAGAATCTTTCGAAGAGGATATAAGTAAATTATATCACTCTATATCTCACTGAATATCGGTTTGTATGGCTGCCAGGGGAGGATTTACCACTTATTAAAATGTCATATTCTACTGCATGTAAAAAGTCGCCAAATTAGCCAAACCTTTCGCTAAGAGTTACAGATGGACGTAGAAATGTGTTATTCTTATATTAGATACTTATATTCCTTCCAAGACAGTGAATTTGCAAAAGATTGTCGTCAGTGTCATTGATGTAGCGTCATTTGTATCAATTTTGTGGCATTTTCATCAATTTGGTAACATTTAAAAAAGTCACCAATTTGGCGATATTTCGCAAAATTTGTCGCTAAAACTGCACCTAATACTATTACAGATGGAAAAATAGGTTATGCTCTGAATATTATATTAATTTCAAGATATTAATATTTCTTCAATTAGTTTTCATGTCCATTGATTTGGCGTCATTTATATAATGTTACACCATTTTTATATATCAATTTGGCAACATTTTAAAAGTTCCTCTATTTTTGCTGCTAAAATTCCACCAAACGTTAAAGACGGAGAATTAGATTACTTTTATAGCAGATAAATGACGTCCAGATACAAAAGTATTACCCAAACTATCTTTTCTCCTGAAAGGAATGAGTTAGATCCACGGGAATAATGTTAACAAATGTATTGCATAATACTACAAATGAAATGTGAACATATTTCATAATAGTTATTTTTTTTACTTTGTGATTTTTGATACATTTATATGAAAAATGTTAAATACATGGAGCTTCTAAAATTTGAAGGTGAAGATTTTGAAATCTTAATGATATTTTCAAAATTTTATTAAAAAAATTTTTTTTTTTTGGGGGGGGGGGGATCTTTTAAACATTCTATTTCGTTTAAAAATAATAGGCGTTTGTCATTGACAGATTTCTAATGTTGTATTTCGTTCGAATCTCTTGCTCGTTTAAATCGTTCGAGAAATCGATGTTTAAAAAAAAATACATTTTTTTAACAGTAAGTAAGAAACAGAACCAGATGTGATCATTTTAGTGACATTTCCCACCTCCTCTGGAATTTAATGCTGATTTCATATCAGTTATATATATTATCTTTATTGTTTTATAACTCTACCTATAGTAAATCTTAAGAAATAAATGTATCAAGAAGATTTTTAAACCGGAAGTGAAAGTAAACTGTATTGTAATATCGCCTCCGCTCTAAGAAGTCGATTTTGAATCCATATCAGTCATCATCTGTGTTATATCTATAGCAGATTCCAATAAACAGATGTTTTAAGGAAAATATAAATTTTTGATTCGGGAATGACGTCTCCCGAACTGGAAAAGTGTTCCTGGAAATAGAATTGTGAATCTCCCACCTCTACAATTTCACCATTAATCCATTAATCCGTTTTCTAAGCTCTAACTATAACCAATCTTGAGAACAATAGATGTGTCAAGTAAAATTTTGAACCGGAAATGGAAAAGAATTTGTAATTAAATTTATTGAATCATCCCCTACTTGATCTATTATTTGACAATGAATGTGTATTAATTATCATCTACACCCTATCTATAGCCAATTTTGTGAAATAGATGTTTCAAGTAAAATGAGAATTTCAATCGAAAAGAATAAAAATCCAGATGTGGAAATCCTTAATAAACCCCTCAACCCTCCGGAATATGATGCTGAATCCTAACTGTGGTACGCATTTAAAAAGAAACATTGGTTGGAGTTTATTTCCTTATAAATAAAAAATAAATATTTGGATTGACATAAATTTATTATTCTTAAATTGTCCGTACATCGCATAGTCGTCATCGTTGATACATAGTAACCTACCATAATTAATATACAACACATATTAATTAATATACTACACATATTAATTAATATACTACACAACTGACTTCCGCTATTTTAAGTTTTAAAATAAACTATATTTATTAAACATATTATAATTACGATTAAATTTCAATAATTGTTCATATATGTTCAAAGAGGAGATTGGGTGCGGGAGACCAGGCATTTATTAGCCTACAATTATGATGACCTTAATGTTCTGTTAATTAGCACTTACCTATTTTGTTGTCTTTGGCGTTGAAACACATGTTGGCCCTTTATTGCCTTTTGTTATAGGCACTAAGACACACTCTCTATATGTACATACTGGACTCTATTGGTCCCCGAACGCCTCCTTGGCGATCATTGTCTCAATTTTTTGAAGCACACTACTGATACATAGACTCATAACAGTATATCTGTCATTAGAGACGCATGCCTGCAAGTGTGTCTTGATAGAATATATAAATCTTGTCTGTTGAACCTTCTGCCTGTTGCCATATCATTTTGCTTGAGGTCCAGATACGCCCACCGTATTCCATTGGTTATCCTCTGGGTGATGCAGCAGCACTTCCTCATAGGTTAAATCTTTAACCAATCTGCATGGTTTCAGCTTTGGCCTCCAGTAACTTTTCTGATTCTACCACACGGGTAATTTATGTTCCTTAATGTATTGCTTTCATGATCTCTCAGGCCAGGGATGTTGTAAACTGATGTCTACGAGTCTGGGCTTTTTGTTTGGCTTGGTAAATATCATTAATCTATGTGCATTACCACTGACAAAATATCCACTGGTATTACACTAACGAATAATCCTCTAAGCTCCATCAATAGGAATTCTTGAGAAATGCACGTTTCAAGGGAAAATATTTTCAAACACAGTAGTATGGAGCATTTTTGACACATCGGTGTTTTCCTAACAATATTTATAAAGGTACAGCACATTGTAATCTAAAATAAACAGTTATTTTGTATCATATTTTATGAGAAAAATATTTTCTTCGTGGTGGCGAATTCGTAGTCCTTAAAACTATGCTGGAATATAAAACTCGGATTAAAATACGCCATTTACCTATAGAATTATACTCCTGGGAATTAAATTATGAAATTGATTTAAACAATACCGTGCCGTTTTAGCACTTCTGTTCATATTAAAAATGCAAAATACGGGATTCAATATGCAAATCCGAATTATGAGATTTGAATTTATAATTGAATATCTCCCGGAGAGAATTTTCTGGTTGAAAGGTATTAAGGAGCTTTGAAATATATTTTTATTTATATTGCGCTTAGTTCATTACAACGTTTTGTTTTAAAAGTTTCAAAATTAAAGCAGTTTGAAATTTAAACATTCAACATGAACAGACAATTATAATGTATAATGTTTTCCTTTAAAATTATTGTATAATATCCAATTTGAAATAACTATGTGCTTCATCCTAATTATGGAAATAGTGTCAGGCTCAAAATAAACAAAAAAGATCAATCATGCATAAAGCATTGATTATGTGTGAAACACTTTCCAGCTGCAATTCAATTTTATTTAAACATTTCTTAAATGCGATACATTCCTCGCTGATATTTAAAATTATCACAATACTACAATAATTTAATTTTCTAAAAAAATTAAAATCATGGAGTTAAAAGTACTTTCTAACTCAACAAGCTTTAAACTTCATCGAAAAAGGCAATACTGTAGAATTGTATGCTTCCTCATTTAAAGACAAGGAATGTTTCATTCATATCAGGTATATTGCAGACTCAAGAATTAGACAGTTTTGCGTTAAAGGAACTTAGTAATTCTTATACAACTCATCTTACAGCGTGATATGTTTATATACTCCATACGCGAAAATTAGGGTTTATTACAGAAATAATCAAAGTTTGATGATCATTTAAACTTAAAAATATTACAATTGCGTTGGCGCAGTATATAGATGCACAGAAAAAAAAGAGGTTTTAGGACGAATGCAACACTAAATATAAATTAAAAAGAACTTTAAAAATCACAATTTTGACAAACGATGGATGCCATATTTTAATTTAAAGTGGGTTATGTGATCTCTTCATATATTATGGGCGCAATTACTATTTTTATTTTTATTAAAAAAAATACCGAAAATATTTTGCTGTCATTTTGTTTATATATTTTACGGGACAATTGGAATATATCCTAAAATTTTCGAAGGAATTTATGAACTTTAAATTTGCTTAAAATTTTTTTGAAAAATTAAGTCCCATAGGGTACAATGTATTTCACTTTTTCAACCTAGGTTCAATCCAAAACTAATTGGGGTATATTATTAATTTACATATGTCCCCCAGACCGTCTTCACATACTAACATTTCATTTTGATAAAGTAATTTTTACGGCAGCTACTATTGTACAAACGGACAGACAGACAGGATGAACAAATTCAATCACTTTTCAACTATCTTGTTAAGTGTTAAAAAGCGTATCATAATGCTATTTTATGCGGTTTTGCGAAATTGTGTGATTATTTATGTACATCGGTTATTATATAAAATGAAAGATAATGTTAGATTAAAACAATACATAATTCGAAATGAAGTGTTGAATTTCTAACTCGAATTTTTCATTTTGAAATAATGATGTTTTAGTATATAAAAATGCTTTTTAATGTAAAGCTATACAGATTTATTATATACAAACAATATGTTAATGAAGCTTTCTTACTAATTAAATTGCCGTTTATATACGGGATTATCACTTGAGACGTAATGGCCATCAGTTGAATATGGTGGTAGTGCAAAGGAATTTATAGTGTGAGACAACAATGGGCATGGCACTCTATGCAGACGACAGTGTGATACTAGCGAAAAATATTTAGTTCTCAGAAATTGAAATTCGAAATAGATCTGAGGTGGGATTCATTGTCTTAGCTAAAACGAGTTGAATACATGGGATTGAAGAAAATTCCCCTGAGAATAATACTAAAATTTTAAATAAATGTGAGTTATTGACTAGCGTTCCCCTATTAATGTGGAAGTGCAGGACTTTGAAATAATCGCAGATAAAGAATCTGTAAATTGTAAAGCTCTGTTTGAAAATAACGTTAAAGAAATTGATAAGCTGGTCGAAATGTGCTCTGAAAGTAGAAAACTTTAGACCTAGACGTGCTCTAAAAATATAGACTTCCAGAGCATATGGCTATAAAATGTACTACCAGAGTCAAAATTTTAATATTTGTTTTAAGAATTACACAATGCCTACGAAGTGTTTAAAATGTGCCAAGGATCACTTTAAGAGTGATTGCAAGCGACTAGGCATTTAAAATTAAGCGCATACAATTCAAAAGGGACTACGCATCCAACTTCAATTCAACAATCACTGACCAATAAATTATTTACCCTCTACTTGGTAAAATTACCGAGAAAATATTCCTTAATTCATTAAATCTAATTGAAAGTGGCATTATAATTCCTGAATCATTTGAATATAGGCAATGCATTCTACCAGCTATCAACTACTGTGCGTTCATATCTTCTGGTTTCCAAGGCAGGACACACGCAGCAGCGATATTTCTTGATATTCAAAATTTGACATAATGGTTTAATTTATAAATTGATTACAATTACAATCACCGGTGTAACTCTCAAACTGTTAATATAGTATCTGAAGGACAGACAAGTTATAATCAAATATGAACTTTCGACACGCAAACTCTAAAATATAGTGTACCACATCGATCCATACTTAGCACCACACTCAATAACATATGCTTAAATGGCGTCCCAAATAAATAGATATGAACAATGGGCATGGCACTCTATGCAGACGACAGTGTGATACTAGCGAAACATATTTGGTTCTCAGAAATAAATAAACAGTTACAATATTACCTAAATATGTTCCACAACTGGTTGTACAGGCAACGCGTTACACTAAACCCCAATAAATGTCACCAGATTTAATTTTTTTGTGATAGGAAACCTTCTTCGAATCATTATATAAATAATCATAAACTTTATGTGGAAAATTCAACACATACTTCCGAGTATCTTTAGACCTCCACATCACCTGGAAATTACATATAAATGATGTTGTAACAAAACAATTTCGCAACTGGCTTTATCTCTCATAAGAAATGAAAATTGAAGTTATCAAAATAAAATATTACTTTTAAAATCGGTCTTTCGTCCCGTAATGATCAATAAGGGGATATGGCTATAAATTTGATTTAGCATCTCTAGAAAAAGGGCAAATTTGAATACTGATGAAAGTTAAGAAATCCCCTATATACTTGAAATACTCGGTTAAAAGAAGAAATTGAAAAGAAATTAAACCACTTGATCCCAAATTAAAACTAACTGGAATGTATCAAAACTCGACTTTTTCATACCAGAGTCCATTTTTAAGTAGTTTGTGGGATTATTATTTTCCAATATTTGTAAGATAAATATTAAAAATATATGTAATGTTAGTTCAAATGATGCCAGTTAAAACATATTACTCTTCATTTTAAAGGGATGGGAAAGATCTGTTGACTGATACGAGGTTTGACAATGTATCCTTGTGGAGGGGGTGGAATTTATCCCCTCGGCATGAACACAAGAATTGTATAGTAGCTATTTGTCACTTCAATGATTGAAACTGTGAAGTTTTGAGATCGTTGAGCCATAAATAACCTCATTTAGACATAATTATGTCAAATTTTCAAAATTCTAAACCATTATATCTCCAATTAAAGTTAAGTGGAGTGTAGCTCAACTCGACTTTCTCATAACAATATCCATTTTTAAGTACACTGGCTTCCAAAAGTTAAGCACGGATAGTTAAATCAACAAAAAGGAAAAAGTGAAGCTTTGATTAACTCAAAATTGTACATGAAGGTAGAAAATGTGTTTAAGCATTAATGAAAACAAGAATTATGTACAAATATGAAAAATATATTTACTTTTCGTAAGTTATATGATGACGTCACATTTGGGTCATTAATAAAATAATGTTTAAAGGCAAACACACCAAACAAAACTGTCATTAATATGGTATGTGTCTACCCCGGACTTTCATGTAAATTTACAACGATTTTCCGTGCTTTCAATGAGGTGATCAACCATCTCAGATGCCAGCAATGGCCATACCTCCAATAGGGCAGTTACCAACTGAGACTGGCTGGAGGACGAGAAATGCCACTCCATACGAGAAATGCTCTCACTTTTCAGGTATTCGTCAACAATGTTACCACGATGGGGACGGGCATTATGGGCCATAAGGAGGAAATCAGGACCAACTGCTGCAGAGTATAATCTCGCAATAGGGTCTGGAACTTCATCCCGATACCTAAAAAAGCCGTTACAGAAACGACTTTAAAGATGTGCAGCTCTGTGTGATATCCCGTTGAAATTCCAGCCCACACCATAACGCTGCCACCTCTGAATACGTAATGTTCGACGATATTCTTGGCCTAATTGAGTGTTGTTGTTGTTGAGACCCAGACCGTCCGACCTACCAGAAAGGTGTAAGGTAACTGTTTGGACGGCCGGGAAGTGCCACCCAATTTAGACCGGAACCCAGTGGGGGAGGCATCCACAGGGACCGTACCCTCCTTCCCCTACCACCAACCTCTCGGAAGGACTTACGGACCCACATGTTTAACGTGATCGTACTCCGCGTGAACACGGCGGCACTTTTGGCAGCGGCTGGAATCGAACCCGGGCCTACCGAGTGCAACTCCAGCGCGCTAACCATTGGGCTACCGCGCCCCCGGCCTAATTGAGTGTGTCTCGTTCTATCCAGACCCTTACATGCTTATCATCTGATTCCAGGGTAAATCTGAACTCGTTCGTGAACAGGACGTTGCACCAATATGAGACTGTCCAATTGACATGTTGACGACACCAATTTAATATTGCCCTTCTGGCTCAGACAGTTAGTGGAACACAGAAAATTTGGTAAGCGGACGTACAGTCTCTTCATGTGGAGCCTTCGGCGCTCATTACTGACAGATATTGTCTTGCCAAGTACCGCTGCAACCATCGATGTAACAGTTGTGGAGGTCTCTCATCGATTTCGCTTGTCTACTATAGGAATATACCGATCATCAGAGTGGGTGGTGACCCTTGAATGACCGGGCACAGGTCTATAGACAACTGTATGACTTGTTTGGAATTGTTTTCATAATCGAGAAATTGTATAATGATCAACGACAAAGAAATTAGGGACACCTTTGATTGAGAGTCCTGCTTCAATGTGTCAGCCAGTGCGCCAGCACTCGTTATCTGTCATTCGTTTTCTTTCAGCCATAGAAACACGGATATCATAAAATAAATAATCCTACAAAAGTTATGAACACTTCGTATCAGCATTTAAATGCACCTCCTCAAACCTTTCAGAACGCTGGCGTCTTCAACGGCTGCCTAATTAGCATGTATCCGGAGGGGAGGATGTGGTTGGGAATCGGTGGAAGGATGTTCCCACCTGATTTTTCGGAGAGGACCTCTACTCCTATTTGGCACTCCGACATTGGAAGGTCTGTCCTCCAGTGTTTCCTACCTCGGTAGGACCTCATTCCTCTCTCCTCTGGACTCCTCTCTTCTCCTTCGTCACCCAGGCACCCCTATTTTCCACTTTTCTCTTTGCCTGCGTGACACTTCTCTCTTCTCCTCCTCCTGTATCTGGTTATTCCTGGGGGATTGTCCCAGCAGTTTTTCTACCTGGTGTTGTCCACCTGAGATGTGGCCTTTTGTATTTTCTGGATAAGTATATAAAGTTTGTTTCCTCGTTATCGAGGCCCTTGTTCCATCCTGGCTAGCAGGAAAATTGTCCCTGTGACCAGTGATGCATCCTCCGTCTTAGCGTCTTGCACCCTAATGGTGCACTGTGTTCAGGGACTAGGGTCCCTCAGCGTATTGTAACCCCGTTATCCTCCCAGCCAACACCCCTTTGCCTTGCAGCCAAATTAATAGTTTTTATTTCAGTCTTAAGTATCCCAAGCCCGCATCACCTCGGCCGAACGCCCGATGCAAGCCTCTGCCTCATCGTCCTCTCAGGTATGTAAACCTTTTAAATTTTCCCTTTCAGGCTCTCCTGCTGCTTCCCAAGACCTTGGTAAGTCTCGTTCAGGGGTTTTTTTGATAGGTTCACCGGTAGCCGAGGTGCCTCCGGCACCCCCGGCCTCCCGCTGCCAATCTTTCCTTTTCAGCTCCTGTGCCTGGCGCCCCTGCTCATGGGTAAGTGGCTCTGCGCGTTTAAGTTTAAGCTAGAGTATTTGCTTTTCGCCTTCGCAGTTGGCCTTTCGCCTGGCTGGCTCTTTTTATAGGGCTCCATCTTTGGCTTTCTTCTTCCCGGTGTCCCCCTTCTTCGGTTAGGGGCTCACCGCTGTATTCTTGGTCTTGGCACCCTTCTGCGCCCTTGTGTCATCTCATAGTCTTAGTTCCCGTTGCCGTTATTACTATTACCGCAAGTACTTCTTGTTCCTTTTAGTTCTTGTTTAGTATCTGGTTACTTAGTTCTTTCCTAGGACTGTGTCCTAGCTCCCTTTAGCTTTTATATTAGTATTTTCTGTAGCAGTATTCGTAGTGTTATATTAAATATTGTTAGTCTTATAGTGTTAAGTAGTGTATTCCTAGTGCTATAGTATTATAGTTCATAGTTAATTTATTGTTCACTTGTTGTCCTGGCCGTGCAATTGCTCTTGCAATGCACTCCTCCTGTGTCCAGTCCTCCTCCTTGGTATTACCAGCTGTCTGCCTCTTCCCCGGCATCGGCTCTTGCCCTCTCTTTTCTCACCTTCTTCTTCTTCTTCTTCTCTTTAGGTTAAGCTAACCCGGCAGTACGGGTATAAGTCCGGGTTACGACGGCGCCTCTTTAAGTTGTATACTGCCTCTGCATAACTACCGAGGGGTAGAAAGTTGGAATCCTCTGCTAAACAACAAATCTTCTAGCGTCAACCTCAATGGTTCTTCTTGGCTTCTTTGGGCGGTCACTGCATTGCAATAGAGTCGTTCACGCACCGTCTCAGTGCCCCACTTTCTCCTAAGGGAGTAGGGGGCTTGGCCTGGAATGCCCCGGCCGGGGAACCCCCGGCAGGGATATCCTGGGCCCCCTTCACATCTTGGCTGCTCTCTGGGTGTGGTGTGTGTGGTCAAGGGTCCACTAGAATTCTTCCTAAGTTCGGCGTTAGTCTTGCCCTGGGTACTCGGTCAATTTTTTAGACCACTCTGCCTTTTCTGGACCTCAGCTGGGTCGTCGGTAGACGACTCTCAGCGGTGGGTGAAAAACCCTGAAGTCCGTAGTTGGCAGAACAGGTCCCCACTTAGCTGTCTGTAAGCATGTATCCGGAGAGTCGACCGTGATTGGCTGTAACATATGATATTTGTATACTGACATTTACATCCGCAGTGATTTTCACCGATTCAAATTCAAATACTCTTTCGAAAAATGAAAATTTGCATTGCGTGCTTAACTTTTGGAAATAAGTGTAGTTTGTGGGATTATTATTTTCCAATATTTGCAAGATAAATATTTAAAATATATGCATCGTTAATTCAAATGATACCAGTTAAAACACATAGGATCTTTTGACAGATACGAAGTTTGGCAATGGATTCCTGAGGATGGGGGGTGTAATTTACCCCTTCGTCATGGACACAAACATTGTATAATAGCTATTTTCCACTGCAGCCATTGGAACTGTTTAGTTTCGTGATCAATGAGCCATAAATAACTTTATTTATGCATAATTATCTCAAATTTTGTCCTATGCTACCATGTTACGAATATATAGAATTATAAAATAATAATCCTCAAAGGTTTCGCTCGAATTTAAAAAAGATCAATCTATTTCTATGTTTTTCATTAATAAAACAGGATATAAAGCATCGTGAAATCGTGAAATTATACGTAGATTTCTTGTGCAGCTATCGTTTGCACAAGAAATCGACTACTGATAGACAGACGAACATCCCTCTAAAAATAGTTAAAACGTGTTCAGGATATCCTAACACAAATATTGGCTTCAAAATCTAATTTTTTCGCGAAAACAGTTCTTTCTCACAGTATTCTGTGGTGTGAGAAAGTAAAAATACGCTAAAATTATTTGGCAAACGTCCAACTGTTTCCAATGAACTAAATTTATCTTGCAGGATTATGATTACCGAATCGCTAAATGTCGCAACTTCCCAGGTTTTAAACTTGGAATAATTCAAAATCCAGAAATGATACTTTACTTTTAATCTTTAAACTAATTTGAAAGCAGGACTCAAAATATATTTATTCTACATCCCCTTCCAAAAAATAAGCACGAAATGCAAATTCTCAGATCACAAGCAAAAGAATGAATTCCATCGGACGAAACTTGCTGTATACTTGGAGTATAATTATGTAAATATAGAAACACGTGCATAATTTCAATTGGCTCTTTGCCAAATGCTTAAATTAGCGTCTTTGTGAAAGAAAGTGTTTCTTTTTGTGGATCCTTACTTCTACTAAGGACGTTAGGGAGAAATTCGCAATAGCAAATTTATTGAATATGTCTAAAGAAGACGTTCAGATGATGATCAGCTATGGCGAGCCGTCGGCAGGTTAGAATCTGGCCAATCTATTAGAGAAGTTGCTGAATTCTGCAGAGTCTACCATTCTGTTATTTCACGCTTATGGATCCAGTTCTCAAACATCGGAACAATAAGCAGAAGGCCAGGTTCCCCTCGATTTGCAACATCTTCCGATGACCGATACTTGGCATTATTGGTCAGCCGCAACAGGCAAGCAAATGTGCCGGCTTCACATTCTAGCCTCGCTGTATCTACAAGTAGGCCTGTATTCATTATAATTATGAGAAGGAGACTGCTTACATATGGCTTTTATGCTCAGAGGCCAACCATTTGTGTCCCATTGTCTGCGAGGCATAGAACAGCCATTCTCCAATGGTGTCAAGAACACGTCAGTTGGACCATAGGCGATTGGACCGTAGACTATTCTTATTCAGCGATACGTTCAGATTCGCTTTACATTCCGACAATCGACGGATTTTTGTGTAGAGTGAAGCGGTACACGGTATCAAGCGATTAACATCGTCTAATGCCAGTCGTTTTCTGGTGGTGGTATTCTTGTGTGGACTGGGATTTCTTTCGACTGGCATACTGAGCTCCATTTCTTGCTCAACAGTACTGTGACCGGCCAAAAATATCGCGACGAAATCCTTGATCCCTATGGTCGCACTTACGTGGGTGCAGTAGATTCTGAGTTTGTTCTTATGTACGACAATTCCTGGTCAAATAGAACTCGTATCGTAAGCAATTATCTGATGACAGAAATAATCTAGAGAATGTAGTGGATATAGCATATTCCCCATACCTAAACCCAAAACAGCATGGATGCTCTCGGGAAAGCTATAGCTTCTCGACAAATCCTTCCATACACTACCCAGAAGCTCCAACGCGCTTTTATATAAGAGTGGAGATTGCTGTCTTCTGACAGCATTGAGCACTTAATCGGTGGAATGAATCGTCATTGACAAGTCTGCATTAGTCTGAGAGGAATTCATATTCCTTATTGATAGCCATTTCACTTTCAAAACTATGACTTGCCGTTTTCTCCATTTTTTTCGGTTTAATGTGTAAGTATATATTTGAAACTCTTTTTTTTTCCTATGCAAATAATAGGCAGAGTCATATTTACATTCACCCCTAGAACTTCTACTTTTGTTTAATTAAGATATGTTTAAACCCCTAAACTGTCAAACCAAATATGTACAGAAATACATGATTAGGAATTATATATTAAATAAAAATCCCTATAATGGTCACTGAAGTGAAGAACAATTATGATTTCAAAGATTGATACTAGAGGTTAAATGGGCTCAACGGCTAGTTGTCTGCAAAACAATACACCTAACGGAGATCTGTGTCTGAAGAATATACTTAAGTTTGAGGTTCTGGAATTCTAAAAACAATTGGGAACATAACTATAATTACCAATATCTGTAGAGGTTTTGAATTCCTAAATACCACGAGTGTGTTTTTTGAACATGTTGTATTTAACGATTAGAAAACACACACACACACACGCACATATATATATATATATATATATATAAATACCTTAATGAAAATTTAAGTAATGCAATGAAACGAAAATACTCGTAGAATGAGAAAGCATGCATAGCTGTGTCGAGGATACGTTTAATGCCTTTTGTTTGTGATAGACCATCAACAAACCCAAAGTCAATAAGACGAAATATGCACATATTTAAGAAACAGAGGGAGTAAGTATACCGTGAAATAAGAGTCCATCTAAGAGAACCATTAAGAAAACATACTAAACAGCCCAGTCAATCCAAAATAATAAAACCACTATACAAATTGAAGGGTGCCCAAATATAACAGAAATATCCCCAAAAGAACAGACAGGCCCAAACAATATTAAAATTGTTCAAGACAAAACGTAAAAATAATTCAAAAACACACATAAAAGAACACGAAAATATAAGAAATGTAAAAATGTAAAAATACACAGTCAGACAGTGGACAAAATTCAGTGGTGGCTCGTGATGTGAAGCAGGACTATCAGCTTCACAAGGACTTCACCAAGTTATCGGCTTCACTCAAAGGCTAAATGGGTTATTATTTTTATTTTTGGCGGATTTTTTAGACTCTGTTGGCTACTTTTAGATAATATTTGACAACGCGCGTGCCAGTAGTGCGATGTGTTTTAATGATGTTCGTTGTCGAGGATGAAGGGAAATCTCATCGCTAAATCTGCATCACCTATACCTGAAGTCACGAGCCACCACTGACGAAATATAGTAAATGTTAAAATTGATTCCAAAGCAGTAATTGCTATGAAATATTTATAGAGTAACATGTGTTTATGTATAATTCTTGCTGAAAAATTGTAAACTGTGGCCTAAATTACTTAAATACCGTACTCCAGGATTCATTTTTTCTTCGCACAAAGTGTTTCGTTACTCAACGACTATAAATATATTGTTTTTCAAGTGAAATGAACTAATATCTCATATCAATGGATATTTTTCTTCATTCTTATTTTTAAACTTATAAAATTGGCATCTCCTCTAGAATGAGGATCTACTACTAGCATGAGACGAATAAAATTTTCCATTTCCTAGACATACAACATATACTAATTTAATCCGAAATCCTCTTCGTACTTAAATACAACTTTAGCACTCATGTTTCTCTGAAAATTCCAAATAACTGAACTCAAGTAATATAAAACTCAAAATTTAATGCCAGCTTTGCAATTTAATACCTCTACTTGATATAATTTGACGTTTAAAAGGTATTGAAAAGTTGTGAACTACATATCCTTTATTCGAAATGCATCCAGGGTACGAATTTCCCAAACTTGATAAAATGCATTTTAAATATGTTGAACATCAACTTTAACATCAAATGTGACACAACTGCTAATTCCTATTTAGATTTAGCTCGTTTCCAATTGAAATACTCTTTCAAATAACGCATTAAATATGACATGAGATATTTTGATAATCAGATATTTTAAGGCCATTCTGAGATTGATATTTTTCGATTTTGTTATACGGCAATGTAGACTTAATTTAATATAAATTATGTTATATTTATTAGTGAAGCTAGTAAGCGAGTAGCATTCTTTCCAATGATTCGTTAAACAATAAAACGTTAAATAAAAAATACATATTAGAATTCGTATTTTAATAAGAGTTTAAATAAAATCACATATTAACCCCAAGAATATGTGTTTAGTTCAATTAACGAATAAATATGTGTTTTACGATATCAAAAAATATTAAAGCACTATTCAAGATAAGTATTTCGATATGTGCTGTTTTTTTTATTTTTCATAAGCAACAGTTTATGCAAATTAAATAAAGAAATAAGTGTTAGATTCCATGACAATGTACATTATGTCGAGGTACTAATTGACAAGGTAAGCCAACTGCTCTACTGTGTTGAAAATACCGGTTCCCGTTAGATCACCGAAATTAAGCAGCATCGGGCGCGGTTAGTACTTGGGTGGGTGATCACCTGGGAACACCGTGTGCTGTTGGCAAAATAAGTCGACGCGGTGATTGAGCGGTCAAGGCAAGCGTTTCATAGTGATCGCTCGGTTGCCGGGTTGTGGGTTCGAGTCCCACTTCAGTCATGGATGTTTGTGTTGTTGGGCGGAATGTGTTCCCACCCCTACTGGCGCTTCTGGGGCAACGTCATATGACGGCTAGGAGGTTCACGGTTCTGGCCGATGTATAGGCGAAGATGAAAGAGTCAATGCCTGGCCATTGGAAAAAAAACTAATTGACAAGGACACTATTATATACTTTACGCTTCACCATTCGCTCATTGATGTCGCGTGCGAGCAAACGCCATCTGGCGGAGGCCGTTCTGTAAAGATATTTGTCAATCTGAGGCATAATGGGTTATGAAAGGATGGCATGTTCCATATGGTTGAGATCTCCATCCAAACTGGAGGGTGTTTCAAATAGATATATTTCACTTTCAGGTTGGTTGGACTGTCTGGATAGCAAGAAAAGTGAATTTTGGCCATTATTTCGCGAAACAAAATTTCACTAGCATGGTAACTTATAATTTTGAGAAGATGAGCTTAAAATCTGTAAAAGCTCATTATTATTTTTTTTCTTTACAGTCATAAAAGTCCGAAAAATAAGTTGTAATTAGTAGCGTCAATGGGACAAAAATTTTTGAGCATTTTTTGGAATTAGATATTTTCCTTCCACACAGTTTTTGATTCTGCTAACGGGGATGAGTTTAGATATTTCAGTGGCAAGTTGCGGTTTGGTAGATTTTAGAATGGATGTTTCGGTGTTTAAACATGGGTGATAAATACTAAGAACATAATTTCAAAACATCCATCATAGCATAGGAATATCAGAGAAACAAGTAAAAATATGCAACATATTTTATTTTCAGGAAACCCACAAAAGCTTGTATTTTAAATGAACATTTTTATTCCTCGCATTATTGTAAGAAAATTAATAATTTTCATTTGACATAAGCGGACTATCATGTCAATGTTAAATATGTTAAATCCATATTTCTAGTTCTTTGAAACTATAAACATTATCAGTAAAGAAAATCCAGAGCCGCCAAAATATGTAATACTTTTACACATGTTAATAATATATTTTTATTTAGTTCAGGAAGTTTTTAACTTATAGTTTTTGATAGAGGTTGCAATTTTAATCAACATTCTAAAACATTAATCTTTGTTAAAATAGCTAAGGACTTGCTTTAAAATGTAGTGTTAATCTGCGAATATATAGTTTAAATCACCATAAGCATTTCAAAGTATGCCGTCTAGTAGGTGTTAAAAATAACAAACTGTACAAAAATACATTATGGCAATAACGAAAGCGAAAGAGGGTTTAATTTTCAGATAAACTCATGTTATACATCTTTGGAAAGACAACATTCCGAGCCATTTAAATCAAGAAAATAATTAAATTATTTGGCCAATTATCGGATGCCACTCGCTCTAAATATAGATAAAAAGAGAAATTATAAATGTGAAGTATCTTTCCTGACATTAAAATGTTTTATATTTATAAATTAAGGGATAAAAACATATTAAGCAATCTCGAGATATCCAAATTGTAAAAGTTAGCAAAAATTTCATAGAGAAAGAACACTATAGAAGACTAAACCACAAATTCTATGCTTAACAAATTTCAAACTAGCATATAGATTATTTAAAACCACTGTCAGGATATCTTATATTTGTCACGATATTAATACACGTAACGTATGCTGTCTGGAAGATTTCGCTTTTTTCTTCAATAATTATCATGTCGAAGAAACAAATGATTTGTTGGAAAACATCACCAAGACCAGAAATTACGATTAAAAACAGTATATCTTCTGAAAACACAATATGCATAATCTTGCAATTCAAATGACTGAAACAGAACAATAAAGATTAACTCTGAATTTAAACTGTAAAATACATCTGCTTGACATAACTTCGCGGTTGAAATGTATGAAAAATCGAATTTTTCGAAAACGTTCTATAGAGGGGGTGCCCCACACCAAAACGTTCGAAAAGTGAAATGACGGGAAAGCATGCTTTGCGATGAGATAGAGACTTCAAATTTGGTATATGGGTAAATCACTCGAAAGGAAGAAAGTGTGCAATTTCAGATTTCCAATATTTTCTACTTAAGGGGGGGCGCAGCACACCAAAACGTTCGAAAAGTGAAATGATAGGAGAGCATGCTTTGCGATGAGGTAGAGACTTCAAATTTGGTGTATAGGTAAATCGTTCGAAAGGAAGAAAGTGTGCAATTTCAGATTTCCAATATTTTCTACTTAAGGGGGTGCCGCACACTAAAACGTTCGAAAAGTGAAATGATGGGAAAGAATACTTTGCGATGAGGTAGAGACTTCAAATTTGGTGTATTGGTAAATCGTTCGAAAGGAAGAAAGCGTGCAATTTCAGATTTCCAATATTTTCTACTTAAGGGGTGCCGCACACCAAAATGTTCGATTAGCAGAATAAATGAGAAAACGATCCTTTAAAATTTGATAGAGGCTTGAAATTCGGTATATGGACTAATCATTTGATGGAAACACCCAAGACAAATATAGTTTTTCAAAAATGTTCGTTTAAGGGGGTGCTCCAGAGTAAAACGTTCGAAAAGTGAATTGATAAAAAACCATAATTCGGAATGAGATAGAGATATCAAATTTGGTGTAAGGGTAGATAGTGTGGAAGGAAGAAAATGTATAATTTCAGTTTACCAAAATTTTCTAATTTAGGGGGTGTCGCACACTAAAATGTTCGATTTTCGTAATAAAGGAGAAACGCTCCTTTCAAAAGGTGATAGAGGCTTAATATTTGGTATATGGGCGAATCATCTCATAGAAATCAGAAAAAGAATAGAGTTTTTCAAAAATGTATAGTTAAGGGGGTGGGTACTCCACACAAAAGCATTCGAAAGATGAAATGCTAGAAATGCATACTTCACGATGAGATAGAGACTTCAAATTTGGTGTACGGGTAAATAGTTGGAAAGAAGGAAAGTGTGCAATTTCAGTTTTCAAACTTTTGCTATTGTAGGAGGTGCCGCTCACTAAAATTTTCGATTTGCCGAACAAATGAAAAACGCCTTCTTTAGAATGTGATAGAAGCTTGAAATTTAGTATATGGGCTAACTATTTGACAAAAACACCAAACATGAATACAGTTTGACAAAAATGTTCATTAACGGGGTGCTACACAGAAAAACGTTCGAAAAGTGAAGTGATAGAAAAAAATGCTTCTCGATAGGATAGAGACTTCAAATTTGGTGTACGGGTAGATAGTTTGAAAAGAAGAAAGCGTGAAATTTCAGCTTTCCAATATTTGCTACTTTAAGGGATGCCGCACACTAATATGTTCGATTTTCGGAATAAATGAGGCACGCTTCCTTTTAAATGTGACAGAGGCTTGATATTAGGTATATGGGCCATTCATCTGATAAAAAACCCAAGACAAAGAGAGTTTTTCAAAAATGTTCATTTATGGGTGTGCTTCACAGAAAAAAGTTCCAAAGGAGAAATAATAATATAGGGGTGTCTCGGGATGAGATAGAATTTAATGTAGTGTACGGGTAAATAATTCGAAAGGAAGAAATGCGCAAATTTAGTTTCCCAATATTTTCTTCTTTAGGGGGTTCTGCACACCAAAATATTCGATTTGTCGAACAAATGTGAAAAGCGAATTATTAAAAAATTTACATTATTCAGGGGTTGCTTATTGCGATACCGTTGATTTTCAACGGGTATTCGGCTAGTATATATACTAATTGCCAAGTGTCCGTCTGTCTGTCTGTGTGTCACGCTTTTTTCAGGCACTTCCCGTATAGATAGAGACTTGCAATTTGGTACACGGCTCGGACGTTCGATAAAACCCCCTGGAAAAATCGAATTTTTCGAAAATATTCTCTAGGGGGGGTGCTGCACAGCAAAACGTTCGAAATGTGAAATCATAGGAAAGCATGCTTTGCGATGAGATACAGACTTCAAATTTGGTGTATGGGTAAACCGTTCGAATGGAAGAAAATGTGCAATTTCAGATTTCCAATATTGTCTAATTAAGGGGGTGCCGCAGACCCAAAACGTTCGAAAAGTGAAATTATAGGAAACTAGGCTTTGCGATGAGTTAGAAACTTCAAATTTGGTGCATGAGTAAACCGTTTGAAAGGAAGAAAGTGTGCAATTCAGATTTCCAATATTTTCTACTTAAGGGGGTGCCGCACACCAAAACGTTCGAAAAGTGAAATGATAGGAAAGCATGCTTTGCGATGAGATAGAAACTTCAAATTTAGTGTATTGATAAACCGTTCGAAAAGAAGAAAGTGTACAATTTCAGATTTCCAATATTTTCTACTTAAGGGGGTGCCGCACTCCAAAATATTCGATTTACCGAATAAATGAGAAAAGGCTACTTTAAAATTTGATAGCGGCTTGAAACTTGTTATATGGGTTAATCACTTGACGAAAACACCCAAGAAGAAAATAGTTTTCCAAAAATGTTCATTTGAGGGGGTGCTCCAGAGTAAAACGTTCGAAAACTGAGTTGATAAAAAGCCATGCTTCGGAATGAGATAGAGATATCAAATTTGGTGCAAAGATAGATAGCTTGGAAGGAAGAAAGTGTACAATTTCAGTTTACCAATATTTTCTACTTTAGGGGGTGCCGCACACTAAAATGTTCGATTTTCGGAAAAAAGGAGAAACGTCCTTTTTAAAACTTGATAGAGGCTTGATATTTGGTATATGGGTGAATCATTTGATAGAAAATACAATAAGAATGGAGTTTTTCCAAAATGTACACTTAAAGGGGTGGGTACTCCACATAAAACATTTGAAAGGTGAAATAGTAAAAAAGCATGTTTCGCGATGAGATGGCGATTTCAAATTTGGTATATGGGTAAATGGTTGGAAAGGAAGAAAGTATGCAATTTCAGTTTTCCAAGATTTGTTATTATAGGGGGTGTCGCACACTAAAATATTCGATTTGACGAACAAATGAAAAACGCCTGGTTTACAATGTGATGAGGCTGAAATTTAGTATATGGGGTAATTATTTGATAAAAAACCTAAGATTATTACGGTTTCTCAAAAATGTTCATTTAAAGGGGGTGCTACACAGAAAAACGTTCGAAAGGTGAAGTGATAGAAAAACATGTTTCGCGATAGGATAGAGACTTCAAATTCGGTGTATGGGTAAACTGTTCGAAAGGAAGAAAGTGTGCAATTTCAGATTTCCAATATTTTCTACTTAAGGGAGTGCCGCACACCAAAATGTTCGATTTACTGAATAAATGAGAAAAGGCTCCTTTAAAATTCGATAGAGGCTTGAAATTTGATATATGGGCTGATCATTTGACGAAAACACCTTAGACGAATATAGTTTTTCAAAAATGTTCGTTTAAGGGGGTGTTCCAGAGTAAGTGAATTGATAAAAACCATGCTTCGGTATAAGATAGAGATATTAAATCTGGTGTTGTTAAGGTTTTGGTATTTTAGTTTGGAAAGAAGAAGGTGTGAAATTTCAGATTTCCAATATTTGCTACTTTAAGGGGTGCGCAAACTAATATGTTCGATTTTCAGTATAAATGAGGCACGTTTCCTTTTAAATGTGATAGAGGCTTGATATTTGGTATATGAGCCAATCATCTGATAAAAAACCCAAGATAGAGTTTTTCAAAAATGTTCATTTATGGGTGTGCTTCACAGAAAAATGTTCCAAAGGAGAAATAATAAAATAGGGGTGCCTCTGGATGAGATAGACTTTAATGTCGTGTACGAGTAGATAATTCGAAAGGATTAAATGCGCAAAATAATTTTCCCAATATCTTCTTTTTTAGGGGGTTCTGCACACCAAAATATTCGATTTGTCGAATAAATGTGAAACGTGAATTATAAAAAGATTTACATTATTCAGGGGTTGCTTATTGCAAGACCGTTGATTTTCAACGGGTATTCGGCTAGTATATACTAATTGCCAAGTGTCCGTATGTCTGTCTGTCCGTCTGTCTGTCCGTCTGTCTGTCTGTCACGCTTTTTTAGGCACTTCCCGAATAGATAGAGACTTGCAATTTGGTACACGGCTCGGTCGTTCGATAAAACCCCCTGGAAAAATCGAATTTTTCGAAAACGTTCTATAAAGGGGGTGCCCCACACCAAAACGTTCGAAAAGTGAAATGACGGGAAAGCATGCTTTGCGACGAGATAGAGACTTCAAATTCGGTGTATTGGTAAATAATTCGAAAAGAAGAAAATGTGCAATTTCAGATTTCCAATATTTTCTACTTAAGGGGGTGTGCAGCACACCAAAACGTTCGAAAAGTGATATGATAGGAGATAACGCTTTGCGATGAGATAGAGACTTCAAGTTTGGAGTATGGGTAAATCGTTTGAAACAAAGAAAGTGTGGAATTTCAGATTTCCAATATTTTCTACTTAAGGGGGTGCCGCACACTAAAACGTTCGAAAAGTGAAATGATAGGAAAGAAAGCTTTGCGATGAGGTAGAGACTTCAAATTTGGTGAATGGGTAAATCGTTCGAAAGGAACAAAGTGTGCAATTTCAAATTCGGTGTATTGGTAAATAATTCGAAAAGAAGAAAATGTGCAATTTCAGATTTCCAATATTTTCTACTTAAGGGGGTGTGCAGCACACCAAAACGTTCGAAAAGTGATATGATAGGAGATAACGCTTTGCGATGAGATAGAGACTTCAAGTTTGGAGTATGGGTAAATCGTTTGAAACAAAGAAAGTGTGGAATTTCAGATTTCCAATATTTTCTACTTAAGGGGGTGCCGCACACTAAAACGTTCGAAAAGTGAAATGATAGGAAAGAAAGCTTTGCGATGAGGTAGAGACTTCAAATTTGGTGAATGGGTAAATCGTTCAAAAGGAAGAAAGTGTGCAATTTCAGATTTCCAATATTTTCCACTTAAGGGGGTGCCGCACACTAAAACGTTCGAAAAGTGAAATGATAGGAAAACATGCTTTGCGATGAGGTAGAGGCTTCAAATTTGGTGTATTGGTAAATCGTTCGAAAGGAAGAAAGCTTGCAATTTCAGATTTCCACTATTTTCTACTTAAGGGGGTACCGCACACCAAAACGTTCATTTTACAGAATAAATGAGAAAACGCTCCTTTAAAATTTGTTAGAGGCTTGAAATTCGGTATATGGGCTAATCATTTGATGGAAACATCCAAGACAAATATAGTTTTTCAAAAATGTTCGTTTAAGGGGGTGCTCCAGAGTAAAACGTTCGAAAAGTGAATTGATAAAAACCCATGCTTCGGATTGAGATATAGATATCAAATTTGGTATAAGGGTAGATAGTATGAAAGGAAGAAAGTGTACAATTTCAGTTTACCAATATTTTCTACTTTAGGGGGTACCGCACACCAAAATGTTCGATTTTCGGAATAAAGGAGAAACGCCCCATTTAAAACGTGATAGAGGTTTGATATTTGATATATGTGAAAATCATCTGACAGAAATCACAAAAAGAATAGAGTTCTTCAAAAATGTATAGTTAAGGGGGTGGGTACTCCACACAAAAGCATTCGAAAGATGAAATGCCAGAAAAGTATGCTTCGCGATGAGATAGAAACTTCAAATTTGGTGTACGGGTAAAAAGTTGGAAAGGAAGAAAGTGTGCAATTTCAGTCTTCCAACATTTGCTATTGTAGGGGGTGCCGATGTTTCTCTATCTATTCGTTCGAAACGTTCGAAAAGTCAATTGATAAAAAACCATGCTTCGAATTGAGATAGAGATATCAAATTTGGTGTAAGGGTAGATAGTTTGAAAGAAAGACAGTGTGAAATTTCAGATTTCAAATATTTGCTACTTTAAGGGGTGCGCACACTAATATGTTCGATTTTCTGAAAAAATGTGGCCCGCTTCCTTTTAAATGTGATAGAGGCTTGATATTTGGTATATGGGTAAATCGTCTGATAAAAAACACAAGGCAAACAGAGGAAGAAATGCGCAAATTTATTTTCCCTATATTTTCTTCTTTAGGGGGTTCTGCACACCAAAATATTCGATTTGTCGAATAAATGTGAAACGCGAATTATTATAAAATTTACATTATTCAGGGATTGCTTATTGCGAAACCGTTGATTTTCAACGGGTATTCGGCTATTATTATTATTATTATTATATATACTAATTGCCAAGTGTCCGTCTGTCTGTCTGTCTGTCTGTCCGTCTGTCTGTCTGTCCGTCTGTCTGTCACGCTTTTTTTAGGCACTTCCCGAATAGATAGAGACTTGCAATTTGGTACACGGCTCGGTCGTTCGATAAAACCCCCTGGAAAAATCGAATTGTTCGAAAACGTTCTATAGAGGGGGTGCCCCACACCAAAACGTTCGAAAAGTGAAATGACGGGAAAGCATGCTTTGCGATGAGATAGAGACTTCAAATTTGGTATATGGGTAAATCACTCGAAAGGAAGAAAGTGTGCAATTTCAGATTTCCAATATTTTCTGCTTAAGGGGGGGTGCAGCATACCAAAACGTTCGAAAAGTGAAATGATAGGAAAGAATGCTTTGCGATGAGGTAGAGACTTCAAATTTGGTGTATGGGTAAATCGTTCGAAAGGAAGAAAGTGTGCAATTTCAGATTTCCAATATTTTCTACTTAAGGGGGGGTGCAGCATACCAAAACGTTCGAAATGAGATAGAGACTTCAAGTTTGGAGTATGGGTAAATCGTTTGTAACAAAGAAAGTGTGGAATTTCAGATTTCCAATATTTTCTACTTAAGGGGGTGCCGCACACAAAAATGTTCGATTTTCCGTCTACAGGGGGTGCTCCACACCAAAACGTTCGAAAAGTGAAATGATAGGAAAGCATGCTTTGCGATGAGATAGTGACTTCAGATTTGGTGTATGGGTAAATCGTTCGAAAGGCAGACAGTGTGCATTTTCAGATTTCCAATATTTTCTACTCAAGGGGGTGCCGCACACCAAAACGTTCGAAAAGTGAAATGATAGGAAAGCATGCTTTGCGATAAGATAGGGACTTCAAATTTGGTATATAGGTAAACCGTTCGAAAGGAAGATAGTGTGTAATTTCATATTTCCAATATTTCCTACTTAAGGGGGTGCCGCACACAAAAATGTTCGATTTTCCGAATAAATGAGAAACGGCCCCTTTAAAATTTGATAGAGGCTCAAAATTTTATATATAGACTAATCATTCGATGAAAACACCCAAAACGAATATAATTTTTCAAAAATGTTTGTTTAAGGGGGTTCTCCAGAGGAAAACGTTCGAAATGTGAATTGATAAAAAAAAACATGCTTCGAAATAAGATACATACTTCAAATTTGGTGTACAGGTAGATAGTTCGAAAGGAAGAACATGTGCAATTTCAGTTTTCCGATATTTTGAACTTTTGGCGGTGCCTCAAAACTAAATGTTCGATTTGTCGAATAAATAAGAAACGCGAATTATTAAAAAATTTACATTATTCAAGGGTTGCTTAATGTGGGACCGTTGATTTTCAACGGGTATGCGGCTAGTTATATACTAATTGCCAAGTGTCCGTCTGTCTGTCTGTCTGTCCGTCTGTCTGTCTGTCACGCCTTTTTTAGGCACTTCCCGAATAGATAGAGACTTGCAATTTGGTACACGGCTCGGTCGTTCGATAAAACCCCCTGGAAAAATCGAATTTTTCGAAAACGTTCTATAGAGGGGGTGTCCCACACCAAAACGTTCGAAAAGTGAAATGACGGGAAAGCATGCTTTGCGATGAGATAGAGACTTCAAATTTGGTATATGGGTAAATCACTCGAAAGGAAGAAAGTGTGCAATTTCAGATTTCCAATATTTTCTACTTAAGGGGGGGGTGCAGCACACCAAAACGTTCGAAAAGTGAAATGATAGGAGAGCATGCTTTGCGATGAGGTAGAGACTTCAAATTTGGTGTATGGGTAAATCGTTCGAAAGGAAGAAAGTGCGCAATTTCAGATTTCCAATATTTTCTACTTAAGGGGGTGCCGCACACCAAAATATTCGATTTGCAGAATAAATGAGAAAACGATCCTTTAAAATTTGATAGAGGCTTGAAATTCGGTATATGGACTACTCATTTGATGGAAACACCCAAGACAAATATAGTTTTTCAAAAATGTTCGTTTAAGGGGGTGCTCCAGAGTAAAACGTTCGAAAAGTGAATTGATAAAAAACCTTAATTCGGAATGAGATAGAGATATCAAATTTGGTGTAAGGGTAGATAGTGTGGAAGGAAGAAAGTGTATAATTTCAGTTTACCAAAATTTTCTAATTTAGGGGGTGTCGCACTCTAAAATGTTCGATTTTCGGAATAAAGGAGAAACGCCCCTTTCAAAAGGTGATAGAGGCTTAATATTTGGTATATGGGCGAATCATCTCATAGAAATCAGAAAAAGAATAGAGTTTTTCAAAAATGTATAGTTAAGGGGGTGGGTACTCCACACAAAAGCATTCGAAAGATGAAATGCTAGAAATGCATACTTCACGATGAGATAGAGACTTCAAATTTGGTGTACGGGTAAATAGTTGGAAAGAAGGAAAGTGTGCAATTTCAGTTTTCAAACTTTTGCTATTGTAGGGGGTGCTGCTGACTAAAATTTTCGATTTGCCGAACAAATGAAAAACGCCTTCTTTACAATGTGATAGAAGCTTGAAATTTAGTATATGGGCTAACTATTTGACAAAAACACCAAACATGAATACAGTTTGACAAAAATGTTCATTAACGGTGTGCTACACAGAAAAACGTTCGAAAAGTGAAGTGATAGAAAAAAATGCTTCTCGATAGGATAGAGACTTCAAATTTGGTGTACGAGTAGATAGTTTGAAAAGAAGAAAGCGTGAAATTTCAGCTTTCCAATATTTGCTACTTTAAGGGGTGCCGCCCACTAATTTGTTCGATTTTCGGAATAAATGAGGCACGCTTCCTTTTAAATGTGACAGACGCTTGATATTAGGTATATGGGCCAATCATCTGATAAAAAACCCAAGACAAAGAGAGTTTTTCAAAAATGTTCATTTATGGGAGTGCTTCACAGAAAAAAGTTCCAAAGGAGCAATAATAATATAGGGGTGCCTCGGGATGAGATAGAATTTAATGTAGTGTACTTAATGTGTATATTATACTTAATGTGTATATTTGTAGTGTACTTAATGTGTATATGTGTTTAATGTGTATATTTTCTTCTTTAGGGGGTTCTGCACACCAAAATATTCGATTTGTCGAACAAATGTGAAAAGCGAAATATTAAAAAATTTACATTATTCAGGGGTTGCTTATTGCGATACCGTTGAATTTCAACGGGTATTCGGCTAGTATATATATATATATATATATATATATATATATATATATATATATATATATATATATATATATATATATATATATATATATATATATATATATATATACATATATATATATGTATATATATACATGTATATATGTACATATACATGTATATATATATATATATATATATATATATATATATATATATATATATATATATATATATATATATATATATATATATATATATATATATATATATATATATATATATATATATACATGTATATATATATACATGTATATATATATATATATATATATATATATATATATATATATATATATATATGTATATATATATATATACATGTATATATATATATACATGTATATATATATATATATGTATATATATGTATATATATATACATGTATATATATATATGTATATATATATATATATATGTATATATATATATATATATTTATATATATATATATATATATATATATATATATATATATATATATATATATATATATATATATATATATATATATATATACAAAGCAGAGTTTCAACAAAAATAAGTATCTGCGTTGATAAATAATGAAACAACTTTGAGACTAAAGTCAAAAGTTTTATAAAATTAAAATTCCACAGTGGCCTCAGTCGGATGAAGCCGAAATAGTATTATAACAATGTAAGCAAGTACGCCGGTCTTTTAAATGCTACGAGTTTAAAATATTCACTTGCATTGTTTGGACTATGATTTTCATTTTAGTACAAATTCATTAATGCTCTGTTTTTTACTTTAACTGCTGATTAAATGTTTCAATATTTTTATTCATCCTAAAATATATTTTACCTCAAAAGTCATAAAATACGTATACCATATCTAAGCATACAGCTTTAAAATATATGCTTATCTAACAGAATGCAATTTTATGCGTCGCCTATATTGGGAATCATTAAACGCAGCTAAATTCTATATTTTACTGTGAATGAAATGTAATTTGATTTAACGTTAACTTAACCATTATTTAAATAATCATTTAACGTAAAATATTCCAATTAAGAGTTTACATTTTTCTGGACGTTGATGTCAGTACACTTCAAATACCGGATGATTAGAATTAAAGTAATCCTGTTTAGAGAACCGTAGAGAGAAAACCAGTAGCCACAAGAACGCCAAATCTGCGTGGCATGTACTTCAGAACACGGGAAAACGAATGACGTAAAATAGTTCCAAAAATGACTTATAGGGGAAGATATATCGCTGCGAACAGCCCTTGTAAAGACATAATTCAATGAAACTGCTTGCAGCCGTGGTGCATATTAATTACGAGTTGTAAGTGGCCTAAGCAGCCATCAACTGTCATAAACGTTGCATATTAAATTTAGGTAAGCATTTTGTAAATGTTCCATACGGCATTAACAAAAGAAGAAAACGTCGCTTTATACAAATTATTTAAACACAATTTGCTATAAAATATTTTCAAAGCTTTGTGGAAACATTCGACGATCACTATTACCTGACATTGTCTGACATTGCTCATTGCCTGACATTGCTTTATTTGTAAATTTTCTTTACAAGAATGACTAATACAGTAACTCTCTTCGCGAGTGCAGAATTTTGAAATGGTTTCATACAGGTCCTCTGACAGCATATGGCATCTGGAGAATGGTTCAACATTTCGATGAGACTAGAAGCTTCTCAGTTCGACCAGGACGAGGCCAAAAATCTGTGACAACGCATGTTGCATAACTTTGTTATTTATCATCCCCAACAACGATGATGCCTCGGTTCTACCATATTCCAACAAGATGGATCACCTCCCCACATTGGCTTTCCTGGTCAACAGTTGTTGAAACAATATTTTACAGAAAATGTGGAGTAATTAGTTGCGTATTCCCATCTTAATGGCCACATCGCGCACCAGATCCAAACATTTATCAATATTGGCTGTGGGGTTATCTGAAAAGCATGGTTTATCTGGTGGATATTCGTAACTTTGCAGATTTGAAGGACAGCGCCATCTTAAACAAGCGCAACATCACAAGAGATCAGTTACGTGTAGATATTGAACACGCTGGCACACGGTACTAGTTGTTGTTTCTTCAACACGGTGGACACATTGAGCACTGCCAATAACTTGTCCTTCTACAGCCCTCGTACCTTTTGCGTTCCATGTGTAACATGTTCTAGATGCATTAATTAAATTGACATTTGAGTGTTTATGACTATTGTCAGTATATACTATATATATTGTATATACTATAGTATGTATATACTATAGTATATACTATATATACTATATATATCAGTATATACTGTATATATTGTCAGTATATACGCTTATACTACTTTTAATTCGTAATTCCTATGCATCATCAATGCCAAGCCGTTTCATTGAATTATGTTTTAATACGGACCTTTTGCAGGGCCATCCCTCATCCTATCGGTCAATTTTGAATATTTTTTTTTTGCATTATTCATTTTCCCATGTTTTGAAATGCATACCACGATGATTTGGCGTTCTGGTAACCAGTGTTTTTTTCTCTACAGTGCTAAGAGCAGGGACTCTATGATTCTAATTACCATGTATTTTAAATGATTTGTGTATAAGATATTTAAATAAAACAAGTCGTTGAGTTATTTTTGCAAGGAAATAATTCAATCATACTGCCCGCGTTACTGAGTCGTATATAATAGATTAAAGTACATATAGTCAGACAGTCAGGAAAAAATGTGTTGTTTTATGAAAACTTACGATTACTTATTAATCAGTAATTGATTTGCACACTAGATAATATATAAATCATTGTACCATTAAATACAAAATATGATGTATATGATTTGACCTTGAAAGCTGCCCAGTTTGGCATGTAGTATCTAAATACTATATGCCGAAATCTAAAACCTACAGCAAAACATATGCTTACTGTTCTGGTTAAACAAATACGATCCATCTGAAATCATGAAATTCAGTAAATTTGAAAATCTACCAATTGAATCTATAGTACAATTAGACCACCTTCAGAGATACATCGCTTAATAGCAGCACCTGGATACGAACTACACTTGTGTATATGTGATCCATCAGGTACCAAATGCGCCAGTTCCATCCTGTAGGGTTTCGACTAACACTAAGGAAAATCAATGGATGCCGGTTTCCAAAGATGGGTCGAAATGCATTTTGGATCGGGCTTCGATCGAGTACTTATACACTTTTGGATACCTTCTCTACATCGATCAAAATGGAGTCTGACATACTTTTTAAAATCGGATCCCTTTGCATTTTGTGGAGGGTTTAACGAAATGGGGCGGAAGTTTCCTCGTCAGCTCATTCGCTGCATCACGTATTCGTGAGAAAGGGTGAGACCAAATTCCGAACTATTTATTGGATTGCATAAAGGCGCTAATTTTATATGCGTTCCAATAAAATTCGATGACCCAGCAGCCAGAGTAACTTAACAGTTGACAGAGGTCATAATTTTCAAGAGATTTGTCTTTTGAATTTAGACATTTACTACGACATGTCTTACATGACAATATTCAACTTCTGCCCTGTGCTATTCAAATCATGCCGCCGGACATCGTGCTAGCAATTAAATTTAACGTCCACATTACCTACATTGAGTACTTCAAGGACGTATTCATAGAGCCCCCCCCCCTCCGAAATCAAATTTCTGGATACGCCCTTGTTTGTGCTCTAGAGTATTCTCGTTCAATTGTGATCCAGTATCAATTTAGTTTTGAAACCAGTATCAATTTTATTCACGTTCCGTTATTTTTTTTCAAACTTTTTATTTGGATTGAAAGTTCACTATACTTTGCCCCCCCTTCTCACTCGAAATGAAATTTCTGGATATGTTCTTGGAATACCCCCTTTTTTCTTTCTTTATGGGTTGAGTTCCGTGATCATGAATAGTATTTGCACAATGTGTAAAATTATGTTATGCTTCATAACACCTATTACATTAAAACTGTAAGAAGGAAAAAAGAAGAAATATAATAAATGTTTGAATATACATGTTTTAAATTGTGTTCACAATGCTATTTTAACAATTAAATTATTTTGATTTATTCTTGCAAGCAAACACTCTCACTTAATTGGTTATATAACTTATGATAAATGATGCATAGTTTTCTTATTTTACATAATTAACTAGCCATATTTCAATAATCTTAAAATTACCAAATATGTTTAGAAGGTTCAAAGTTTTTCATCAAAATCTATAATGTGATTTTTATTTCTTATTCTGTCTTTAGAGTATGAAGAAATAAAAAGAATTACATTAGAAAAAATACGACATCCATTAGTTTGCCTTAAAAATTCAAAAAGTGTATTATCAACTTAGTGTTCTGCTTATAAATTCATTATGTGAATATTCATTATTTGAATTCATTATGTGAATATAATTATAAATTTTTAAATCATTCGAATCTTCTAAAATGTAGCAAATCTATGTTCTATGATTAAAAATATCAGAATAATTCCTAAAGTAGAATAGCGCACAACATAAAATAAAGATGTCAACCCATTTCGAACTGTCTTCACCTTCAGATATACAAGACAGAGCGACCTTCACTCCCCAGAGCAATATCAGAATTTACCAGCTGATTAAACTGTACTGTCTAGCTCAAAATGTTTACTATACGACGTGATAGGGAAGAAAATGGTAAAAACAGATCGAACTATTTTCAATGGCTCATATTGGACATGTATAACATATCGAACTACTTTAAATGGTTCTTAATGGACATATATAGCGTATAGAGCCATTTCCAATGGTTCATATCAAACAGATATAATATATCAAACTATTTCCAATGGTTCATATTGGATAGGACTTATATAGCATTTCGAATTACTTTCAATTGTCCATATTGAACATACGAACTATATTCAATGGTTCATATCGGACTTATATAGCATATCGAATTACTTTCAATAATCCATATTGAACATACGAACTATATTCAATGGTTCATGTTGGGCATATATGAACTATTTTCAGTGGTTCATATTGGACATATGTACACTTTTCAATGGTTCATATCAAGTATATGAATTATTTTCAATGGTTCATATCGAACATATGAGCTATTTTCAATGGTGCATATCGAACATATGAATTATTTCAATGGTTCATATCGAACATATATAGAATATCGTGCTATTTTCAATGGTTCATATCGAAGATATATTAGGATTTTGAACTATTTGAAATGGTTGATATTTGAAAAGAAAGAGAAAGTCTGTTAATGGCGTTCTAAAATCAGTATAGTAGTTATAGAGCGCTTTAGATAAATGAATCGCATTTACTTGACCTACAAGTAAATCATGAGCATAATTGGTAATAAGGGAATATCGTGCAACAGAAGGCTAAATCTTACTCTTGCGTCGTGGCTTGATGGGCAGTAATTAAGTGATGAAAGTCCTCGACACTTGTGCACATATTAAGCTGTTGAACATAAATGCAATGTACCTCAAATTTTAATTCTAAAGACGTTACATGTAACTAAAAGACGTATAATAATTCTTTTAACATTTCAGAGTTCCATGCTTTTAAAATTTCTCTTAATATACTAGGATAGTATTTTACGCATGAAATATATTGGAAATCATTAAATCTCCACCCCTCCACATTCCATTTTTATCCACTGCATTAAACACAATTTGCATTAACTTTATGTAAATGGCCCCAGAATTCTTGAAAATAAGTCATTTAACGTTAAATGTTTCCAATGGGAATTTAAATCTCACCGGACGTTGATACTGCTTCCTTTCAAATTTAATGTAATATCAGAAATTTGATAAGATTACACTTCACTTAATTTAAGTAACTCAACCGCAATCTTTATCACTTTTCTCTCTAAAGGCATATGTTAAAAGTATGCATGCATAAAATGAAAAGCATTATATTATTCGAATTAACAATAGTATAGGGGCCAGAAAGACAGCGAATTGTGTAGGGACCATACAGAGAAATGAAAAGCATAGAGCTGATATTGCAAGTCTATTCAAGTTGAACATAATACAAATGCCACTTTTGCACGATTATATAATTTCTATTGGATATTATCGAGCTTAGTTTTATATTTTTCTGCGTAAATCCGGCACTATATTTTTTATTTCCAATGGCTAGTATACATGAAAAAAATACAAAAGTAGCAAAACAATGAGAAACAACGACAAGAGTTTAAAAAATAACCGAAGGTTATTGGCCCAAAAGTCACCTTGCCTCCCAATATATAGAAGCCTCGGTAGTACCATTGAGGGCTCCACAGCGGTGCAGGTGTTGTTTGTCCATAGGATCATAACCATCACATAACAGTCAGACAGCTTCAGTAAAAATATCAATTCGGTACAAATGTGCAGAAAGGCAATCATGCTCAGTACCGTTTAGGCAAGGCGAATCAGCAATCATACAAATGTATACGTTTAGGCAAGGCAAAAAACAGCCAATGCCTTCCGTCTTTGTTTAATGCAAGAAACATCTTCTCTCATAGCAAAAATTAAGCACACATCCACAACAGAAGGTCTTTATTCTACTTCCTATAAGACGTACATTTTTTTTTTAAAAAAAAGGGCTAGAGCGCTTTCGAGCATAAGTACGCTCTTCATCAGTGGCTACATGGGAATAAAATTTGAATCGATCATATTTAGACCATATATAGCGACAAAATTTGCATAAATACAATTTACAAAATAATCTACGTTTAGGCAAGGATAAACCGAAAACTATAAAATAATTTTTTTAGAGTTTCAAAAATTCCAACAACAAAAGAACAGTAAAGTAAATTACAATTTAATTATAGAAATCTAAAAAGGGGGGGGGGGGCAACCAAGCATAATCCCAAAAAAGAAGACGTCAAAGATAACTTTGCAGAGATTTGAATTACATGGAGTCGAGACTGAGTCGCCAAGCGTAACTCAAATTCATAACAGGGTCAAAATTACAAACGGACTCGCGGTAGATATAAATAAAAAGGGATTCAAAAACTAGAATATCTATTACAACGCATCAAAAGAAAAGTATTTTCAAAAAGAGGCTGAAAATTATCTTTAACAACAAAATGTTATCAACAAAATGTTAACAACAAACATTTTGTTGTTAACATTTTGTTACGCTTTCTTCTTTCACTCGCTTTCTTCTTTGGGATTATGCTTGGTTGACCCCCCCCCCCCCTTTTTCGATTTCTGTAATTAAATTCTAATTTACTATGCTGTTCTTTCCTTGTTGGAATTTTTGAAATTCTAAAAAAAAATGTTTTATAATTTTCGGTTTATCCTTGCCTAAACGTAGATTCTTTTGTAAATTGTATTTATGCAAATTTCGTCGTTATATCTGATCTATATATGAACGATTCAAATTTTATTCCCATGTAGCCACTGATGAAGAGCGTACTTATGCTCGAAAGCGCTCTGGCCCTTTTTTAAAAAAAAGTGTGTACGTCTTATAGGAAGTGGAATAAAGTCCTTATGTTGTGGATGTGTGCTTAATTTTTGCTATTATAACATCAGACGTAATGCCAAATTATTTATCTTCTCTCACACTTGATATCCATTTTGCCTTTCAATTCATATTGGTACGCTGACTTCATAAATTGTCTTATAAATGATTTTGCAGTGAGAAAAGAAATTTCCAGCTCCGCACAATGTATTATCACAGCACCCTGCATTATAGCAATGCGGTAAATATGGCATTCATTGTAAAATTTTCGTTCGTGAAAGGATTTTTAAATAAACCTGTACCGTTTTGACCCAACACGAGAGAAAAATTACAAAAATCGAATCAATTTGTTGTCTCTGGCCGAACGTGTCTAGAAGGAACTATCAGTAAAATATATGAAATACGAATGGGTCATACTATATGTTCAAGGAGTCAAAAGTTTAATGCTTTACATAAACACTTTATTAGGTGTAACTGTGAAATTTATGTGAGAAACAACGATACTCTCAAAACCATGGTGTAAAGCATGATCCATATGATATCATCCTCAATAAGCAATATTGGCCTTATATTTAAATATTTAAATAATAAATTCATCAATTAGGCTTCATTTTCATTAACCTGGCATCATTTTTGCAATTTTGATGATATTTTCGTCAATGTGGAGCAAAATATCGCCAGGTTGGCGATATTTAGTAGAGCATTTCTAATATAATAAAAGACATGCCCATCATAAGACGAAATTAAAAATCTGCTAAACATTGTATCCTATTTGGCGTCGTTTTTATCAATTTAGTGATATTTTTATCAATTTGATAACATTTTTATCAATTTGGCTACAGTTTCAGCAATTTGGAACCATTAAGAAAGTAGTCAAGTTGGCGATATGCCCCAAAAATCCGCCGTCAAATTCTCGTCAAGCGTTACACACGGAGAAATAGGTTATTCTCATGTTTTTTCCAAAATAATGAATTTTCATCTTTTAGTTGTGATTTTCATTTATTTACCTTTATTCTTATCAATTGGACAGTATATAAAAATTCGCCAAGTTGGCAATTTTCCGCCAAATTTGTCTCCAAAATTCTGTTATGCATTATGGTCGGAGAAATAGGTTATTCTTAAAGTAGGTAAACGGCTAATGACTTCCAAATACAAAACTATTACCCAAAGTAGCTTCTCTTGTTGTAGATTCTTATATTCTTTCCAAGATATTGACTTTTCATCAATCAGTCTTCATTTTCATTGACGTCATTTTTATCAATTTGGAGATATTTTTATAAATTTGGCAACATTTAAAAACACGCCAAGTCGGCGATATTCCTCAAAATTTGTCGCAATAATTTCACCAAGTATTGTGGATGCAGATATAGGTTAATATTATAGTAGATAAACAACTAATGGAGTCAAATTAGAATGTTATTACCCAAAGTATCTTCTACCGTGAATGGAACTAGCTAGATCTACGAGAATGATGATGATAAATTTATCACGTAATATTACATGTGAAGAGTGACCAAATTTCACAACAATTATAATTTTTTATGAATTTCATATGGTGTTTTGTTCTAAAGTTTATGCCAATCGTTTTCTAATAAAAAATTACATAAGAAATGATTATTTATGTAACTTTCTAGAATCTTTTAATTTTTTGATGATTTTCTTCAAAATTTCATTACAAAATTTATGTTGGTTCTGAACATTCGATTGCGTGTTAAAACAATAGACTTTCAATATTCACTGATTGTGATTTTTGTACCAAATTTTGTTCAAATCGCTTCATTCCTTCGTGAGATATTGTTTCCACAGTCTCACTGACACACATACAGAGATATCACCTCAAAAACATTTGATTCGTGTCCAGGGATGCCTGAAGCGTGCTCTCACGTCGAAAACTCAAATTCGAATTTTCTACCTCGACACAATACTTTCTTTGTACATTATATTGTGTATATAAGGAAAGTAATAATTGACATTAAATGTGATATTTATTTGTCTGGATTGCATTGATCAATATGTGTGAAATATATATAAATGAATTTACAAATTATAGGGTAAGCGAATACGAATGTTCTTCGACAGATTTGCCGAACCACTGCCTGACAAATTAAAGGCAGTTCACTGTACTTAGTCGGAACTGAAAAATTGAAGCTGCAGTAAAAGACTATACTTACAGCCGGATTTCATACCCTTTATAGTAACGTCTAATTGCTATTTTAGTGTTAATTTTTAAGTTAAATGACGACACATTTTTAACACATTACAACAAAGTTGAAAAGTGTTTATAACTTTGTTCATTCTGCCTGTCTGCCCTCTAACACGATAACCGCCTTAAAAATGACTTTTAAAAATGAAATTTCAATATGTTGTTCAGATGATCTGTGGGACCTATGAGAATATAAATGAAGAATATCACCCAATTAATTTTGGATTGAACCCGGGTTGAAAAAATGAAATACATTGAACCCTATGGGACCTAATTTTTCAAACATTTTTAAAGCGAATTTAAAATTCACAAATTGTTTCGAATGTTTAAGGAAATATTCAAATTACCCCATGAGATATATAAAAAAAAATTCAGCAAAATATATTCAGTAGTTTTTTAAATAAAAATTAAAATATTAATTACACATTATATTTGAAGAGATCCCGTGACCATTATATGAAGAGGTCACGTCACCCACTTCAAAATAAAATATGGCATCCATCTTGTATCAAAATCGTTAATTTTAAAGTCCTATTTGATTCATATTTAGTGTTGTATCCGTCCTAAAACCGCTTTATGTTTGCTTAAATTCTGTTCATCTATAAACCGAAACAGCACAATTACAATATATTTGAGTTTAAATGATCTTTTAAATTTGATTATTTCTACAACGAAGTATAATTTTCACTTATGGAAAATGTAAACACCAAAATATGTAGAATGAGTTGTATAAGAATTGTTGCATTTCATGAACGCAAAATTATGTAGATCATGGAGTCTGCAATATATCTGATATGAATGAAATATTCATCGATTTTACAGATAGAAGGAAGATTTTTTCTATGAAGTTTTAAACATAGAGTGTAATTACTCGTACCTCCGTGGTCTTAAGTTTTTCAAAAAAAATACATTATTATAGTATTGTGATGAATGAAAAGAATGGAAAAATGTTTATGAATGCTTCATAATGCTTTTTTTATAGAGATAGCCAGGCGTGTTATATTTCGATGACGTCATTATAATAAATTTAATTTTTTTCGATGAAGTTTTCAAATATAATAAATTATTGTAGTATTATGATACTTTTAAAAATATTCCCGAGGAATGTACATGTTAGACATGTTTTATTATAATTGCATTGAAGTTGGAAAGTGTTTCATATTTAGTGGTTTATGCATGATTGATCTTTCTTGTTTGATATACAAATATCTTTTCTATATTACGTTTTAAGCATTTGTGAAATAAGAGGGAATATAAAATAAAAAGCAAGACTTCTAAAATCCCATGAAATCGCTTTTCATAATTTGCAATATACTTTCCATTTCTTATTCTAAATTCATGATTTCTAGCAACAAATCATTCTATGTTTACAATTTACGCCAAATATAACCAAACTGGCGTAAACTAATTTCAAGAAGATATTGTTTAATAAAACTGACAGGCAAATAAGATAGTGAAAGGTGAATTGACGTTAATGTGTCAAAATTGACTATATGTCTAACGTACATAAACTTGATGTCTGCATGGGCTTAAGCCTAGTTAATAGGCTTATTCGTTTAAAAATCGGATGAGTCAATATCGGATGAATTCAAGTTATGGAATATTTATAAAACAATTAGGGTGCCTAAAATCATTTTATTGATTTCTTCCACAAACATATGAATATTTAACACTCCTTCCGCTTTAATTTAAAATATGTCTATCGGTCTGTTTCTCTCATCATTGCTGGAGAACGGCTGAACCGAATTTAATGAAATTTTATGGGTCGTCTTAAATTAGCTTCACTTAAAATTTAGTCCCTGTGTCGAGTTTCTAAGGCCAAGGGTTGTTGATATATTAATGACAAACGAAATTTTTGTAGGAGTTCTACTCTCTAACTCCCAGGTTCCTCCAAATGAAAAAGGTTGGAAATCACTGGTTTAAAAAGTGAAAGTGAATTATAACTTTATCTCTGAGTTTAGTTGGAGTTTATTGCACTAATTAGTCACTTTTTGAAAACATGGATTGTTTAGAAGCATGAATGTTTGAAACATGAATTTAAATGGAAAATCCATCACCATGGTTTATTTTTCCCAAGCTCTTATTCAACGGTGAAAAGTATGAAGAAATTAAAATTGTTGCTTAATTATCAGCATTGTATGAGGACGATTTTATCTTAAGTTGCTTAGCAAAGCAATCAAATTAAATATGTCTGTTAATTTTTATTATTATTTTATTAAAAAATAAATTAATATAAAATTATATCTTATAAATGAACGGGTGATTTTTCTTTAAATTTTATTAATTGCGGACTGAGTACATCACTTTCATTTATTTTGGTAAATGGTTTTCAAACTTATGTGTTGTGTTTAGCCATTAAACTCATATATGGTGTTTAGCCATTAAACTCATATATTGTGTTTAGCCAATAAACTCATATAATGTGTTTAGCCAAAAAACTCATTTAGCCGATTATTGAAACAGAATAAGGGTAAAACGGGTCTTCTACTGCAAATTTAGTGTTTTCATTTTGTGTATACAAACGGAATCAGGAAGTTTTATAGCTCTGTATTTTCAGATCTACAAATTTGGCGACATATCGCTAAATTTGACAGGATATTGTTGCCAAATTGACGGCAATGTCGCCAAATTGATAAAACTGTTGTCAACTTGATCAAAATGACACAAAACCGATGAAATTAAATGCGTTTCGAATGATGATAGTAACGTAATGATGTTTCGGTAGCGTTTGTCTCTTAGTCCAACTGTACCACTTTCTGAAAAATTTAGCAACTTTTTATAATGCCATCAATTTAATGAAAATGCAGCCGAAATGATAAATTGATAGTAAATTAATGAAAATGACTCCTAATTTATAAAGATTCAATATTTTGCAAAAATATGTTAAATTTACTTGATAATCCCTGTCGCTTTGTGGGAATTAAATATTAGTTTTTGTAAATGTGTTTGCAAACGGGACCAGGACGGTATTTTTTCTTCAGATCTGCCTGTGGAGATATATTTGTATAGCGAGAACTGTGATTCTTATGCATATTTTTAGGAGAATAAAATTAAATATTTTAATAAAATGTTTAGATTAACAATGTCATTAACATGTGTTATATTAATATGCACTTAATTGAAGTTTTAATTTCTTTATATTATACACTCTATAACAAAAAAAATCGACTCATCAAGAAGGAGTTGTCCGATTGTGATAAAAATTGGTGGATGTAAAGAACATACATAGAAAATAAACGATTAAAATTTCAGAACAATTTAATGATTTAGAGTTTGACCGTATACTAAGGGAGGAAGTCAATAATGTGTTGGCCCATCTCTGGCCTGGATGCAAAATGTCACTCGGCGTGGTATAGACTGAGGAAGTTCACGGATGGTGTCCTGCGGAATGTCTTGCCAAATTGTCTCCAACTGTCGAGCTAAATCGTCAACATTCCGGGATGGTTGCAATCGGCTTCCCATAACGTCCCAAATGTGCTCTACGGGAGAGCGATCAGGAGAGCAGATGGCCAAGGAAGTGTTGGGCAAGCTTGAAGACAATTCATAGCAACACGTGTCGTGAGCAGATGGTTATTATCTTGTTGAAAAGTAAGTCCGGGGTGTCGCAAATAGAACAGTAACACAACCTGTCGTAGAATGTAGTCCACGTACTGCTGTGCTGTCCGTGTGCCAGAAATGACTACCAAAGGGGTCCGGCTGTCAAAGGAGATGGCATCGCAGACCATAACGCCCTGTTGTGGTCATCTGTGGCTTGCGATAGTAAGGGTAGTGTCTCCTCGCAGACGTGTCTGGACATCTCCAGACACGTCTGCGGTTGTCGTCAGGACACAGTTGGAAACGGGATTCATCACTAAAGACTAAATGTCTTTGCATGCGAAATTTCATTACATTCTGACAACTCCTTCTTGGTGCGGCGATTTTTTTGTTATAGAGTTTATATTCCGTGTGAATAGCGGGTATACTACTAGAAAGTAAATGTGAAAAATTAAAATCGTTTATTGGACAGATACATTTGGATAAACTTCATTTAGATAAACATGCATTTTGATGAACATACATGTATGGACTATATTTGATCAAGACTCAGCGGTATTTGGACCGTTCCCGGTAAGGGCCTATAATTCCAATTTTGGAGAATCGTATAGTTACGATCACTGCTTCTGACAGGCTGGTTAGATGTGGAGATTCGCTTACAAGGCATACTTCTAATATAAACCAATGTTCTATTATATGCAGTTTAAAATGGAAAAAAATAATGTTAAACGCGCGTATGACTATTACAAATATACTTAAATGCAAATCAACAATTTTTAGTTGTATAAGACATTCAGTTCCATTGCCTTCCCGGTTAGACTATTTTTATTTACAATAGAAAAAAAGAAGAGAACATTTAAATGGAATTAAATTTGTAAATGTTTATTAAACAGTATAAAGCAGAAATTAATTTAATCTAGGGGAATTTTCTATAGACGACTTTTAAGATATTTTAAGTCCTCATAGATACCATAATATCTCGAGCGTATATTAAGATATGTCCGTGAAAATTTTAATGCTTATTTTTACCGATAACACCAGAAAGCTTATTGATTTGCAGCAAAATAAATGCAAATATTAAAGCTCTGTGTCCCCAATTATCTAAACGTTTTCATTTGTAATAACATGTTCTGCATTGCACATAACATGTATTTACAAAAAAATAAATACTTTGCATATATGCTTAAACAAGAATCTATTCACTTACAGTTGAGTTTAAAACTCTAGAACAATGGCCCCAGAGCTCATATAATTCGTTTAATAAACTATTGTTTTACACTTTAACACTTGTTAAAATACTACTAATCTTAACCGTTTTGTATATTAATGGATTTTAAAATATAATACAATACTTTCTTACAATGCAACTTATATATCAAAATATGCAAATTTTCTTAATTAGTATTTTAAATATTCAAGACAGTTTCAAATAAAATTACTGCAAACGAAAGATGTGTTGTAAGAAGATTGATTGAAAATATGGGATAATAAATTATCCCAATCCCTTTGTCACTAATTTCTTAAGTAATTTGTTCATTCCAAACTCTTATTCAGTACTTGGAGCTTCGCAGATTCTTCTCATTAGCATTATAAAATGCACTATGATCCAATTCATTACTTGATTTCGTTCTATGACAAGTGAGCATGCATTAAAGTGAATGCTTTCTCACAGTTCCTTATTTCAGATTTCAAATTATCGGAACAGTGTTTAAAAGCACCTTTAAGAAACAATGTAATGTACAATGCAAAACAATGTAAAATAATGCAATGTACATTCCGCATTCCGATGGTTTACTATTTTGTTGACTGATTTGACTACTCTATAAATTGCTACGTAAAACTTATATTTACAACTACAATTTTTTTTTAATTTCAGAATATTTAAAATACAAATGAATAATATATAATATAAAAATGCAAATTCAAAACAGTGCTTTTCAGCAAAATATATCTGGAACTTTTTTTATAAAACATTTTTTTTCTAAATATTCAAGGAATATTGGTTTTTATTCTTCTACATATCCATTCGTGTCATCAAAATAAGTCAACATGTGTTTATGTTTGTCAAGGCAACATATAATTCAAATTCGGTTCAGATTTCATTTTCTTAATTTGATTTTCAGACTTATGAAGCTCGCCGAGTTGGCTATGAGTCACTAAATTGGTCTCATATAGAGTCACATTTATAGCCAGTCACTTAAAAATTTAAACTGATAATGTTCATAATTGTAAGAATGAATGAGAAACAGCAGCTTCTGCCCCTTTCTATGTTGTAATGATGCTCGTATATGTTATCCTTCGTTTTGCTCCATTAACATTTTTTAGAAGTTTCACAACGAAATTATAACTTGGACGAACAATTGAAAAGAAATAATAACTTGAACGAACAATCTCAAAGAAATTATAACTTGCAAAAACAATCGCAAAGCTATTACAACTTGGAAGAACAATAGCAAAGATATTATAACTTGGTGTTGTAACGTTATCTATAATACTGAAGATACCTATAATACTGAAGACACATTCTATACTGAAGTACCAAATAATTTTGGAACATATTTTCAATGCGAGGATGTTGAAAGCTTACTTGATTTTATAAATCCAGTGTGACAGCTGGAGCTGCAAGAGAACGAATACCGAACGCTACAATAATACGAACACCGAACCACAATGTGGCGTTACATGAATACGCCCGAGCTCGATTCCTTCGGCGCTTGGGGAGGGACTTCAATTGGCAGAAGAGCGTAGTCAAAAAGGGAGTGAGTCCACTTACATACTAGCGACCTGCTAGCCATACCTCGGATAAAATGTATAATTAATCAACGGATGGGTGTATGAAATTAATTTTTTTTTTGTGTGGTTTGTCATATTTTAAGCAGTTGCTGAAAAGAATCAACATAGGATATCGCGTCAGTTTTAATATATCGTAACAGTAAAATCAGAGTCGTTTGAAAGGCACGAAAAGTATATATTTAAAAAATATCATTAAAAGTTGTTTATTTATCCTATGAACTCTATTCAAAGATTTTTTGAAAGATAATTTTTCGTTCTTTACAATGGAGTCAAGATGGGAATGCAATGATAATATTTTAGGTTGCTAAGGCGATTTGTCTGATTATCGGACAAAAAATATAAAATGTGGTTTAAAACATAAAATAACTGCAAAACTAATTCGAAATTATACAAAGTAAAGCCAAGAAGCACTTATTCTGGTCCTTAAATACATGTGTACCAATTTTTGTGGTTTTCCGTTGTCTAGATTTCCCGCTACAAACTATATACACACAGACAGAGATATCTTCCTTGATTATGCAAGATTAAAAATTCACATCAACAGAACTTTCTTTATTGTTTAATAATAAATAACAATTGTCAAACTTATATTGGGCCAATATAGCTATGTCGGTTATCATGAAATCAACATTGCATTTTTCTATAGCAAAAATTTAGATATCAAAGCAAAAATGGGTAAAATTGAAACTTCTCTAAAATTTCCCACATAATATCTTATATTATGTTTCATAAGTAAAATCTGATGTGAGCAGTATATAACTTTCTTTATATATGGCAATAGATTTACTTTTTTCACAGTGAAAAAATGATGCAAAAGATCCACAATACCATTTATTAAACGTTGCATTGTACATTTGGTGAGTTTTCGGTTGACAACATGTAAAAATATTTCAAAATACGCAATTAACTTATATTTCGCACCATTATCAATATTGATGACATCCGCAATAAGCAGTATAGTCGATATATAAAACTACTTTAATAATTCCTCAATGTGTCGTCATTTTCTTGAATTTGGTGTCATTTTTGCGATTTTGACGATATGGTTTTTCATCTTGGGCAAAATATATACATAAGTTTACAATACTATGAACATAGAGAAAATAAAAATGGGTATGCATATTTGTAATAGAAACCAGCTTTTTTTCATTTGTAACACAAATCAGCCTTTTTGATTTGTAATACAAATCAATTCTTTTGATTTGTAATACAAATCAATTCGTTTGATTTGCAATACAAATCAACATTTTGGATTTTTAATGCAAATCAATCTTTTTGATTTGTAATACAAATCAACATTTTGATTTGTAATACAAATCAAGCTTTTTAATTTGTAATACAAATAAACATTTTTTGACTTTTTAATACAAATCAACCTTTTCGATTTGTAATGCAAATCAACGTTTTTGATTTGTAATACAAATCAGCCTTTTTGATTTATAATACAAATCAAACTTTTCGATTTGTAATGAAAATCAAACTTTTTGATTTGTAATACAAATCAACATTTTAGATGTTTAATTCAAATCAACCTTTTTGATTTGTAATACAAATCAACATTTTGGATTTTTAATGCAAATCACTCTTTTTGATTTGTAATACAAATCAACATTTTGATTTGTAATACAAATCAACCTTTTTAATTTGTAATACAAATAAACATTTTTTGACTTTTTAATACAAATCAACCTTTTCGATTTGTAATGCAAATCAACTTTTTTGATTTGTAATACAAATCAACCTTTTTGATTTATAATACAAATCAAACTTTTCGATTTGTAATGAAAATCAACCTTTTTGATTTGTAATGCAAATCATCTTTTTTCATTATTTTGATTTGATATTACAATTATCGATATATAATGATGATATTTTGTCTTTTAATATTTATTGATGACCTCGGTAATAAATGCAAATAGATCCTTTTACTTTAAAGAGAAAATATTTAATCGAATTGCTTGAAATATTCAAATGAAGCCAACTTTTCGGACGGAGAACATTGAACGATTGTTTGTTTCAAAAAACCTCATTAAGTGCAATAAATCAAGGCTGTCACCTGAAATCTTAAAAAATATAATTAACACTATTTCTATAAAACCAATATTTGAAAATATAAATAAAAGAAATAAGAACTTTCTTTAATGTCATTAAATATACTTTACTCGTTTTATTTGGATTTTTTTTTTCATTTACATTTGCTCAAACCGAATATTTATCATCAATGCATGTGCGAAAATGTCTGTGTGTGTGGGTCTATCTTTTCCATCCGTAGCGTTGACTTTAAGTATAGTATGGCCATGAAATTTGGTACAGTGGTGTTTCAAGATACGGGGGGGTACACGTCTGTGTTATTTTTTTAAAAAATCGAATTAGTTTTTAGTTATTGAGAAATATTCACATATATCAGTATCTTAGCGACCAAAAATATCATCATAGAGTTTTCGTCCTGACATTAACGGATAAGCCTACCAATTTGACCACAGTTTTAAGTTTCCTTCAGTAAAAATCATAAAAAGTGCACGCCGAACTATCAGCTTGACTTTTTTGAAGACTTTTTTGACTTTCTTCGTACCCTTTCTTAAACTACTTTGGGGCTCTTAGATGACGTTTTAACCTTTTTTTTTCTTTTTGGGTCTCATTTATTATTTTTTTAACTTGACTTTGCTTTTCGGGAAATCCCCGTTGCGTTTTGATGCAGGCCAACCTTGAGTGGCACTTCTCATTTCGAATTGGATGCACTGAATTCTATTTTGTTTTCCGATTGGCTCTTTCGAGTGAACTCTTATTCTAGGTCTTGGGTATATACCTGTTTTTTTTCTATTTGTGCCCGTTCGTCTTTTAGACTTCGGGTTTATTGATTCTCTTGCACTGACGAAAGGGATTCAGCGTTTACTCCAAACAGCTGCATGGTGCATTATTTTATTATTTGGGTACTATTATATTATTATCGTATTTACGTTGCTTAAGTTTTCCTTATCCTACAAATGCGTAAGATATAATTTACTCAAAGTGCTTCGTTCGTCTTTGTGTGCGGGGGAGGAAATCTGTATCGACCAATTATGGTATTTTTATGTATGTTATATCATTGTATGATAACATCCGGGTGGGGAATTTTCCGCTGTGTGTCTTGCTCAATTTAAAGTGCCCATTATTTGCTTCGTTGACGCTCGTTCTTGGTATAGTTAAGCGCGCATACTGGTCTATCTGTTCATTTGACCTGACGAAGGATGGACTTATAATGCGATCGAAACACGTGTCGTCACCGTACTGATATATGCCTGCTTTGTTCAAGGAATTTTTGGAAACTTTTGTCTTAAAAGCAGCAATTTGATTTGTTGTAATGATACAAAGCAAGTTTCAAGAAGAAAGTTCATAAAAAAATTTTACATAAACAGCGCCCTAAAATATGTATTTGAAATTAAGTGTTTTCAATTTGTACTTTGTTAACTGCTTGCATATAAGACATATTTATCACTGTTTATCAGATTGATTCTTACTATTTATCACTATGCACATTCATTAATTATGTAGTTAAAAATTGGTACTTGTAAAAATAAAACAAAAGAACCTATAGCGTGTGTTGTAATATTTGTAAAAAAATACATTTATCGTTTTAAGTTATTCTACGGCCGCAATATCGATAATTTTTTCTGCCGATCCATCTATATATTGGAGCAATTTAAGTCATGCCATGAGTTCTAATGTCAATTGACATTGCCCTTCATTAATTTTATATGCTTCGTCATTGGACAGAGATCCTGGATAAAAGACTCAAATAAATGGCTAAAACACATTTTCTTCAGAGATAAATTTATCGTGGATTAAGAGTATAGTGCCTCCTTTAAAATGTGCGATAAAATTGGGTTCACATAAATCGCTTATATGGTACTTGCATGTGCTATGATGCATGAAGAGCACGTCTTCAAATCTTGTTGAATAAGGGTTAAGGCACACCTCTGGCGGATTTCGGGAGTCTACAGCTTATCTGGGTTTATGCTAATTAGGTACTTATTAAACACTAAGCGGATTACAGCTCTGAAGCACAGATCAACCCGATCCTTCAATCGGAACATATAATGCTCACTTTGATTCATCACCTCGCATTTGATTTTTGTACCACATTCAAATTGCATTCTTCACATTTACTTTTATTATACTTGACACGTATTTAAGATTTTGATTAATTTTCAAGTCACGGATCTTAAAACCAGGTGTGCGCATTAAATGATATTTTGTGAGCATGGTTGGTTCAGTGTTTGTAGAAGCATTTAAGTTCGCGATGATTAGAGTCTAATTTAATATAATCCCATCTTGATTGGTAAAGTTAGCAAACCCGTAGAGAATTAAGTAAGTTTGTTCTTTGTAAAATATACTTGTGTACATATCGAAAACGATGAGCATATTGAACGGAAGGCAAATATTCATAGTTTCATTTTATTGTTATGCAGGTAATAAATATTTTTAAAAATGAACTTCAAAAATAGAATTAAAATGTTATTTTTTGCCTAAATATAACATTTAATCGAAAAATATAATAAAATATAATATAAACATTTAGAATATAAACATTTAATTATTTATTTTCGTTCAAAATTAATTGCGTATTATTTAAATAGATGCAATAAGACTTCGTTACATCTTTTGATACATTCGTAATGCGGATAAAATCAAGTCAATTTGCGATATTATCAATGTTTAAAAAAATATATATATTACCTTTAGCTATCGCTCATAAGTTAGTCATATGTTTTCTTAATATTTTTGTAAAAGTTTATTTAATAAGTTGCCAACATATAAGTTAACATTATAAATATTATTCATTTGGCTGTTTTGTATTAGTAAATCTTGACTGATATGATGTGGGTTCCAAGGACCCAAACTGTCTTTGACAGTGCAATGTTATGTCGGGATTGGAATCCGCATTACTTCTGTGTATATGTTATAAATTCACCTTATGTATTTTTGCCCATCTAATTTATTTAATGCTATTTAACTATTTTAATTATGTTTGAAACTCCCTCTAGTTATTCATTTATATGATCTATATATTTTAGAACATTTTTACTTCTTAAACCATAATCAGTAATTAATTGGAATTCAATCTAAAAGTATTATTTCTAGCGAGTATTCGAATATCGTTTCTTTTCGTTGAATAGAGATAACCGTTTTCGCTGATGAAAAATCACAGGTTCAAGTTCCGTTTCCCACCCGATATATATGTTTCATACTGGAAAGTAAATGTACGTCTCGGCGGGATTTTCCAGTGTTGAGTGGCGACAGGGAGGCATGTGTGTTGATTGCGTGGGAATAATTTTGGCGGTTTAGGATTTGATTTTGAAACTCTCGTGACGTCCACAAGGTGTGTTTTCGGCCAGCATTTTTCCATTTGGGTGCTTAACAAAAGACGTCTGACTGGGCAGCGGCCTCGGTGATTTCGATGCTCACTCCGGACCTCGGGAACTTGGTCTGATTGACTGTTAACTGGGATTCATGGGCGGAAGCTTCCTTCTGCTTATGTTTGAGAAAATATGGCCCTGAGATGTCCGAAACGATCCAAGGCCATATCGGATCAAAATCTGAAGATCTTACGATAGTGCCTGAGATGATGTGCAAAGGATGGTCCGAGGTTATGCAGGGTCGGTTGCTGACAAAGCCGGGTTTGTGCTGGCTGCCCTTCTCTGGGATAAGGATACGATTCCCCAGTCGTGACCATGAGCGTCTGTTCGGACTATGTCACCTGTGTGGCACCTTTGGTGTTATCTATGGGGCGCATATTCACTAGGATTCTCAGAGGTCTGTCGGGACACCCCCTTCCCTTCTCGAAGAAATACCTTTTTTTTACGATATCGTCTACTTGGCTCGAGGTAAACCATTTACTTTACCTTCATTTTGAACCCTGATGTTCAAAGGCGTCATAGGTAATTTTGATACCATCTAAATGTGACTCCTGGACGAACGGCGAGCCAGTATTATTGGTTTCTTTGCTGGCTTTTCAAACCAAATGAATTCTTCACACAAAGTGAAATTTAATGAAATTCTAAATTTATAATTGAAATCCGCAAATTCTATTTAAATTCCTTTTTTGATTGCTGGCCCCTGTTTGTTGACCGTACCACATAATTTACGTTGACTGGGACAAATGTTGACTGGTAGTGTTTCCGAGGTTATAGGAACTGGATAAATCGGCAACTGAAACTTGCAAAAAATTTTATCACCAATATTACTTTTCACCATTAGTAAAATATGGACTAAGATAAGTGACCTTTCAGGCAGAAGAAAAACTTTAAATTATCTTAATAGCTCAATTCTGGCGGATCGTGAAATTTCAGATACCGAAACTCTGGCCCAGGAATTTAATAACCATTTTATTACTTATCCATCAAAGCTTATCCCACATCGACATTCTCACACTTTTGATTCCTTTCACTATAATTATAACATTTCAAATTCTTTGGTTCTTGTTCTTGTCATGAAATTTTAAAGGATTCACGGCGTCTTGACATTGAAAAAGGTCCGGGTTATGATGAATTGCACCCTAAGGTTCTAAAGGCCGTTTCTACCACCATTTCTGTTCCTCTTTGTCATATCATAAACTTAATCTTCTCATCTGGTCATGTTCCGCACCCTTTTAAAATTGGTAAAATTTCTCCAATCTTCAAAAAAGATGATACTCAGAATATTCTAAAACTTAGACCTATTACTGTCTTGACTGTTTTTGCTAATGTTTTTGAAAAACTACTCTGTGTTAGACTTATTGAATTTCTTGATAGAGATGACATTATTTATCCCAACCAATTTGAATTTCAAAAACAAAAATCAACTGAACTTGCAATTTTAACCGCCTTAAATACTATACAGTGTAAGCTTGATGTTAAACATTCGGTTCTAGGTATTTTTTCAATTTATCCAACGCTTTTGATACTATTCATCACTAACGTCTCTTATCAAAACTTGACTGCAATGGTTTTAGAGGTATAACTAATATTTTATTCAAAAACTACTTGACTGATCGTAAACAATTCGTCCACTTACAAACCGTTCGTTCCAGCTACGACACTATCCTTACTGGAGCCAACGGCCCTACCGTGCTGAAAACATATGTTCTCGTTAGATCACCGAAGTCAAACAGCATCGACCGCGGGTATTACTTTTGTTGGAGACCACCTGGAAATACCGCATGCTATGGGCACATTTCGGGCTTGGTAGCCCGGTGGATTTGCACGCTGCCACAACTGCCGCCGTGTTCATGCGGAGTACGATCACGTTAAACATGTGGGTCCGTAAGTCCTTCCGTGAGGTTGGTGGTAGGGGAAGGAGGGTACGGTCCCTGTGGATGCCTCCCCCACTGAGTTCCGGTCTAAATTGGGTGGCACTTCCCGGCCGTCCAAACGGTTACCTTACACTTTTCTGGTAGGTCGGACGGTCTGGGTCTCAACAACAACAACTATCCTCACTGGTGTCCCTCAAGGCTCAATCCTAGGTCAGATTCTGTTTTTAATTTACATAAATGATATCTTCTATGTTGCTTCTTGTGCTTCCAAAATAATTTTTCCTGATGATACGACCTTATTTTTTGTTGATGAAAACATTTTCAATCAAGTAATTCTCAAATCCATAACTGTATAGACTAGTTTGACCCAAGCATCTTAACCTTAAATACTGAAAAAATTAAGTGTGTTCTTTTTGATTGGAATTATTCTGCTCGTGATATAAATAATATTTATATACATGGGTCCAGTATTATTTTTTCTTCCGACGTTAAGTTCTTGGGCGTGATTTTACAGAATGATTTAAAATGGAATAAACAAGTTGACCACATTTGTAATAAAGTAATAATAAACATTGGATAAACATTGGATTAGTTAGAACTAAATTATATTTTTTATTAAAAACAGAAACATTATGCTCTATTACAGTTTAATTTTTCCTCATCTGTCTTATTGCAGTCTTGTTTGGGAAAACACTGCTGCCAGAAATGTAAACAGGATTCACATTCTACAAAATAAATATATATATATCTTCTTAAAGATTCCTTTGATCTGAAAGTTCACCACCACGATATTTGTTCTCGGAACAAAATTTTGCCCGTCAATAAGATTTTTCACTATCGTTTGGCTTTGTTTATGTTTCAGCATATTCACCATAATCAGCGTTGTATTATCTTTTTCGCTAATGTTCACGATCCTACTTATAATACTCGGAATAAGAATCAGTTGTTACCCCCTTTTTCTTGTACAAGCAGCTTATATCTAAAATATCATTTCCACTGGTTCGATTATGGAATTCTTTTCCACTTTTCTTAAAATCACTGACCATGGAAATAGTTTTAAGAAGTACTTAAAGATGCTGCTGTTACAGATGTGACATATTATTTATTTGCTTTGCTAGTTGTTTATTGTTTATTTTGTTCTGCCACTGACCATTTTACTAATGGTAGCATGTTGCCAGTTCGGTTGGGGACTCGTGAAGCCTATTTATAGAGCCTTTTTCAACAGTCACTTGCCCTACTGTTATACATTACTTATAAGTAGAAATTGTATATGTTGTGTATATTGTGCTGAAAAATAAAGTTTATTATTATTATGATTAAACATAAGCAGCAGGAAGCTTCAGCCCACGAACGCCAGGTAACTCAATGTCCCAGGCAATCAGGTCTAGTTCCTGAGGTCCGAAGTGAGCATCGAAAACACCGTGGCCGGTTCCCGGACAGCCGTCATTTGTTAAGCAATCAAAGGATGAAATGTGCGCCGAAAATGGTGAGCGAAGCTTTTATACACACCTCGCGGACGTCACGAGAGCTTCAAATTCAAATCCTAAACCGCAAAATTTTTTCCCATCCAATCAACGCAGATGCCTCCCTGTCGCGACTCGACACGGGTAAATCCCGCCGAGACGCGCCTCCTATATATACTTTCCAGCATGAAATATATATCGGATGGGAAACGAAACTTAAACTTGTGCTTTGCATCAGCGAAAACAGTGACCTCTATTCAACGGAAAGAAATGGCCTTGGAATGTTCGCTCGAACTAATACTTGTATGTTCTAAATTATATAAATCACATAAATGAATGACTAGACGGAGTTTCAAACATAATTAAAATAGTTAAATAGCTTTAAATAAATAAGCTGAACGGAAATACATTAGGTGAAGTTATAACTTATACACAGAAATAATGCGGGTTCAAATCCCAATATTACAGCAAAAAAAAATATTTTGAAGTAGATTTCAGTATCTTTACCATTTTATGTCATTTACACTATTAATGTGTCCAAAGTATGTGTCCATAGTAACTCTTCAATACCAGTTACGTAATTCTGTATATTTTCAGATAGTTAATTTTTATTGATATAGGACTTTCTACTAGAATATGAGTTGAAATACTTAAGGAATAATATTGTACTTTAAATTGAAATTTGTTAAATTTTATAACTAAATTACTGAGATGTATCACATTACTGATACGGTTGGGTACCATGGGAGTTGACAATATCAATTATAAACAAAATTTACTCTATATTAGTTAATTGGATTAAGCAGTATTTTTATATCATTCATATACACAAGGCACTTCTAATCATAGTTTTAGTTCTCTTGAAGCCCATACTGTCACCATTGTTTTACGGTTTACGGTAGGAACTATTATCACTGTTGTTCTAGGGTTTATCATAGAAACTATTGTTACTATTGTTTTAAGATGTATCATGGAATCCTTCATAGAAAATGCTGAAAAATAATTAATTTCAGATACTTGTAAAAACCGAACTAAGAAAAGAACATGGTTTTAAGAACACACAATAATAAACAGATCGACAACATAAAATGCAACGTCCATTTATTTATCTTTACCTCTTCTGCCTTTTTTCTTTCTCTGAAATACATGGTAATGTATAGAGGAAGTATTGGAATCGTGCTGAAAATCGCAACTCGAGTTTTTGACGGATCTACACGTTTAGAGACCTCTAGAACACGAAAAACTATTTCTAGCGTGACGTCTATCTGTGTGTTTGTCTATATGTGCAATGTATGTATCCATTCTAACTCAAAAACTAACGGTCATAATTTCATAAAATTTGGTAGATAAGTCTCTTTTGTGTGACTCTGGTGACTATTAGTTTTTGGTATGATTCGGGATAAAGGATCCCTCATTTTTTTGCGGAAAGGTCCGCAAAAATTACCTTTATGCACTCTAGCTTAAAAGTTAATAAACCGCATTTCATAAAATTCGGTAGATAAGTCAATTGTAGTTTATCCTGGTTGAGATTAGATTTTGGTATGATTCGGAAAAAAAATAACCTGCCTGTATTTGCAAAATGGCCCGCAAAAATCTTCAAAATCTAAAATGAAAACTACGTATGCTCAAATATATCCATTAAATGCTTGCTGCTTGCTTTATACGTAATTTTTAACGAAGAAAAGAATAAGACCAACCCCATTGCACTTGGACTAACCGTTCTCGAGATATATTAGTTTTTTCGCCTTTTCTCTGCACTACCTTTGTAAATGAGTCTAATTACCAAATGAAAACGAAAATTAAATTGAACTTGAATTAATTTAAGTAAAACAAAGAAAACGTGAATATAAGTCGCTGAGGGCCAGCCGTTCACGAGATATTTTATTTTTTTTTTGTATTTTCTCTACGCCACCTTTGGAAGTAAGTGCAGTTGAAAATTTAATTAAAAGTGTATTAAATTTAATTAAAATAAAGAGAACGTGAATATAAGGTTGCAGGGAAATTTATGTTCTGTCCACGTCAGATTTTTTTCGTTGTGAACTAGTATATATTAAATACACAATTTTCGGAAAATACATTTTAGTTCTGTGGTCGTGTTTGAATATTTTTGTAGAATTGTTTTAGTACAATGATCATAGTCAACTGATTTTCATTCATAACGTGTATATCATATTCCAATTATGTTTCACAGCATGTAATCTGGATGGTTATTACCTCAAACTAAAATGAATTAAAAATTGGCATTGGCTCACAAAACCATAGGATTAGATTGAACTTGTTAAAAGCTGAAATATTTTACAAATGCAACTCGAGAATAGTTGGTCATGATGTGCCCTCAGTTTCAGTGTATTCCAATTCGAGTCATATTTTTATATCTGCCGAAAATCTTAAAACTCTGAAATTTGCTTACTTTGAAATATGTAATTAATCATATTTTATAAATTTCCTGAAATACAGATGAAAATTTCAATATAATTTTTTTCATTTCTGTATCAATATTCATAACAATAAAGGAATATATATTTCTGTATGTCTGTGTCATCTGTTGCGAAAAATCTAAACGTCATACGGACATGAAATTTGGTATACATCTACTTCAGAACCCGGGGCGATTCGCCTAGGCGAATTTTTTTTAATTTGAATTGGCTTTTGTATTGTTTTATTTAGGTCGGTTTCTCTTTACAAAATATTGAAATCAATTATTTGCGTGTTGAAATTTCTACACATACGTATTTGTGATGACAACATAACACCTCATCAAATTTAAATTGATCGCCTCTCCTGATTCTGACCCACCCCGCAGTTAAAATCCCATTGTTGCAAAATAGGCATTTCCATTTAGTACAATATATGATTTTGTAAAATATTTTTATATACACCCTATAAATATAAAGTAATTAAACTCTAGAGTAATTTTCTCTTTTATTTGCACTATTTTACAAATATATATATACACCCATAAAAAACTGAGATACAGCCGCGAAACTCGGCATGCAAATGTTGTTTTAGGAGATATGCAAGTGATCAAGCTAATAATGTTATAGGGCTCATGCAACGTGCATGAGAACGACTCGTCATGCAGCATTTAAAAGGACTGGTTTTCTCACAAACGGGAAATTGGAACAGGACTATCTGCTTTGATACTGCAAGTTGTGCAAAAATATGCATTTGGGACATACTAGCTGGTGCTATGAACAATTATCGGAATTATATTGAGGTCGCATCATACGCTTAAGTGAAGCTGGTTCGTTCAAAACACGTATTAGTCGCCAGCTTGGTCGGAGCAATATGGTAGTTGCTCAGAGTTAGAAACAGTGGATCATAGAAGGTCCATGTAACCATCGCAGATGTGCAAGACAGCCAGGAGAGGTTCCAAGTCCACACCAATTGTGTCGCTATCAGTCATTGGAAAGCTTTTGTCATCCTCCACGCATCTTGTATCAAGGGGTACCATTCGGAGACGACTGACAGAATGTTGACTTAAATGTCGACTTCCATTTAGCTGTCTACCACTAACCCTCAACATAAGCAGAGCCATATTTTTTGATGCCGAGCTCTGTGAGTCTGGACAGATGCCGATTGGAGACATGTTATCCTTGTCTTACAAATCCCTGTCTTTAGATGCAAATCCCGCTTCTGCTGATGACAGCACGTAGTGCTTGATGACTGCCTGCTGATGATCGCTGCATAAGTGGTCTAGGGAGTCATCTTATGGGATAACCGATCGTCTCTAGTTGAGCTGAAAGTCAATTAGACAGATCGTGTGTACGTCAACGATATTCAGCTGCAATTGTTCTGCCTATGGTGTGCAGCCGCTCAATTTCCATGTACTACCAGTACAACACTCGACCACATACAGCAGATTATTTTAAACAATAATATTAAAAACCCGGTATTTGATACCCGCCCATGGACATCCAGATCCCTGGATCCATTACCACTAAAACACGTCTGGGGCATGCTGGGACGGAAATTGCAGCCTTCTCAGAATATCTCTAAATTAGCCGATCAAAACATTTGTGCAGAATCTTCCACAGAGGGTTATAAGCAACCTAATTGATTACATGTTGCACTGAATATTATTTTGTCCAACTACCAGGGCAGTATTTACTACTTACTAAAAGGTTATCACCACTCCTTAATTAAAATTTTTTGCTCCCAAATTCTATTCATTTGCATATCTCCTCAAACGATACATACATGCGAAATTTCGCGGCTTTAGCTCAGATTTTTCTTGTTCATATATACTATTTGCAAAAGAATATATATATATATATATATATATCGTATAATTCATAGCTTAATATGTATTTAAATTAATTACACTTGAGATTTTCGTCGGTTCATTAAAACAATAGCCATTGATTAAATTTGCATCTGATGATTTTTATGGGGCTTATGAATGATTGAGTACCACATATGCATTAATTATCCATTTTCATTAATCTTAATGGAAACAGGTGTGTTTGCATATCAAACAAAATTATATTTGAGGTATTACAATCATTCATTTCAGCTTTCAGGCATTTTCAAGATGTGATATGTTTGAATTTGAGACGATATTTTCCATCACTTTGTACTGCGTATAATGCAAATATGATTATTTACATTGAAATGGATTATGAGAGTGGGCTAAAAACAATGTGGATTCGTGTTTTAAAGGTATTAACACAATGTGGTCACTGTAGATCATGAATATATTTTTATCGTGACGTCTCGTTCTCCTCAATTTATTTTGTTATCTCTCTCTCCTCCTTTTCTTTGTCTTCTGTCTCTCCTCCCATCTCCCATCCCTCATGTCTTCTTTCGTCTCTCCTCTCGCTGCCGTCCTCTCTATGTTGGTACATACATGCATTCCTCTAGTTCCATAAATATCAGTCTACATTTTATAAATATTTTGTAGCATTTTGACCACTGTATCCTATGAATATTTTTGTATCGTGACGTCTCGTTTCCCTCTCTTTTTTCGTTCTTCTCTCTGTCTCCTCTTATTCCCTCTCTCCTCTTCCTCACGTACTCTCTCCTTGTGTATGTAAAATTCTTTGAGACTATTTCTAAACTTAGTTTTCCATCTTTTAAAATTTAAATTTAACGTACAAAAACTCTGTTATTAATAACAGTTGTAAGTTTCGGTCAATATATTTTAGGAAAATATCGTTCTAGAAGTATAACCGCACAAATTGGACAGTTGGTATTTTAAATTGTTCAAAAAATAGATTAAATGTTTAACATCCTTTTCCTGTTCATGATTTTCTCGACATATTTAAGAGGAAATATTTTCATAGTCGTGTTAGATATTTTTTCCATACCTAAAAATAATTCATATGATTTGAATTTTTGCTTCTAATATTTAGTTTAATTTGAATATTTATATTGACTTGCGAGCGATTTTATGTATGATTTTTCATCTGAGCACAAGTGCAAACGCATACTAGTTTTTGTTTAACGACAATTTTATTTTAAATGTGCGTTTATTTAAAAAAAGTAAGTGTGTGTTAATAATTAAATGTCTGAATATAAAATGTTTAAAAGTTAAAGTATCTCCTATGGTATGAATACTTTATATAATACTTTATATATACCTCTCCAGCCACACTCTGACATCATAATCCGGGTTCTATGTATAGAAAATTTTGGAGAGACAACACTTTCGTCACAGATGAGCCTTTAAACTTGCCGAAGGTCTCTGATGAGTCGAATCTCTATGTGCACATAATTATAAGACACATCTTCCGTTTCACAGAATGTTTCATTTATTATCTGAAATGTGCTTTAAAATTATCGCTCTATTATATCTGAAATAAAAAATGATTTGGGTTTTAACGACAGGGCATTCGCGAACTCTTGCAACAGAAAGAGGGATGATAGTACACAGCCAGTCGAACAATGTTTGCCATAGTACATAAGGTCGCAATACACTCATAGTGGCAGAAAAAAGAAACGTGATTCGTCAGCATTGATTCTCTATTAGAAAAGAAAGAGACTCGAGTAACAGATGTGTGTCACAATGCCATTCGCACCAATGAATTACTTATAGGAACTGCTCAAAGTGGCGTCACTGGGCTGTGCTACACAATTGGCACCGTCGAAGGACGCATCCTTTCAAAGATTCCTGGTGCGGTATTGAACTTTTCTGCAGCAACAGAGATTCGCACGACGAGATCTTCCACGGAGTCCACAGGTGTTTCGTACACCAACTCTTTCATGCATCCCCAGAAAAAGAAATCCAGTGGATTCAGGTCCGCTGAGAGTGGTGGCCAAGCCACAGGTCCATCGCTGGAGATTCGTCGTGTTTAGAAAGTGTCGGACGGCGGTGGACATGTGTGCCGGGGCCTAATTATGCACAATCACATGTCATGTTGTGTGGTGAGTAGAACACCCTGCGCAAACCGGGTAGCACATGCTCCAGGAACGCACTGTTCAGTATATCGGTTAGACGTTCTAGCAAAAGGTAAGGTCCTACCAGCCGATCACCAGGAATACCTACCCAGACGTTGATGGCAAATCTCTGCTGGTGTCTGCAGGGGGAAGTGACATGGCGGTTTTCCACAGCCCAAGCGTGCTGGTTGCGAGTATTGAAAGTGCCACCCGGATTAAACACGGCCTCATTACTGAATAGCACTAATGCGGGAAACAGCGGATTAGCACTGTCCATCTGCAGCATCCAATTCACAAACTGTACCGCGAGGATAGCAAGAGCCGTTCAAAGCCCTCAATTTCATTTCAAAGGGATAACCGGCAAGGCCGTCTCACCAGATGACCTACTTTGCATGTTATTTTTCTGCCACTATGAGTGGATATCGACCTATGGCAAATATTGTTCATCTTGCTGTATAATATCACCAACGTATTACAAGAGTAATACAAGTATTAGGAGACTGTTATATTTCTCCACATGCAGCCATAAAAATAACGCTGTATTAAATTTAAATCTTTTAAAGATTTTTCCCAGAAACGGTAAATAAAAGCCATGTAACTCAAAAATGTAAAATGCGTTAAAAAATGCATAACTTTAGAAATTTATGCAGAATAATAATGTCTAAGATTATTTTTCAAAATTGAGAAACGTATTTTCTTTGTAGAAAAGAACAAAAATCCCCACTTAAACGCAGATTTTAAATATTTCAACACAACAACTGTGATTTACGTTGCTTAGGAAATTAATCACTTCTGATGGATCTGATTTTTGAAAATTATAATTAATGCTTAATTCTTTCAAAAATTTGCACACTTTGAATTTTTATACGTTATGAGTTTTAATAAGTTTTGCTCTAAAAGCGTTTAAAGCAATTTCTTAAAAAATTTTGATTTGCAAATGCTTATAAACATATATTTATAATTATATAAAACACATTCAATGTTTTATTATTTATTAAAAGAATGTACTTTTATTTGCATATAGCGCATTTTCATTTCGATAGAAAACTTTTTCAGAATATGCATTTCACCAAATATTAAAATAATATAATTAGAATCACGAAATATTATATGAAATTATACAGAGGATTTAAAAATAATAATGCATATTACATATATGCCGGGTAAATCTAAAGTTCTCAAAATATAACTAAAATATATAAATAAAATATGCCTTAGAATTTACTGAACTAAATATTTATGCATAATGGATGCAATCAGAATACTTTGGTTTCTAATAAAAAAGGCTTATTTGAAAATTATTTTTTTGTAAAACATTGAGCTGGCAATTTTTTTATCTATAAACGGAGATTAAGTTTCAAAGCGCTCGCTTTGAAATATATGGATATTTTGAAAACTAAATAATAATAATCCTTGATGCTAATCTGAACTGCAAAAAGTTCTGTTGAAATCTTTAATGAGTATATTATACAAGATGTACGACAATAAATGTTGCAACTATAAGAACATAACCGTTTACAGTTTTTTACTGTATACTTTTGTTAAATATTTCTTCGTAAATTTAAGACATCAAACGTATACCAAATTAAATTTTTGGTTTCGCTGCAGGAGAAATCTAAAAATATTTGCTTATCAAATAATATGACAACAAATAATTTTTGCCTTCTTCACTTGGGTAGTTAGTATTTAAAATTCACTAATTGTAATAATGGTTAAAATATTTAATTTTAATTTCATTACAAAATTCGCAATTGATACGAAACTAAAATTGGACAGATAAGCGGCTTTTATTGCGTTTCTTTAGTGAAAACAGATCTTGCTGAAGTCTTCAATTAGTCTTTTTGCTAGAGTTTTCTGAGAACATGCAAATTATAACAATAAAATAAACACTTACAATTCAAGGTAGAACTTTTCTACTTCCGTTAAAATTAATAAAGCGTGGATTTTCATTCATACTCTGTGCAAAAAATGCCACATCAAACACAATCAATGGAATTAATGTCTTAATGTTTCTTGAAAACAATATTCGACATTCTCTTGCAGAAAAATGTTAATAACGTATATAAGCAAGCTTTTTTTACGTAAATATATCTTTATTACAGTTGTGTAATGAAGAACTGTTAAACGTTTTATACCCATACTGATGATAATTGCTTTTAAAGAATCTAAGCCATGATATTTTGGGGAGGATACAATAAAGTATTTCACAATAAAGTATTCATTTGTTTTATAATTTTGTGCGTTTTTATTTTTAAAGATTACTTAAACTTGTAATTGTGTATGCATTAGTTTGTTGTAATTCGTATTTTGGTCAAGATCCGATGTCATTTTGCTTTTGAAATATTAAATTGATATCAGAGCGAAGCAAGGATAGCTTATATAACACTCATGCTCTGATTCATAGGCACATTTTGCAGCTATTTACCTTGATGGGACAGAGTTTACTGAAACGCAAGAAGTTATGATCTTGCTAAGCTATGACTACATCATAGTCTTGTTCTAGTCTCTTATGGTGACACTCTGTACGTATTATTTTAGTTAGGAGCCGTGTCTCGAATGATAATATTTGATACGGAGCAATTTCATGAATTATAAAACGTACCCTTTTCTATTTCAGAAGAGGCGTCAAGTTTCAAGTCATTTCGGGTTGAAGTTGAGAGATTGATGTTATCATGTGTGCTGTGGCAACAATTATTGTGCACGTTAGACGTGTGGAGGTTCGGATAGTTATTATTCAGACAGAACTAAGAATGTAGATTTTGCACAAACGGACGTTGACTGCTATAGTAATTAACACTTTACAACAAAGTTGAAAAGTGTTTATGACTTTGTTCATTCTGTCTGTCTGTCTGTCTGTCTGTCCGTTAGCACGATAACTGCCGTAAAAATGAGTTTATCAAAATGAAATTTTAGTATGTTGTTCAGACGGTCTGTAGGACCTATGGGAATATAAATAAATAATATCACCCAATTAGTTTTTTATTGAACCCGGGTTGAAAAAATGAAATACATTGAACCCTATGGGACCTAATTTTTCAAACATTTTTTAAGTAAATTTAAAATTCACGAATTGCTTCGAAATTTTTAGGAAATATTCACATTATCTCATAGAATATATAAAAAAAAAATTCAGTAAAATATGTTAAGTAGTTTTTTAATTAAAAAAATTATTTAATATAGGGAAAAAAACAAATTCATTTAAATTCTGACTTTGGGATATCTTCCAGAAAGAAAAGAGAGAGATATTATATAATAAATATCTCTCCATTTGTTTAAACGTTTTGCATATGGGGATTCTACTACTTGATTCAGATTCGAGAGATTCGGGACATTCGGAGCGTAGACTCCGTCAGTGAAGGTCGTGTGCCTGTTAGCTCCTCAGCGTTATGCTTCAGGAGAATGAGGTCCCGGTAGCGCCGGGCAATGGTATGGATATTGATGCTAACAATCCATCACCAGTCGTTCAATCATCTAAGTTTGTGGAAAACCCACCAACCATAGAGGAAGTAAATCAATTACGTACTAATTTAAAGGAATTGGACCGGAAGATTATGATCGCGTCAGCGAAAGTCGGAAAGACGCCGGTGGACAAGGCCGACTACGCAGAGATGCTACTTTCGAGAGAAAGCCTGGTGCTGGAACTCCTGAGGAAAGCTACTGCCTGCAAAGTTGGTATTTATAACTATTTACCTCTTCCCCCCCCCCTGAACCTGAGGCTCCTAAAGCCCCTTTACAAAAAAGTCCCTTTTCAGGGCCGGTAGATCAATCTAATACTAATACTAATCCTAAACCTAATTCTAATGGAAACGTGGACTCAGAGACCCAAGAGGTCATTAGCCAGGTTAATAACCTAAATTTAAATAACCAAATTAATAACAGTAACCTAGAAAGCTCCAATTTGAGCAAAAAAAGGAGAACCATAGACTCCACTTCCTCCGACTCGGATTCGGAAGAGGGAATCTGGACTGTAGTAGAGGGAAAAAGAACAAAAAGTAAATCAAAGAGTAAAATATCTTTTGAAGAATATCAAAAAGCCGTAGAACTTAAAAACAAGTACGAGGGACTTGGTACTGTGACTGAAATGGACGATGAGGCCCCAGTGCCGAAACCTCCCCCCCCCCCCACGCCACCGTTACTTATCAGTGCCAGCCAGCCTGACTGGCCTTCCATACTTTTTGGCTTGAAAAATATAGCGAAAAACATAAACCCTAAGCTGGAAGGTAACTTCTTCAAAATTTATCCGGATAATGCCGATGAATTTCGGAAGTGTACGGACTATCTAAAGAAATTTGGAGTCCAATTCAAATCCTTCAACCTTAAAGAAGACAGACCCATAAAAGTAGTCATAAGAGGACTACCGGTGGCTACGGAAATCGCGGCAATCACGGAGATTATGGAAGCCATGGGCTTCCCCGTGATTAGCAATACCAGACTAACTAGAAGGGGGAGCAGGTATCCACTGCCCCTCTATTACCTCCAGCTAAAGCCTGGGCTTAACCCAGAAGATATATTTGCAATCAACAAAATGTTAGGCACAGAAGTGAAGCTGGAGCCCTACACTGGCAGAAAAGGCTATGCCTCACAGTGTCATGGTTGCTGTGGGTTTTACCATAGTAGCCAAGTTTGTTCACTGCCGCTGAGATGCGTGCGATGTGCAGGGCCCCACTCCGCCAGTGACTGTAAAGCAGAATTTCTGCTATGTTGCAATTGCAACGGAGATCATGCTGCAAATTGGCGCGGTTGCCCGAGAAATCCGGGCAACTCGTCTGTGCTTAACAAGCGTAGGGCCCCCCTCCACAACCAATTCAGATCCCAAAACTTTAATCAGGCAAGGAACCCAGGCGCCCCAGCATATCAAGCTGGATTTTCAGGACGTCCATTTCAATCAACTAGCGTTAGGCAGAACCTAAACTACTCATCAGTGGCATCTGGACATACCAGAGCACCTAATCCCCCCCCTGAAATTGTAAATATTCGCTCAACTAAAAGTAGCACGAGAGAAACCGAGGCCACTTCAACTGGGAATCCCAGGGCCTCAAATACGAGAACGGATTACAGCCAAAATTCAAGAGCCAATCAGAGTGCTCCTACCCAAGGCGAGAAGAACACTGACTATGCTTCGTTCCTTTCGTCCATCATGACCATGAGGCAGACTCATGATAAAGATCTTCTCCTTGAAGCCTTTAAACAGGCCTTACCTGAGCTTCGGCTAGCTACAACCGAAATAGATATGGTTTTCCATATCTATTCGCGCTATAATGCGCTTCTCAGGTAATTTCTTACCAGCTAACCTCCCTTTTCTGGTCTCGCAATGTTCTCTTTTTCGGAGTCCCGTACCTTGCAGTCCCTGAAAGTCGGCTTCTGGAACGCCAATGGAGTGCGTTCCAAGATCGACGAGGTACGTGATTATGTAATAAACAACAATTTTGATATTTTTATGATAAATGAAACCCATCTAACTTCGCCCACTTCCCCTGCTATCTGCAACTATACGGGATACTTCTCGTATAGACCCCCGGCCCATTTTACCAAAGTCAGCGGTGGTACTGCACTCTACATAAAAAACAGCATTCCTCATCACCGGTTGAGCGTCCCGGCCTTCACGAAGCTTGAAGCCACGCTCATCAAAATCACTATTCCAAACTTAGTCCCGATTGCACTTGCTTCTGTGTATATCTCTCCAGTAACTAGAGGAATTGGTTTTCCTAAGACTGAATTAGAAGCACTATTTCGACTTAGCAGTAATATGGTCATTGCTGGAGATCTAAATGCTCGCCATACTAACTGGGACATAGCTTCAAATCAGTATGGCAAGACTCTAAATCGTTTGGCTCAGTGCGCCAACCTCAGGATTGTAGCTCCGCCCACTCCAACTCACTTCTTCACAGGAAGGGTCCCCACCATAATTGATCTGGCTATCTTTCAGAATATTCCTTTCAATTACACGATCAGAACAGACCCAATGCTGGACTCTGATCACCTTCCTGTGATACTGACCCTCAACTTTGATAAAATATGTTTAGACCATCCTTCGGAGCTACACACAAATTGGGACGACTATCGTCACTTTCTTCAAAATTATAAAGCACCCCCCCCCCCCTCAAAATTACCAGCACCGATGACATAGAAAATTGTGTCACCGAAATGAACCATATACTGCTTGAGGCAGTAGCTGCAGCCTCAAAACCCAAAAAACTTCGACCTAATTATCACATTCTTCCAGGTGAAATTAGGGACAAAATCAAGCAGCGCAACCGCTTGCGGAAGGATTGGCAGCGCACCAGATTCCCGGATTACCGCGCACAATTCCGCAAACTTCAAAACGACGTCAAAGCTTTGATTAAAACACACACCCAGCAACGCTGGAGAACACACATCGAGGGACTTTCACCCACTGATTGCAGTCTCTGGCGAACAGCTAAATCACTACGAACAACTAAAACTTCAATACCGCCCATTAATGGCCTACACGGACTCGCCCAGACTGCGGGGGAAAAAGCCAATGCATTTGCAGACAGCTTGGAACTCCAATTCTCACCACACATTGATAATAACTTCAGCCATACATACACAGAGATTGAGAACACACTCCAACAGACCAATCACGAAGCTCTACAAGTACAAGCACCAAACGACTTAGAGAGAGTCTCTCTGGCTGAAATTCTAAATATCGTTGATGGACTAAAAATCAGAAAATCACCCGGCCTTGATAGAATTAGTAATCGCATCATTAAAAATCTTCCAGACTTGTATTTATGTTGGATAACCATGCTTTTAAATCATATGTTGGACTATCGCTTTTTTCCCCAAAGCTGGAAAACTGCCGTTATTTGCCTTATTCCAAAAAATTCCCAAAATCTCTCGGCTCCCGAGAACTACAGACCAATAAGCCTGCTTTCTAGTTTTTCCAAAATTTATGAATTAGTGTTGCTTAGACGTTTGAATAGTTTCTGCCAGACGAATAATATAATTTCAGCTAATCAGCATGGTTTTCGTTCTGAGCATTCTACGCAGTCCCAGCTTATGCGGGTTGTAGAAACTATTCATAAAAACACTACCAACAGGCAGTATACTACAATTGTTTTTCTGGACGTGGCGAAAGCCTTTGAGTACGAGTTGACAAAACTCTCTCATCTATCAGACCAATCAGAGCCGGAGTTCCTCAAGGAGGAAACCTTAGTCCACTCTTATTCAATATTTTCATCAACGATATACCAAGCATACCACAAGTTAAGCTGGCCATCTTTGCAGATGACACAGCGCTTATCGCACGTAGCTGTTCACCACATAACTCTATTAACACACTACAAAGTTACATCAATCATAGCTTTGAGCACTGGCTCGTTCACTGGAGAATCCAAATTAATGCTACCAAGAGTGCAGTAGTCATATTTAAACCCCACTACCGAGAACTTAGACATAATTTCGTACTTAAAATCTTTAATCAACCCATCCCTTTCTGCAACTCCGCTAAGTATTTGGGCGTCACATTGGACGCCCATATGACCTACGGAGATCATATTGACTCTAAAGTGGAAAATGCAAATAAAACCTTTCATGCCCTCCTCCCACTTCTCGGTAGAAAATCCCACCTATCCCTTTATAATAAAGTAATCATATACAAACAGATCATTGTACCTGGATTTTTGTATGCCTGTCCTATTTGGGGATCGGCAGCAAGGGTCCATATTCAGAAACTGCAAGTGTTTCAAAATAAAGTTTTGCGTTGCATAGTTAACTCGCCAAGGTATGTCCAGAACGAGTGCATCCATCACGATTTAAAAGTCTCGGGAATAATCGAGCAAGTTTTGATCCACTCACTAAAATTTAATAAAACTAACACAAGTAAACCCTGCTTGAGAGACGTAGATCAGACGTATAATCCTATCGCGCCCTCCTATCTTAGGAAGCGTCGACCCAGGCATCTTCTGTTTAGCACCAATGGTACTAAATGGAAGAAACGTCGATTTCTCGTTCCCCAAGCAGGTGTTTCGTAACTCGCACGATAGATGGCGGCACTTTACCGCCACTTCGTACTTCTCTCTCACACGGCCCAGCCACTGGCCAACTTGACTGCTTGCATTTGCCCGCGTTATACTACGCTAGACCAGTACCTTTCATCCACGTTTCCTTTAAATAGTAAACTAATTTAACTTCAGTGTGACTGAAAAGTGCCTCTTTTTTGTAATGTGCGAGACCCATCAGAACTCAGAAAATACTAACTTAACGTAAACTGCAGCTAAAATCATTAACTTATAACGTTGAAATTACCTAACTCTTGATGTTTTTGTAAATTTAAATATATAATTTTATCTTAAACTAAATACTTAAGCTTTTTTCTTGTTATTCGCTCTTAAAGCGATTTTTGACCCTTTCCTCCCTTCCCTTACCACTGACTTGCAGGCAGTAGCCGCCCAAGACACTCAACAGCCAATTGAAAATCACCTACAGCAACCACATCTCAGCGCCCTCATTGGAGCAGAGCGCATTGCTATATTGCTATATATATGACAGATACATAGAAAGGTGAACATATTGCTAGATATTCAATGTGGGGTTGAGTGCTCCGGCACAGGTACCTCGAAAATATTCGTCTTGGCTTGGCTTTTGCATATGGGAGTGGCTTCATATTTTAAAATAAATTTTGTAGATAACAATTTTTCATTTTTTTTAAATTTTATATAACTCTTCATGATAAATTTAATTGATGGCATTTTAAATGCACTTTCCTACGTCCTAGAGAGTTAAAATTTGGTACACAGCTTAAATTTGTTGAACATTTTATTCGACAAAAATTTGATGGATCTTTAAATATAGATCATACATTTTTTTCGAAATGGCCTGAAAATAATCCCCGTTCACTTCTATAAATCATTGGTGTAATATTGTTAAAAATTCTGATGTGGACAGCACATGTCTTTCTCTGCAGACTCATATTCGTTCTCTTTATTTATTCAATGATAATTTGAGTTTATCTGCAAAACATAAGCATTTTAAATGACATTGAATTTACACGTTAAACTTAAATTTGGTTCTCATTTGATAGCTGGACTTATTGTCAAAGGTGGCGTAGCGAAAACGCGAAAAAACTAGAATATCTCAAGAACGGCTAGTCCTAGAGTAATGGGGTTAGTCTTATTCTTTTTGTTGTCAAAAATCACATATAAATTAGGAATTTAATTGATATAATTGAGCCCACGTAGTCTTTTATTTTTATATATAACGATTTTTGCTGGCCATTTCGCAAAAATAGCCCGTTCCTTTTTCCCGAATCGTAGTAGAATAACCTACAAATGATTTATATACAAAATTTTGTTAAATTTGGTATATAAATCACTTGTAGGTTATTGAAATATTATACTCCAAATTTTGTTAAATTTGGTTCATTAGTTTTTAGCTAGAGTGGATAAAGGCAATTTCTGCGGCCATTTCGCAAAGAAGGCAGATTCTTTTATTACGAATCGTTCTATAATCTAATGAACATCAGGATTTCCCACAAAAAACATACCTACCAAATTGTATGAAATTCGGTCCATTAGTTTTTCAATTAGAGTGGATGTAATATCCACACAGACACACAGAAACATACACAGATACACCCTTACACACACAGACGTCTTCCTAAAAGTAGTTTTTTCGTGTTCTAGAAGTCCCAAAACGTGTAGATCCTTTGAAAATTCGAGTTCCGATCTTCGGCACGATTCCAATACTTTGAGTACATACACATACACATATATATTATCTGTGTATCTAAATTCCGTGCCTATGCAATTACAATAGTTGTGATTTTAAATGATCCCTAAACTTTTATTATTTCTTCAAGGAAGCCTAATTTTAACATATGCAGAATGCAAATAACTTAAGCGATTGTAAGATGAATTACATAAGAATTGCTGAATTTTTTTCACACAAAATTATTTATCTCTGGAGTCTGGAATACAAGTTATATGAATGAAATATTCATTGATTTTGCATAAAGAATCAGATGATTTATATTTCGATACAGTTTTAAATATTTAAGTATAATAAATTACTGTAGTACTGTGATAATGTAAAAGATATTACCACTGAATGAATCACATTTTAGAAATTTTTAAATGAAATTACATTTCAGTTGGAAAGTGTTTCATAATCAATGCTTATGCATGATTGATCTTTCTTGTTGCAATATGTCACAAATTTACATTTCTAATTTGATATAGGGTCTCCATTCACAAAGTTCAATTAAATATAACTCGCTCAATTTTTAAGATACAGATATGCGGTTTTTTAACAATTTACAACAAAGTTGAAAAGTGTTTATGACTTTGTTCATTCTGTCTGTCTGTCTGTCTGTCTGTCTGTCCGTTAGCACGATAACTGCCGTAAAAATGACTTAATCAAAATGAAATTTTAGTATGTTGTTCAGACGGTCTATAGGACCTATGGGAATATAAATGAATAATATCACCCAATTAGTTTTGGATTGAACCCGGGTTGAAAAAATGGAATACATTGAGCCCTATGGGACCTAATTTTTCAAGCATTTTTTAAGCGGATTTAAAATTCACAAATTGCTTCGAAAATTTTAGGCAATATTCAAATTGTTCCATAAAATATATAAAAAAAAATTCAGCGAAATATATTCAGTTGTTTTTTAAATAAAAATTAAAATAATAATAACACCTCTTATATTAAGCGATCACGTGTCCATGATATGAAACGATCACATGACCCACTTCAAAATGATATATGGCATCCATCTTGTGTCAAAATCGTGATTTTTAAAGTTCTTTTTAATTCATATTGAGTGTTGTATCCGTCCTAAAATTACTTTATTTTTGCCTAAATTCTGTGCATCTACATACTGAAACAACGGAATGACAATATATTTCAGTTTAAATGATCTTCCAAATTTGATTATTTCTACTATTAAGCCTATTTTTCACCTATGTAAAATGTAAACAGCAAAATATGTAGAATGAGTTGTATTAGAATCGCTGTAATTCTTTAACACAAAATCATTTAGTCCATGGAGTCTACTTAGCTGATATGAATTCATTGATTTTAGAAAGAGAAGGACGATATTTTTCGATGAAGTTTTACGCATTGAGTTTACTTACTTGCAGCTCAATGGTCTTAATTTTTAAATAAAATAAATTGTTATAGTATTGTGTTGAATGACATGAATGGGGGAATTATTTATGAATGAAATGCTGCTTTTATAGAGAGAGCCAGGCGTGTTATTTTTTATGACGTCATTTAAATGGATTTCAGTTGTTTTCGATGAAGTTTTCAAATATAATAAATTATCGTAGTATTATGATAATTCTAAAATTATTACCGAGGAATGTATAACATTTAAGAGATGTTTAAACCAGGCAATTTATACTTTAATGCCGTCATTTGAATGAAGTTATTTTTTTTCGATGAAGGTTTAAGGTTTCAAATATAATAAATTAATGTAGTATTGCGATAAGTTTTAAAATATTACCGAGGAATGTATTGCATTTTAGACATGTTTAAATAAAATTGCATTGAAGTTGGAAAGTGTTTCATAATCAATGCTTTAAGCATGATTGATCTTTCTTGTTTTAGGTTGAAACGGATACAGTTATTGAGTAATGATTCAACGAGTGCTGTCATGATCATGACTGTTATGACGCAAAACAGTACGTACCACAAAGTGGCGATTGACTTATGATTCGCATCAAATTATTAACGCATCAAAGGACTCAGTTAAACGGTAGCCAATGGTTGTAACATATAAATCAATTGGATTTGTGTTTGGGCAATAAAAGTTACCATTTACATCTAAAAGTTACGTGATTCGTGTGGACCTGGGGACCACAGACAGTTATGCCCAATGTATCTCCGTCCAGTGAGAATTTCCTCGCACCAGCTTGGAAGACAATGAGATCCGAGCTATGGGGAAACCTAGGGCTGCTACCAAATATATACAAGGGGAAGAAATGAAAAAGGTGCCAACAGAGCAGTTCATGAACAACAAAAACAATTAGAGTTATTGATGACCCCCGAAGAGTAAATTGTGACAGGGAAATAGACAAAGATTCGTGTGAAATAGTCACGAATAACCATAGTTTAAAGATCGAAAACATTATGCGTTCGATATATGTATGAATGTCAACCGTCTAAAGATGGCCCTGTTCCAGATGACTTCTACAAATAATTACGTAACCAGTACATCAATACTAACATATAGTATATCTTATTTTCCCTGAGGAAGTGGCTGTTATCAATATAATAGTGTTGTTGTTGAAACCCAGACCGTCCGACCTACCAGAAAGGTGTAAGGTAACTGTTTGGACGGTCGGGAAGTGCCACCCAATTTAGACCGGAACCCAGTGGGGGAGGCATCCACAGGGACCGTACCCTCCTTCCCCTACTACCAACATCTCGGAAGGACTTTCGGACCCACATGTTTAACGTGATCGTACTCCGCATGAACACGGCGGCAGTTTTGGCAGTGGCTGGAATCGAACCCGGGCCAACCGAGTGCAACTCCAGCGAGCTAACCAATGGGCTACCGCGCCCCCAATATAATAGTGTGTATTAATTTCTTTTTTATCTTTTAAGGCCATATGTTTTATATGTGGACACCTGACTGCACAAAAGGTGGGTTATGTGTCGGAGCATACCACAATTTTAGCTATAACTATACGACTACTACTATACTAAATAGTAAATACCCCAATTTTCACAACTACATCTACCATTGCTCTGGGCATGACACATTTAACACTATCTCCTTTTCATTTTCTTGTTAGTTATCCCACCTGGCCTAGTCTCATAAGACAAGTCAAAAACAACATTGCCCTTGGGTTTATTTAGAATCAGCATTGGAGTTTTCAAAAAAAATTTCCGTGCTAGTACCAATATGGTAAAAAATATGTCCTGTCGAGGTCGGAGTAGCAAAGTGTGATTATCTTTTAACCCCGTACAATCTTCATAGGCCCTAAAAGTCCCTTTTTGAATGTTGAAAGGACAGTTTGTTACTTTCCTTTCCTTGGGTTCCCTAGGTGTCCTTTCCTTTCCTTGGATGCCCTTTCCTTTCCTTGGGTGCCCTTTTCTTTCCTTAGGTGCCCCAAGGACTTCATTGAGTCGATGTACAAGAAACCAGTAGTGCGCAAGAGATTTTCTACAGACTGTGTTGTCCGAAACATTTACTTTTGTAACATTGTATCCTGAATTATAGAAATTAAAAGTGCTCTAATTATAAATTTTTCAAAACACGGTTCACGGCCCATATTTCTGAATTAAGTGTTGCGTCATTTTAACGATCTGTTTGTTGCTTTTGTCCTAAGAGCAGCCAACTCTTACATTTTGAAAGTTTTATTATTCGTCACATACACTACATGATAAAACAAAAACTTTATTTAAATTTATTTTTTGAAGAAAATAAGCTTAAAGTTGTTTTTTTAAAGTGAAAAAGAAGAAATTTGAGCACAAATACTTATGCATGAGGTAAATACGTATTACATACCAATTCATGATTTTTGTTGTAATAGTTATTGCCGCACATCCAGTTGTAATATCTATATATTGCATTATTCACCTTATAACATTTCTATGATCTTTATTCTATGACGTTAACTATTGTATGGTCTTTGCTTTAGTTATGTTGTATTTACTGTATTTTTTGGATATAAAAATGCTATATCTATAAATATACGCTAAATGTGCAGAAAATGGTATGACAGGCGAAAAGTAAAACCTCTATTTTTACTAAAGTTTCAGTTGCGCTCATTTAAAAATCAATTTTATGAGTGATTAAGTATTTGTGTCTTCTGATAAAACAACATAATCCTTTATGAAAAAATTGAGAAACCAAAGAAAGACGGATTGCAAAATTATTAATTTTTTTTTGTATATTGAATGTGGGAGAATTCCATCCTAATTTTTTCCTGGCTCGATTTTGTCATTTTTCAATTAGCATTTACGGTCAAACATTAAAAAATATTTTAATTAAGAGTAATTAAATGAAATTTAAGGACACAATTACACACTCAGTATAAAATGCTATTATTACTAGAAAGATGCAATTTTCACCATTAAAAGGAAATATATATTGATGCTCCAGAATGAAAAAAAATACGCCAAACTTTGAATGCATCCCTAATTAATTATATTATTATAATTATATGTTATTGGCAACGTTAAATTTACTACAGTCATTGTTAGAAATTCACAGAATAACATTATCTACTATGTGTAGTTCTGCATAACTGAATTTTGTAGAATTATTCTCCAGAAATTCTCTAGGTTCTCCATTTTAGAGCTCTATGTCTGCGCAACATTGTAAAATTCTACTCTTTTGCTATTCGAAACTTGCAATATCCACATATTTATTTTCCTGTATACTCTGATTTTTCTCACTTATATATCCCCTATATCAGGATCAAAATTGACGTCCAATAGCTTGTATATAATTTCATATAGAGTACTGGAGTCTAGAATATGTAGATATCGAAGAAGCACTGAATGTGAGTGCAATGAAAGATAATAAGTCCTGATGACCATGAAAGAAACTATTGTTGTTCACAAACGCTGATCGTTTGGCCTCTAGGCCATTAAACAACGATCTCTCCATTATTTAACTCTTAATGATTTAAAAGTCACTAGAGTAGGGCCCTCGTCTAACTGTTTTCTAGATATAGGCTGTCACAGGTCACATAAATTACAATCCGGGCAAGCAGCATGTCCAAATCGATGAAGATGAGATCTGAGACAATCATGGCAAGTCAGAAGATTGGACCTGGCAACTGCTTCTCGTCGAGAAGCCTCTGGAATAAATGAAATGTTTTTGCTAAGGACGCTTTAGATTCCTCCAAATATTATACCTCGATTTTTTTCTTGTACATCATTTTGATGTAAAGCTGTGTTGAATGAAAAGTCATAGACTTTGAGAATCTGTATACCACCATAGCACCCTTTTTGGCCAAGATTTTTATTTCCTGGTACTTTGCAATGTGCAGGTACCTACTATAAAGTAATTTTGTGCTTTAGGTCCTTTAAAAGCGCTGTGATCTCTTGAATCCGTGGACCATAGTTGGAAACCATCGGATTGGTTTTGGAGAGCCGAATTAGAGTCGATAGGATGGTCGCTCTGTTGAAAGAAGAAGAACGGAGTGCGAGTCATTGCAATGCCACAAAAATCGCTTCATCTTTACATCAGTGTACTGTAGAAGCTCCAACAGGTAAGTAAAAACCAAACAGTGTGCCGAAGACTCCAGCTCTGGCTTCCCAAGGTCTGTGAAGTAAAGAGCCATCGGTATAATTATGCAACCATTTGTCTTGTGGAAATCACGAGTCTATTGTTTCCAAAACAATAACCCGAATTTTTTCAGGAATCATTTTCCTTTTATTAATCTTCGCCCCAAGATCCATTCGAACGTCTATTGAAAGAAACTTAGTTATATTATATTTATACAATTTTAAGTAGAGTAAAATTGGTGCTCATTATACCACTTCTATAGGATACTGGAACAAGATCAATTTGGAGCAAAAACTTCAAGGTATAAGGAAGAAGAATCTGGAATTATAAGGCTTCGTTGATCTGAAAAAATAAGTCTTTGATCTGAGATTATAAGACATTGTACAGAATACACACCTTGCCTCAAAAAATAAAGAAACAAATATTTATCTGAAGGACCTTGTATGGGTTACTGGCCTACACTTGTTTTACCAACTAAAAATCGATGAGTTTTAATATGTATCATTCAAAAGAACCTTATACGACGACTATCTTAGTGTTGAAAATATGTTCCAAAGACAGCTCAACAGTAAGCATTTGAGAACGCAAACAATTATATGGCGTATTTAGATCAACATTTTGTTAATTAACTTTGCCCAATGCTGTTGCAATTTGGTGACCGATGGTATTTTCCCTTCAGTCGCTAGCTACACATTTTTCATTTTAAACTATGGAAAGTTGCCCCTAATCCCTAGACCGTTTAGTTAAAAAAATGTCCCTATGTTTTTTGCCCAGAATAGACGCTGATAATTGGAAGGTTTATGAATTTAAAATAAAAATAATATAATAATAATAATTTCTAGTATTTTTGCAAAATGGTTGCATTAGTTTTCTATATATATATATAAATACCTCGAGAAATTTTACCAATTTATCCAAAAAGCAAAACATTTTTATTTTCAGCATCGATGCTTGGCAAAAACAGCGAGAAAAATCCCAGACATAAAAGGTTAGAGATTTTTTCCCATGAGTTAACTTGTCAAAAATGAAACCAGAGGCTGCAGTGGGGAGAATGCTATTTTAAGGCTATAGGTCTTTCAGTACGATTGGCGCATCTTGAAATCATATGCCTACACACAATAAGTATAACAATATTGAAATAACGCATTTTATGACTTAGGTAAACAGAGCTGAAACTTAAATAAATAATAAAACAAGGAAAAAATGTCCTTTCCTTACTACAATTTATTCCAACCAGCAAAGGATTATTAAAGAACAAATACTAAGAAAATATGTTTTATAGGTGCAGGATGAAGAATTCAATCATGTTTCTTTCTTCATGTTCAATCATTTTTCAATTAATATTTAATAAGGTAAGTATGGTAGAGATAGCCATGCGGGAGACACTTCCAAGTCCCACATATACAAGATGTTATTAAATGATGCTACAAGTACGTAAACCTTAGCAGTTTGTGATATTTTATTTTATAAATCATAATATTAATATCCAACAAATATATTTTTTAAATAGGGTTTTGATAAAATAATAAAGAAATAATATTTTGGAAGCGGAAATATTATTGCCAGTAAGTATATTGTTAGTTGCGTTAAGATTTTATCTTTGAATATTTATGATTAACAATAATTATAAATGAAACCTTAATTCCCAAACGATCGCTACCGCTTAGTGAGAAATAAAAATAATGTTCTATTCTGAACTACTAGGAATATATTATAATCGATAGCTACCTGCTACACCTTTTAAATCGTGAATTTTTAACATGTGTGAAAAACGGGCGGTAACTATCACTCAGTTTGCTTGCCTGCCGAAATTTATTACTAAAACGTGTATAGTTTCATAACAAATAGCCTGCTACAAATAATTCTCATATAAAGCTCATGGTTTCAACTTCTTCTAGCTTTTTTTAACTATTGATATGTTTTTAACTTTTTTAACGTTTATATGTTTTTAACTTATACTGGCATTGATATGTTTTAAACTTATTTTAATATTAATATGATTTTAACTTTTTACTTTCCTTACATGCATAATGTATAAGGAAAGTATTGCGACGGGGTCGAAAACTCGAATTCGAGTTTTCGACGGGAGAGCACGTTTCAAGCATCCCTGATCACAAATCAAACATTTTTGAAGTGATGTCTGTGTGTGTGTGTGAAAGTATGTGTGTGTGTGTGTGTGTGTGTGTGTGAAAGTATGTGTGTGTGTGTGTGTGTGTGTGTGTGTGTCAGTGAGCCTGTGGAGACGATAACTAACGAACGAGCGGACCTATTCGAATGAAATTTGGTACAACAATCACAATCTAAAAACACTGGAAGCCTATTGTTTTCATACGCTATCGAATGTTCAGAACCCCCCTACATTTTCGAGTGAAATTTAAAAAAATCAAAACTGCTAATAAAATTGCGCAAATAGACATTTCCTATGTAATTTTGCATTAGAAAACGATTGACATAAATTTTAGAACACTAACATGAACCGTTCTCGAGATATTGCACAATTTTCAAAAAAATATCAAAAACTCATATAAAATAAAAAAATATATATTTCCTATTGAGAAACATGTTCACTTTTCATATGTAATACCATGCGATTAATTTTGTGACATCCTTCTCGTGGATCTAACTCAGTCCATCCATGAAGAAAGATACCTTGAGTAATACTTTTGTATTTGAAAGCCAACAGTCATTTATCTGCTGTAAAAAGAACTTATATCTTCGTCCATAACGCTTGGCGAGATTTTGGCTACGAATTTGGTGGATTGTCGCCAACTTGGCGACTTTTTAAATGCTGCTAAATTCACGAAAACTCGCCAAAAGGATAAAAATGACGCTAAATCAATGACGACACATTAATGATGACGGCATGGAAAATGACGACTCATTGACGAAAATTCAATATCTTGGAAGGAATATAAATAACTACTATAAAAATAGACAATTTTTTTTTACTGTAAAAGTAGCAAATTCATTGAATTATATAAGGAAAGTCAAGTGCTGCCCACATCAGATTTTTTTAACTTCATTTAAGACTGATATGAGTTTATTTTCGTTTACTATTCTTATTGTTTTAAAGTCGTTTAAAACCGATATTGTTTAAACTCATCTGAGTATATTTTTGTTTACCATTCTTATTGTTTTAAAGTCGTTTAAAACCGATATTGTTTAAATTTATCTGAGTATATTAATTTATCTAAATAGGAAAAAAATAATTCAGAAAATTGCTAAAGTTATGAGTATAAAATTATAAGCATCTCCCGAAGGGAAAAAAAATCTGATGTGGGCAACACATGACTTACTACTTTTACAGTAAAAAAATAGGTTTTTCCTATAGTAGATACTAATATTCTTTCCAAGATATTGAATTTTCGACAATTAGTCTTCATTTTCACTGATTTAGCGTCATTTTTATCCATTTGGCAAGATTTTCGTTAATTTGGCAATATTTCAAAAAGTCGCCAAGTTAGCAACATTCCGCCAAATTCATCGCCAAAATTTCGCCAAGCGTTATGGACGAAGAAATAAGTTGTTCTTACAACAGCAAAATGACTATTGACGTTCAAATACAAATGTATTACTCAAAGTATCTTTTTTCATGAATGGAACGAGCTAGATCTACTAGCATGATGTTACCTAATTTATTGCATGGTATTACATATGAAAAGTGAACATGTTTCTCAATAGGAAATAATTTTTTTTCATTTTATTTGATTTTTTAATAATTTGTTTGAAAAATGTGCAATATCTCGAGAACGGTTCGTGTTAGCGTTCTAAAATTTATGTCAATCGTTTTCTAATGAAAAATTACATCAAAAATGTCTATTTGCGTAACTTTATTAGTGTTTTTGATTTTTGACGATTTTTTCAAAATTTTATTCGAAAATTTAGGGGGGTTCTGAACATTTTATTACGTATAAAAACAATAGGCTTCCAGTGTTTACGGATTGTGATTTTTGTCCCAAATTTGATTCCAATCGATCCGTTCGTTCGTCAGTTATCGTCTCCACAGTCTCACTGACACCCACACACACGCACACACACACATACTTTCACACACACACACACATACATTCACACACACACACACACACACAGACATCACTTCAAAAATGTTTGATTCGTGATCAGGGATGCTTGAAACGTGCTCTCCCGTCGAAAACTCGATTTCGAATTTTCGACCCCGTCACAATACTTTGCTTATACATTATGTATATAAGGAAAGTAAAATTAAATGAAAGATGACATAAGAGACTGTCAATTTCATACAGTTCTGAGTTAATGGTAGATATGTTTTGGGGAAAAGCTCTAACAGTGGAGTAGATGAATTTGATAGCAGTGAAGATATTGATAGTCAGTGGTTCGGCTTCAGAGATGCAGACAAACCCGGTAAGACAAGCTTTTCCCGGAGGTGCAATCCTTTACGATGAAAAATGTCAAAGAATAGTAAACATTCATAGGTGAACGATTATCAGGTTTCATACACAAATTTGGCAATGAAATACTCCCAAGTACAGTGCCTTGACGAAAAATGTGCAATCAGTAGCTTTTTTTCTTATGAAGTGCTCTTAAAGATGTTAAGTGCACGTGTTGTTGTTGAGACCCAGACCATCCGACCTACCAGAAAGAGGTAAGGTAACCGTTTGGACGGCTGGGAAGTGCCATCCAATTTAGACTGGAACCCAGTGTGGGAGGCATCCACAGGGACCGTACCCTCCTTCCCCTACCACCAATCTCTCGGAAGGGCTTACGGACCCACATGTTTAACATGATCGTACTCCGCATGAACACGGCGGCAGTTGTGGCAGCGTGCAAATGTGCCAACAGCACGCGGTGTTTGTCTCCAGGTGGTAACCCATCCAAGTACTAACCGTTCCCGATGCTGCTTGACTTCAGTGATCTAACGAGAACCGGTGTTTTCAGCACGGTAGGACCGTTGGCTTTAAGTGCACGTGAGAAGTACTCAAGAGAATTGGTACAATTTTCATAAATTTATTTAAGGTAATTAGTGAGTCTGAATATAAGTCAGTTATATGGTACTGTATCACATTCGCTGTCTATAAGTAACAATAATTTTGGCAACTGATAATTTTGCAAATATAAAATAATGATAAATTTAATCTTAAGCAAGTTTAACGTAAACCTTTTTTAATAAATTTTAATTTTTCCCATTTAGGTTTCTTCATTTGTGTAAGTGAAGATAATTGTGTATATTAATCCATTAGAATATCAGGAAAGTGGAGAAACACAGAAAATTAACTTCGTGTTCTTTGCGGTCATTATTTGGCGGTAATTATTAGTTAATACTTAAATTAATATACATCCCAATTTTATTTATCACATTTAGTAACACAAAACGAAATTTGATATGAAATATTTGCCGATTGAATGATAAACGCATGAAATCGAAATGTTTAATTTACAGCGCTGGTTTCTATTACAGGAAGGTAAGAACATCCTTCTAAAACTGTTTGAATTTGTTAAAAACACAAAACAATAGATTGTTCCAAGCTCAAATCTTTTCAAAGATTTAATGAAATATTGCAAATTTTCATGACTTTTCCGAAAGATTTCGTGCTGAATTTCAACTATAAGAGATTTTCAGATTTTTACTGCTTTATCTGAGGCGTAGAAACTATAATTACACAGCCCATTGAAATTTTAATTATAAATATCAGTGTAAATATAGCAACAGAATATTTTTATTAAAAATATTAAAATTTTACACAAATAAATGCATTGCATATGGTGTGTTACATTTAAAAGACAATTTAGAGTATTTATAAATAAATGTTGTTATTTACCATCCATTTTATCTACAGCGTGTTTAAAATTCTCATGGAGTGATTGAACAAATTTGGAAAATCAGAAGCGCAGGAGAAAGACATTTGGTTCCACTCTTTAATTGACTTATATGAATACATTAAAACTGTACAGCATTTGCAAATTTTCAGAAGAGATGTGGTAAATTGATTGTCAAGATGACAAAATATAAACCTAGAAATAGAACCTACATTTAGTTTCATTAATTTTTATTTTCTAATGATGGTCATCTATTCCAGCAATTATCAGCAATCTCTGCCATATCACCCACGATATATGGCCAGAAGTACAGAATTTATAAGAACTTGAGCAACGTATATAATCACAGATAATGAAGTAGAGTCTTTAGAAATCTCTGATTTAAGTTTTATCTTTTTACATCAACCCTTTGGACAACATTATTAAAAATATGTGTAATTGACAAGTTTAAAAGTCGTCTTATAATTCGAAAGCTATTTAACAGTTCCACATGCACTTTTAACTGGTCAGTTAAATTAAATTAAGAGCAGGTTAATGTCGAAATCTACATATATCACATTTTGTAGTTAAGTAAAAAAGTTACAATAATTCCCAAGTTAATACGACGTGCATGTTTTACGTAAAGAATAGATGCAATAAAACTACTTTTACAATATTTCAAATTATTTTTTATTTTTTTATTTAATTTTGAAAACACTGTTAGGGATGTTTAATTATTTTTCTTTGGTATTAATGACAGTTTGACCATTGAGTAAAATTTACCCGAAAAATAATTAACAACAAAATTATAAAATCAGAAAAATGTGTATATCTTTCATCGACATACCGTATGTTAAACGTAATAAAAGTAAAACAAATAAGCTGACAGTTTAAGAGAATTTTACGCAAAATGTTCTAAATCTATAAATGGAACCTTATTTATTAAATCATCCAGAAACCATCCAGAAACAAACGGATTCTGTCTTAGAGAGAAATTTTCTTTTGTTAAATATTCGCAAAGTAATTTCATTCTCTGAAAGTAGATTAAAACTGAACTTCTTAAACTTCCCCTTGTTCAATGTAACTTTTAAAATAACACATTTTTGAAGAAATAAAACACCGTGCATGTTCGGTATATAGTTTTACGCATATAAATAATATTTACGAAATTTTAAGTAAAAAGTCATACATAATTTAGAAAATAAATTATGCTCAAAGTTAAATATAACTTCTATGGCCAGGTACCTCGAGCGTCTCCCAGGCGTGTGTCACGTTTGCAGTCTAACGCATTAATCATCCGCGAGAGCACAAAAACGAGCAACAATAGGAGCTTAAAATAATAACAGCCTTTGTCAAGTATAACATTTTTATAAGAATTTTTATCTTAGCTTTGTTGAATGATGTTTCCCTAAAATTCACGACTTTATAAAATGTCTAATGGAAGAAATTTTCCCTTCAAAAGACATGTTTTAATTAAATTTAAACCCTATAGCACACTGAAAATAAAATGCTTTCTTTCGAAATTAAAATGAGTCAAAATTTAATTTTAAGAAATTATCTTGCATTTAGATAAAATCGTGTTTATATCTTGATAACATATTGACAAAAGCAAGAGGGAGGTATTTTATTTGTAAATCTATAAGAAAATTTGCCTTTTAGGTCATATGAACATATACGACATATGAATATATGAATATATGACATATATGAATATAACGACATTTTCATGGAACTCCGTGTTCCACTAAATACATATATATATATATATATATATATATATATATATATATATATATATATATATATATATAATGAAATACAATCCCAAAAAGTATGAAATTCAAGAAAGAGAAAAGCGCAAATTGCAGCACTATCAGAGTCTTGAAATATAAGATTTAAAATGAAAAAAGAAAAATATATAGGTGGAATGATTGTGTTTACAGGGTTGCAGAAAGGTCAAGGGGGGTTGCGACCCCTATTTCCTGGTTAGAAGCTAGCTTTGACTTCATGAAAACGCTCCCAGAGACTCTGCAAGCCCGAAGCAACAATTGATCAAGCCCGTGGGGAAAAAATGACCGAATCCCAGACAACATAAAAATGATCAAAATGAAATACAATCCCAAAAAGTATGAAATTCAAGAAAGAGAAAGCTGGTTAGTAAAATTTCCAATTTTATTGTTATTTTGATCATTTATATATATATATATATATATGTATATATATATATATATATATATATATGTATATATATATATATATATATATGTATATATATATATATATATATATATATATATATATATATATATATATATATATATATATATATATATATATATATATATATATATATATATATATATATATATATATATATATATATATATATATATATAAATTAGTAAATCCAAAGTTCGAATGTATGTAGTAACACATAATACACTATTCCAAAATTTTCTACAAAATACAAAGAAATATAAGAAATTAAGACATAAAGGGGAAATAATAAAGCGTAATGCAGGTCATAAAGACAAAGACAATCAACAAATTTAAAAAATGAGGAATGCAAATAAGAAAACAAAAAAATCAAGCAAAAAAGCTTGCACATGGAAGAGATTTAGGCTTACGATACGTTCATTTCGAAAAAATTCTCTTCGGGTCCATATATCCCTTCGAAATAAACACAAAAATGCTTGTTTCTGAAACACAAGATAGATTTTATCTATAGACTTGTGTTATATGGACGACAAGCATATAGAATGGAACAATAAAGGAAACATAAATACCTCAAAACTTATATATATATATATACGTATATATATGTATATATATATATACGTATTATAGAAAATGTTTACGAAGCAAAACGACAAGTAGCAGGGTTCAAAGCAAGAAAATTGGACTGCTTCAAACAATACAATTTGGCAGGTCGGAGTCCAAGGTTGACGTAAAGCCTAAATTTATGTTGGCAATAATTGTTGCCACACGCATCTACAAGTCACCTGACCTTTGCGACCATGGATATCAGGCAGCTACGCCCAGTGTATATCCGGCCAATGAGGACAGGTGTATCACAGGCCAATGATATGTGGGGTTACTCTGGCCAGAGCTGTGGGGGTTCACTACTAGTCAATGAGCTGAAAGCATTATAGGGGAAGGAAACAAATGTGGGTAGAACAGCATCAGATGAGAGTAATAAGAAAATCAGAGGTGATACAAGTGTTACCGTTAAAATGTAAGCGGTGGCCGCGTCAAGAATTTCCCGGCCAAAGACGATTCCTACGAACGACTGTACAACCCAATACAACAACAGGTACCCTTTTCTATGTCTATGAGAAAATAACGTATCTTTTAAAATATTTAATTTGAATGTCAACAAACCGCGCATTTTCATCACACGTCATTCCATGTTAGGTCAAAATCTAAAGATATAAGTACACTGTAAGATGTAATTCAATAGTTAAGTGAAAAGGAATATTTTAAGATAAACAATGATAAATAAGTAGCCAAGACGTGTTATCATTTAAATAGCTTGTATATGGATGTTTATCTTTTAGGGCATGTGTTTTATTGATGCACACAGGACTGGGTTAGGTGGGTTAGTTGTTGAAAGGAATTGCATAACAAAAATGTTATATTTTTTCTTTCACAACTGCAATGTTCAGTGCTAACTATGCAATAGATCTAAGTTGTTGGGATATTTATTAAAATAACAAATTAAAAATGTAACAAATTAAAAATTAATTATCACCCTAAGAACATTGCATATTTTTAAATTTTAAACATACTTGAAGTTTTTCATGGTACGTGAGCATTACCGTGTCAAATGTTAGTGACCTATGTTGTCTTCGAAAAAAAACCCCACTTATTGCTAAGAAACGGTGGCAAAATAACTGTAAACAATGTGAAATGAAAATAATATAAATATGAAATACAAATTAAAAAGCATGATAAAACAATTCTCAAAAATTTTGTTTCATTCCAACTACCCTAAAATATAGAATGATTTCGTTTACTTTTCAATACTTCAATATTATTCTTGTTAATAAATAACGATATCTATATGTGGGTGTGAGAGAGAGAGAGTGTGTGTGTGTGAGTGTATATGTGTGTATGTGCGTGAAGTCTTTAGCGTCAAATCTAAGCGTCGTACAATCATGAAATTTTGTACATATAGGTTCTTCAGGGCACGCATAGGTGCATTTCGGTGTTTTTTTTTCAAGTTAGAAATAATTTGTTAGTTATTTTATGTTTTAGCATGATTCACAACTATTTTGGCCGATATTTGCATAAATCGATTCTTTACTAACCTAAAATATTTTTACAAATTTTCCATCTTGTACCCTCATAAAAATCGAAAAATATATTTCGAATAAACTGTGAATGGAATACAGACGATTATTATACTGTATTTAGTAAAAATAAAAAAAAATACATATACTTCGTGCGTTTTAAACATTTCCGACTTTTATATTACAATATGCAGAACTTGATTTGGGATCCAAAGTTTATTTCTTTAGCACTTGTGTACAATATTACTGGTGACTGCAGAAAAAGGAAATAGTTTCATAAACCGATTAGTTGATTTACCGTATAGCTTTTATTTAGAGTCATATCTTTTATTTTATCCGGTTGGTAGCAAACAAGCAGATCCCTCTATTGCCAGAGAGTTTCTATCAATTAAAGCCACTACCAACGGGACGAGAAGATTCGTGATCTTTCTCTGGAGCTGCTGTATTTACTAAAGGCAATCCTTACGCATTGAAAGCTTTCTGTGCGTTTTAAATCTCTCTGACGTGCTTCGAACTAATTAAAATCTGAAGGAGTTAGATTTGATTTCGTATTATGCACGTTATTAGTTACAATAATGTATAAGGAAAGTATTTAGAATTCGAGTTATCGACAGGAGAGCACGTTTCAAGCATCTCTGATCACGAATCGAGCATTTTTGAAGTGATGTCTGTGTGAGTGTGTGTGTGTGTGTCCGTGAGACTGTGGAGACGATAACTGACGAACGAATGGACCGATTCAAACGAAATTTGGTACAAAAATTACTATCCTTAAACACTGGAATCCTATTGTTTTTATACGCAATCGAACGTTCAGAACTCTCCTAAATTTTCGAGTGAAATTTTGAAAAAAATGGTCAAAAAATCAAACTCTTTAATAAAGTTACGCAAATGGACACTTCTTATGTATTTTTTTATTAGAAAACGATTGACATAAATTTTAGAACGCTAACATGAACCGTTCTCGAGATATTGCACATTTTTAAAAAAAATATCAAACAGTCATATAAAATTAAAAAAAAAAATATTACCTATTGTTGAAATATGTTCACTTTTCATAAGTAATATCATGCAATAAATTAGGTGACATCAGTCTCGGGGACCTAGCTCGTTCCATTCATGGAAAAAGGTACTTTGAGTAATACTTTTGTATTTGAACTCCAATAGCCATTTATCTGCTATAAGAATAACTTATTTCTCCGTCTCTAACGGTTGGCGAGTTTTTGGCGACGAATTTGGTGAAATGTCGCCAGCTTGGCGACTTTTTAAAATGTTGGTAAATTAACGAAAATCTAACCAAGTGGATAAAAATGACGCTAAATTAATGAAAATGACGACTCATTAAGGAAAATTCAATATATTGGAAAGAATATAAATATCTACTATAAAAATAATATATTTCTTTTTTTCTGCTGTAAAAGTAGTAAATCCATTGCATTATATAAGGAAAGTCATGTGCTGCCAACATCAGCATTTTTTCAATGAAAGGTCAAAATGAGTTTCAGTGTTCGCATTAATAGTTTGTACTTACTTAGGAGACTGGCAAGGCCGAGTAATTCAATTTAGCTAAGAAATAAAACTGCATTTAATGTCCAAAGTTTTCAATTAAAAAATAATTTTAATCTGATTGTTTCTCAGTCAAATATCCGTATTTCATTTCTTGAATTTAATAAGTTAAGCATTATATTTTTTTTCTCTTAGTGTTTCTTATTTCTATATTTCACTTATTTTGTTTATTTTAAAAATATCTGTACGCATTATACATCCTAATTCACTAACACGGATGTTACAGATCTGAACGTGGTGATAATTACAGTGTATAGAATACGATGGCATGAAATTACGAAAATATCATCTTCCTACTCATATATGATAGTAGTACATAACGCAAGTTCCATAATCACATAAGTTAAATATTCCGCATGTTTTTCAGCCAAAACTATTCATTGAAAGACGGTTTAATTTCTATACATACGAGGCAAAAATTTTATTAATGTAAAAATAAATAATAAATTGGTATTAAACTGTGTTTATTAATGTTTACTACATTAATAAAAATCTGATGTGAGCAGCACATGACTTTCCCTGCAGACTTATATTAACGTTCTCTTTATTTTAATTAAATTTATTTCACTTTTAATTCAATTTTCGTTCTCATTCGGTAACCTGGCTTATTTTCAAAGGTGGCGTAGGGAAAGTACGAAAAACTAAAATATCTCGAGAATGGCTAGTCCTAGTGTAATAGGGTTGGTCTTATTCTTTTCGTCTTTAAAAATTACGTATTAAATCAGCATTTAATGGATATATTTGAGTATACCCAGTTCTTTAGTTTAGATTTGGACGATTTTTGCGGGCCATTTTGCAAAAATAGGCAGGTCATTTTTTTCCGAATCATACCAAAATCTAATCAGCACTAGGGTGACCCACAAGTGACTCATCTACCGAATTTTGTGACATTTGGTTCATTAGTTTTTTAGTTAGAGTGGATAAAAGCTTTTGCGGGCCATTTCTCAAAAAAGACCGGTTCTTTTATTCCGAATCATACCCAAAACTAATCAGCACCAGATTCGCTCACAAGTAACTTACCTACGAAATTTTGTGAAATTCGGTCGATAAGTTTTTTAGTTAGAGCGGATACAAAATCTGCACAGACAGACAGACACACAGACACTCAAGACACACAGACAGACACACAGACACACAAGACACACAGACACACACACAGACGTCACGCTAAAAATAGTTTTTTCGTATTCTAGTGGTCTCGAAACGTATGGATCCGTCGAAAACTCGAGTTGCGATTTTCGGCATGATTCCAATACTTTCCCCATACATTACCATGTATTGCAGGGAAAGTAAAAATGTAATACGATTAACGCTCCACTCGTGGAATACATTGTGATATATTTTTGGTCATGAAAAATTTCTTATGATAATTACATTTTATGCAATGACACAAGTATGCATTATTGTTATTAATTGGAGTTACAGCTCCAATTAATAGCAATATCAAGTGTGTCCGATTATTACAAAGAAGCAATAACATGGCAGCCGTCCGGTAATTGATGCTACCCGTGACGTTTACGCACGATATGCGTGTGCACTCGGCCAAGCAGAGAATCCGGCCGGAGTACTCGTGGATGGAATAGGTGACACGTGACCGAGGTAGTCTTAGTAGAAATAACAGCTTTCCAGCAATCCGCTGAAGAGCGTAAATAAATAAAAAAAGGTTGAGTGTGTAATTCCAGCAAAATGCTAAAGAGCGTAATTTTAAAGAGTTCAATTTCAATAATATTGTTCCTAGTTCTAATACAAGAATAGTGTCTATTCTAATAATAATGCACACGCTAACACTAGAATATGCTGTGTTGTACTGAAAGACTAATTAAATCGTACATTAATTTACTATTTTACAAATGAGAATGTTAGATATTTAATGTATCAACTTTAAAAGATTAATTCGGAAATTATCTTATATAATTTACAGCAAAAATTAATTAATCTAATGCAAACTTTGATCTCTGCAGGCGAAAATGACGATAATAGAAATGCCAAATATCTGAAATTTCTAAGATGCGCCCATCTGCAAATGGAGTTTCCAGATTTATTAAATATGTGATGCAAAATATGGGTGCTGCAATGCCCAGGTTACAGAGAAAAATGTGTATTTACTATTGCGCAGGTCTAAAATATCAAACTCTTGAGGCGAAATAGTGCAGTGGTTAAGGAGTTGGAATCGCATAAGGTAGAACCGGGCAAAATATGTAGGTTCGAAAATCCATTCTAAATGTGATGGGTTGGAGAATTCATGGATCGGATCCTATGATTACCACCCCCATTGAACTCCGGTCAGAGCCCAAACAGTTTCTTTACATATTTGCGTAGGTGAGACGGTCTGGGTATGAAAATAATAATCAAACTCGATAATGGGGCAGTGGGGTAAGTTTAAACAGGATTGATACCTGTGAAAAAAAATGATAATAAAACAAGAAATATCAATCCCGCATAAACCACTGATTATGAAACACTTTACAACTGAAATGCAATTTTATTTAAACACCACTACAATGCGATACTATTTTTTAAATTATCACAATACTACAATAATTTATTATATTTGAAAACTTAAAACGTCATCAAAAAAAATTAATTTTGTTCAGATGACGTCATCAAAATATAAACCGACCGGTTCTCTAAGTAAAACCAGTAAATATTTCATTCTTACATTTTGATTTCATTCATCACAGTACTACAATAATTTATTTTACTTAAAAACTTAAAACCATGGAAGTAAAAGTAATTTGTTTCTTAAAACTTCTGATACTTAAAACATCATAAAAAAGTCTTCAATAAAATCGTCTGTTTCTCTATATAAAATCAATGAATGTTTCATTCATATCAGCTATATTGCAGACTCCAGAGTTAAATAATTTTGCCCTAAAGAAATTTACCCGCCGCCCATTTTTGCTGATCTATATCTTCGGATGAGTCGGACGGCCTGGGTTTTCGACCCATTATTATACAACTCATCTTATAGGATGTGTTTACAATTTCCATAAGTGAAAATTAGGTTTCGTTGCAGAAATAATCAAAGTTGCAGAAATAATCGAATTCAAATGTATTGTAATGTCGTTGTTACAGAATATATATTCACAGAACCTATGCAAAAATTAAGCAGTTTTAGGACGGATTCAACAGTAAGTATAAATTAAAAAGAACTTGTGCTTAAGATACTTTAAAACATTTTAAATAAACTTTAGTCTACACTGAAATATTTATATTGCAATAAAATGAAGATCATGGATTTATTTTATCAAATCGAAGCACGTATTATTCCTTTAAATATATTTAAACATTTTACTGCAAAATAAATTGATTACTTATAATTCAGATTTCGATATCGATTTTCAATACATGTTTATAATTTTGATGTGCTTGAATTAATAACTTTTTAATTAATTTTATTACCAAAATATAATGAAACATCTATTAAGCGATGTGTATCTATACCCACTTGTATACCCAATTAATTAATATAATTGTATTTTAGCTAGATCGCACATTTTTAAAGTAATTTGTTATGTGAAAATACTTTATCCTATAAATTTGTAGCACTGATTTACAAAAAAGAATAAATTCGAAATAATAAATTCGAAAGAATAAATTTAGATGCAAATTCTAACTATATTATACCCACTGACACATAATTTCAAAACTTGTTACATACTTTCAAAACTTATTTCATATTTCTATAATTTAAAAAAATGGTAAATTATAAACATAAAACTCTATTTTCTCAAAATCAGTTTTTTTTGTCTGTTCAGCAGAAACACTTTTCTATTATTTTTAAACATTACAACTTTACATTTATTATAAACCTCTTTATCACTGTTTAAGTCTTGGACACGTGGACGTATGCATATATGATTTAAAATTATAAAAATTCTGATGTGGTCTATACATGATTTTTCCTATTTAATGCAATGAATTTCATCTTCCATAGTGAAAAAATGATGTTTAAGATCCACAGCACAAATACTTTAAAGTTGAACCAATGTTGAGTACCCAATTAAATTATATTCCATGCAACTCTGAATTAACAATTATCAATTTTGATAGCATTCTCAATAAACAATATAGTTCATATATTAAAATATTTGAATACTTTATTTGGCGTCATTTTCACTAACGCATCATTTTTGCAATTTTAACGATAATTTCGTCAATCCCGGGGTGGAATATCCTCAATATGTCGCGCAACTCTGAATAGACAATTATCAATGTTGATAGCATTTGTAATAATAAATGATAATTAGTTCATATATTAAAATATTTTAATCTATTCGTTAATGCGGAGTCATTTTCTTTAACGTAGCGTCAATTTTGCAATTTTAATGGTACTTTTGTCATCCAGTGCGAAATATCGCCAAAATGGTGGTAGCTCTGACTATATGTTATTAAATTAGTAGTTAGATTTAATTCAATATAATATTATATAAATCTTACTTTTATCTAAAATTGATATTATGTAAAATTATTGAAAGTTTCTTTTCCTTTCATCCTAATTTCTCCTCGGCAATTTGGCATAATATCAATTTTAAGCAATATGATTTATATATAGTTTTGAATTAAATCTGCCTACACCATTAATTTGGTTTAATTTTGTGCGTTATTAAAATGACATCCCCGTGCGTCATTGTTGTATTGAGGAGGACACTGAAAACAAAAACATGTTTTTCTCGCATAATTTATTTTTTACGTTGAAGATTTCTTTTTTGGATGTAATTTACTTTCAAACCTATGAAGTATTATACAAGAATCTACTCGTTAGAATTAGTATAGAATTTCATCATCTTCATCATTATTCGCAAAGGCAATTATATGAACAGGGTAAGTAAGAACATAGACATTGCGTACGTAACTGGCGTACCGTGATATTAAAAATCGATAAATGAAAATATTAAGCGAAATGAAACTGTCGATTTTTAACTCTTTCTCTACTTGTTCTGGGAGCTGAGAACGAGGCCGTAAAAGATGATACGTAACGGCGTAATGTAATAACGTAAAAATTTTATAGATAAAAATGTCCCTCAAGATGAAACTGTATGTAGACTTTCAGCTATCCATCTGCTCTGGGAGTTGAAAATTTAGCCGTCAAAACTGTTGAATGATGGGACCATGTAAAGTTAAATAGAATAGTGTAAAGAACTACGGAAATATGGATTTTAAATATATGATGATCTTAAATGTATGAGAGTTTTAAATTTTAACTGAAATTTATTTATGAAACATAATAAACGGACGTAAATATATAACGAATGTATTAAGAATGCGTTTAGTTTTACAACAAAGGATTTCTTTTTTTGGTAAAAAACCAAGTTCTTTTTTCGAAAATGGTTTTGCACATTTTTATTTATATAAATTTATTAACTGCGGCCGTAATTTTAGTAGCGAAAGCGATTAATCATATATGTCAAATTGTTCGAATGATAAATGTTTAGAAGTAAATTATTTTCTTCAGAGAGTAAGATTAAACATAATAATTTGATAAACTTCAAGAAATAATTGCTCAATATGTCGCAGTATAATACATTTATAAATCATATTTGCTTACTAGTCTAATTTGTTTGCAAAATATAACTTGAATCTAATAAAATAATCGTTTTGTTTTTTAACTAGCATGAATATTGGCTTTAACTGGAATGTAAGATCTGAACTTCTGCTCGCTGCGTAAATTATACATATAACAAAACTGAATTAAATAAAACAAGAAAGCTTATTCATGCATAAATCATTGATTATGAAACATTTTCCAACTGAAATGGAATGTTATTTAAACATCTAGAATGTGATGCTATTGTGATATTTTTTTATTATCACAGGACAATAATAAATTTTATTTGAAATCTTACAAACTTATCGAAAAACAAAGGAAAATTATTTAAATGACGTCATCGAAATCTAAATCGGCCGGCTCTCTACGTAAAAGCAGTGAATATTTCATTCATATACCTTGTTCCAGACTCCAAATTGAATAATTTTGAGTGAAAAAAAATTCAGCAAGTCTTATACAACTCTTCTTATACTTGTTTGTTTACATTCTGCATTCATTAAAATTAGACTTCGTTGTAGGAATAATCAAAGTTAGATAATAATTTAAACTAAAATATATTGTAACTGTGTTGGCGCAGAATATAGATGTACAGAAAATGTACATAAAATTAGACGTCGTTGTAGGAATAATCAAAGTTTGCTAATAATTTAAACTAAATTAAATTGTAATTGCGTTGGCGCAGAATATAGATGTACAGAAAATGCACAAAAATAAAGCGGTTTTAAGACGGATGCAGCACTAAATATAAATTTAAAAGAACTTTAAAAATCACGATTTTGACTCTGGGAAAAACGATGGCTGCCATATTTTAATTTGAAGAGGGTCCCGTGGTCTCTTCATGTAATATGTGTGTAATTATTATTATAATTATTTTTAAACTACCGAACATATTTTGCTGAATTTTTTTTATATATTTTATGGTATAATTTGAATATACCCTAAAATTTTCGAAGCAATTTCTTAATATTAGCCTTGCTTAACGAACGTTTCAAAAACTAGGTTCCATAGGGTTCAATGTATTTCATGTTTTCGCCCCCGAATTCAATCCGAAACTAATTAGGGGATATGATTAATTCATATTTCCATATGACCCACAGACCGTCTCAACTATGTACTAAAATCCCATTTGATAAAGTCATTATTACGGCAGTTATCGTGCGAACGGACAGATGCCCGGACAGACAGACAGACAGACAGAATGAAAACAGTCATTAACACTTTTCAACTATGTTGTAAAATGTTAAAAACTCGCATCTGCAGCCATAGCAATCCCGAAAATCGAAGAATAAAAACATACATAAATAAACAAACATAAATAAATAAAATAGATCTAAACATCTTACGTTACACATTCTTACATCAGTCGAATTTCACCAGTTATTAGTACCACAGATGACGTGATCCTATTTTTGAAAAACAGGAAATAAAAATAGCTTTTAGTAAGAGAGGTGAAATCAAAATTTTATGCGATATCTTCAAAAGTTTGCGACCTATTTAAGGACATTTTTCGCACAATACTTATAATGGTGAAATAATTGCTCAACTTAAAATTCAAAATATCTGAAATAAAGAAAATCATAATTTTGGATTTGATAGTTTCTGAATTTTGAGAAATAATAAGACATATGTCCCCACAGTTCCTCTGGGGACATATGTCTTATTTTTCAACAGATGTCGCCCATCTCTTGCTCTATAAAAATAATCTGCCCGATATATTTAAAGCAGTGATGGCAAAATATCTTCCAAATTTCGCTTTTTAAATTCATGACTTTTACACTAATTCGAATTTCGCTACGTAGTTGACAGAGAGACAGAAAAACAAAGAAATATATTCTATTATGCAAGATTAATATTTCAACATTCTTATTATTTCTATATATCTATATGCAGTTTCCTCAAAGCAGATATATATTTTTAGATTTTGTTACATTTTTCCCTTTATCAACAAATATAGAAATAGTTATTCTCTTCAAAATTAAAAATCATGTTTCAAGACTTCCTGACTACATTTTGAATACCAATGTCTGTGTATATATATATATATATATATATATATATATATATATATATATATATATATATATATATATATATATATATATATATATATATATATATATTTATATATATATATATATATATATATATATATATATATATATATATATATATATATATATATATATAGTGCTTATCCGAGGTATACTCCATTGCACAATGCACATTTCCTCATAAAATATGTTATGCACAAACTTATTTTATGCACATACATACATATTACATGTAATAATGCACATTTCCTCATAAAATGTCTTATGCAGGACACTATTTAAATTAATAATCTGATGAGAATATTTAAAATGTTATTCAAATGTTTACAATGTACTTAATGAAATTCGAATTTATTGAAATTTAATATTTTCTTATATTGATTTTCCATATAGAAAAATTGTAACAATCAGAACGGATAGCAGTATAACAATAATCAATACAGGAAATTAATTGTTTAAGAAACGTTTATTATACTTGTAAAATATATAAAAGTAAGGCTCATTTTAGTAGAATGCGTAAAATGCATTGACTTGACAGATAAGTTGCCCCTTATACATGATTATTATGTCATTAAGTTGCCCCTTGAAACATGATTATTATGTCATTAAGAAGTAAGAAACTTCTTAAAAATAACATATCGCAAGTGAAAGTCCATAAATACGCATTCAGTTTTATGTCGACACTCATTATGGAAGAATGTAAAATATGTCACTGTATAAATAAATGATAAATATCGTAGATATCGGTTAAGGATATGGTACTTTTATCGTACAGTTTTAAGGTATTTTCTGTTAATATACTCATACTGGTAAGATAAACAATGCATATATAAAAAATTTTGAGTAGCAAGATTATTTATTAATTTTGTATAACTGAACAATGTTGTAACTCTATGAAAAGCAAATGCAAAAAATAAGGTCACTGCACCCTGAAAACAACTGATGTGAGCAACATTATATACTGCATACTTTCCTTATATACTGCAATGGATTCACTACTCTTGCAGTAAAACAAAAAAAAATATTCTTATAGTAGATACTTATATTCTTTCCAAGTTATTGAATTTTCGTCAATGAGTCGTCATTTTCTTTGATTTAGCGTCATTTTTATCCATTTGGCGAGATTTTCGTTAATTTGGTAATATTTAAAAAAGTCGCCAAATTGACATTTCGCCAAATTCGTCTCCAAAATCTCGCCAAACGTTATGAACGGAGAAATAAGTTTTTCTTATAGCAGATAAATGACTATTGGCTTTCAAGTACAAAAGTATTACTCAAAGTATATTTTCTCATGAATGAAAAGAGCTAGATCAACGAGAATGAAGGCACCAAATTCATCACTTGATATTACATATGAAAAGTGAACAAGTTTCTCAACAAATTAATACTGTTTTTTTTTTATGGGATTTCTTGATAAATTTATTTAAAAAATGTACAATCTCTCGAGAACAGTATATGCTAGCGTTCTAATGTTTATGTCAATCATTTCCTAATGCAAAATACCAATAGACTTCCAGTATTTATGGATTGTAATTTTTGCAAACTTTATTCAAATTGCTCAATTCGTTTGTGAGACATCGTCTCCACAGGCTCATTGACACACACAAGCACACTCATCACCCCAAACATGTTCAATTCGTGTTCAGGGATGCTTGAAACGTGCTCTCCCGTCAAAAACTCAAATTCGAATTTTCGACCCCGTCACTATACTTTCCATATAATTATACTATGTATATAAGAAAAGTAATAAAAATGATTGTTCATTTAAAAATAGATTTCAATTTGAAATTAAGTACTTGAGTCTTTTTCTATGACCAATGAACTTAATCCCCCTCTAAAGAATCGAAAACCAAAGGATTAAGAATTACAGAAAAAAATCACAGAAAATAGGTTTTTTATTACAATTTTGCTAAGTTAGTCTAAATTAAAAAATATGATGTGGGCAATACATGACTTTATTTAATGAAATAAATTTACTTCCTTAACGGTAAAATGTGATGAAAAAATCCACGGCATAATGTTTATACCGTTAAATTGTACATTTGGCGCTTTTCGGATGACAACATGTAAAAAAATCTGATGTGGGCAACACATGACTTTCCTTATATAATGTAATGAATTTACTACTTTTACAGTAAAAAAATAGGTTTTTCTTATAGTAGATACTAATATTCTTTCCAAGATATTGGATTTTCGACAATTAGTCGTCATTTTCATTGATTTAGCGTCATTTTTATTCATTTGGCGAGTTTTCGTTAATGTAGCAACATTTAAAAAAGTCGTCAAGTTGGCGACATTCAACCAAATTTGTCGCCAAAATTTCGCCAAGCGTTATGGACGGAAAAATAAGTTATTCTTACAGCAGATAAATGACTATTGGCGTTCAAATACAAAAGTATTACTCAAAGTACCTTTTTTCATGAATGGAACGAGCTAGATCCACGAGAATGATGTCATCAAATTTATCGCATGGTATTACATATGAAAAGTGAACATGTTTCTCAATAGGAATTTTTTTTTATGTGACTTTTTCATAATTTTTTTGAAAAATGTACAATATCTCGAGAACGGTTCATGTTAGCCTTCTAAAATTTATGCCAATCGTTTTCTAATGAAAAATTACATAAGAAATGTCTATTTGCGTAACTTTATTAGCGGTTTTGATTTTTTGACGATTTTTTCAAAATTTCATTCGAAAATTTAGGGAGGTTCTGAACATTCGATTACGTATAAAAACAATAGGCTTCCAGTGTTTATGGATTGTGATTTTTGTACCAAATTTGGTTCGAATCGGTCCATTCGTTCGTCAGTTATCGTCTCCACAGACTCACTGACACACACATATACACACATACTTTCACACACACACACACACACACACACACACACAAACATCACTCCAAAAATGTTTGATTCGTGATCAGGGATGCTTGAAACGTGCTCTCCCGTCGAAAACTCGAATTCGAATTTTCGACCCCGTCACAATACTTTCCTTATACATTATGTATATAAGGAAAGTAAAAATATGATGTGGGCAACACATGACTTTCCTTATATAATGCAATGAATGTGCTACTTTTGCAGTAAAAAAAAAATAGGTTCTTCTTATAGTAGATGCTTATATTCTTTCCAAGATATTGAATTTTCTACAATTAGTCCTCATGTTCATTGATTTAGCGACATTTTTAGCCATTTGACGAGATTTACGTTAATTTATCAACAGCATTTCAAAAAGTCACCAAGTTGGCGACATTCCGCCAAATTCGTCGTTAAAATCTCACCAAACGTTATGGACGGAGCAATAAGTTATTCTTATAGCAGATAAATGACTATTGGCGATCAAATACAAAAGTATTACTGAAAGTATATTTTTTCATGAATAGAACGAGTTAGATCCACGAGAATGATGTCACCCAATTTATCGCATGATATTACATATGAAAAGAGAACATGTTTCTCAACAGTTAATTTTTTTTTTAATTTATGGGATTTTTTGATAAATTTATGTGAAAAATGTGCAATATCTCAAGAAAGGTTTATGCTAGCGCTCTAAAGTTTATCTCAATCGTTTTCTAAGGAAAAATTACATAATAAATGTCGATTTGCGTAACTTTATTAAAGGTTTTAAATTTTTGATGATTTTTTTCAAAATGTCACTCGAAAATTTAGGATGGTTCTGAACATTCGATTACATTTAAAAACAATAAGCTTCCAACATTCACGGAATGTGATTTGTGTACCAAATTTCATTCGAATTGCTCCATTCATTCGCGAGATATCGTCTCCACAGACTCACTGACACACACTCACGTTTAATTTGAGGTGACGACGACAAACATTGACATGCAAAACATTGCATCCCATTTGGCGTCATTTTTATCAAATTCTCTAGAAGTACGAGAATAATACACCTCAAAAATGTTTGATTCATGATCAAGGAACCTTGAAACGTGCTCTCCCGTCGAAAACTCGAATTCGAATTTTCTACCCAGTCACAATACTTTCCTTATACATTATGTATATAAGGAAAGTAACTAGTCGCAGCCAATTAAATTATTTTTACGCAACTCTAAATTCACAATTATCAATATTGATGACATACTCAATAAGCAATATTGTCCATACATTTAAATATTTTAATAATAAATTCATCAAATAGGCGTCACTTTCATTACCTTGGCATCATTTTTGCAATTTTCACGATATTGTCATCAATGTGGGGTTCGATATCGCCAAATTGACAATATTTAAAAGATCATTACTTATATAATAAAAGGTTTGCCCATCATATGACGGAATTAGAAATTTGCAAAACATTGCATCCCATTTGGCGTCATTTTTATCAATTTGGCGACATTTTTATCTATTTGGCAATAGTTTGGCCAATTCAGCGACATTTTTATCAAATTGATGACAGTTTTATCAATTTGACAACATTTGAAAAAGTCGCCAAGTTAACGATATGCCGCCCAAACTCGTCATCAGAATTCAGTCGAGCAATACAGACAGAGACATTAGTTATTCTTATATAAAATCTAAAATAATGAATTGTCATCATATAGTTGTCACTTTCTTTGATTTAGCGTCATTCTTATGAATTTTGCGACATTTAAAAACTCACCAAATTGACGATATTCCGACAAATTCGTCGTCAAAATTTCGTCAAGCATTATAGTTGAAGAAATAGGTTATTCTTAATGTAGATAAACAACTAATGGTGTCCAAATACAAAACTATGACTCAAAGTATCTTCTATTATAATAGATTCTTATATTCTTTTCAAGATATTGAATTTTCGTAATATAATTTTCATTTTCAGTGATTTATCATCATTTTTATCAATACGGTGATATTTTTGTCAATTTGGCAGCATTTATGAAACTCGCCACTTTGGCGATATTCCGTCAAATTCATCGCCAAGGTTTCTAAAAGCATTGTGGTGGCAGAAATATTTTATTCTTACAGTAGATAAACTATTAATGGCATCAAATCACAATTCTATTACCCAAAGTGTCTTCTCTCGTGAATGGAATGAGCTAGAAGTACGAGAATAATGAAAATAAATGTATCTCATAATTTTACATATGAAATGTAAACAGATTTCACAATATTTATTACTGTTTATGAATTTTATGTGATTTCTTGATAAATGTATTTAAAAAATGCGCAATATCTTGAGTCCGGTTCAGTCTAGAGTTCTAAAGTTCAAGTCGATAATTTTCTAATGGAAAATTACATAATAAATGATTATTTATGTAACTTTATTGAAAGTTTCGAAATTACCAACAAAGTGGCTGAAAACATGAGTAAATGTCAACATTAAACATTAATGTAAAAGATTTAAAAACATTACATTTAAACACATTTAAACACATTAATGTAAAGCATTCTATGTTTTACATAACATTGACAAAACTCACAGTTCACTGTAGCTCGTATCTTGTGAACTCGTAAACTGAACTTCAACGGAGTGATGAGTCCTCTTATATTCACTCTATAGAAACTTTAAGAAATCTCTCCTATCATGTAGAATAATCGTTATTTGGCGATGCATCTCGAAGATTACAGAAGTTCCCAAATTAGCGATAATTCGCTAAATCGGGCAACCCCTTTTCGGCCTCGAAATCCTGGAAATTTTAGTCCCACGTCATGCTTGCGTCATAGACTGCTCAAGCCGTGGACTGATCAAATCTGATGATTTCACTCACCATGAAGTCTTCGAAGGAGACGAAAGGAAAGACGCCAGAGAGGTGATATTACGCGTTTGCAACAGTATACTTATTTTTTAAATTTTCATTAATATTTGTCATTTTAATCTTCATTTAAATCTTACGTTGTCTAACAAAGTTTTTGAACTGACTTTCCGAGTATGACGATACAGGATGCAATTTTGCTTGACTCCAGCTTCAGATTAAATATAAGGCTTCTCATTTATGACTCAAAATGGTTACCTAGGCTCTTGGTTATATTCGTATGCTGGCCTTGGGTCCCCTGAACCAGCGAGGTTACATATTGCATTTCATGATGTTTATTTCAGTGTCGTATCGGGGTTCCACTTATCCTTTGAGATTCAACAAAAATGAACCTATTTTTAATAATTGTTTCGTCATGCCCTGGTTTTGATATTGTTCCTACTCATGCTATCAGCTCTTTGAAATTTTCCAGGATTAAAAATTCTTGTTAAGGCTAAGGACCAATAAAATATCTTAATTGCACGAGTTTGTGATATTATTAAGCATACGGATTTTTCAAGTATTTTCGATACCTGAGAAAAATAAAGATTCAATATTTATTAGATACACTGTAAAACATTTGCAAGCAAGTTACTGCAAGAGTCAGGGGGATCATATGTCTGTAATGGAGAGTAAAGTTCCTGATAATATAATATAATATATATATATATATATATATAAATATATATATATATATATATATATATATATATATATATATATATATATATATATATATATATACATACATATATATATATATATATATATATATATATATATATATTTATATATATATTTATATTTATATATACAGAAATAACTCTTTGGAAGATGATAACTAGCTGAGAATTTCAAAAATGAAGCTGGATATTTTATGAACGCCTGTAACAGCGGCTTTTCTAATAGTTGGCCGAAATTATCAACAAAATAGATGAAAAACATGCGAAAAGGTTGCAGAATGTTTTACAGTGTATCTCTAGGGAGCCGCAAAACTTATTTCTGCCGATTTTCGCTTTGAATAAGGGAAAAGCTTATTATGGTTCGTAAAGTTGCTCTAAATATTCCTAACTGGCGTTATTTGTGATGTGATCCGCTAAAAGTAAGAGCATATTTTTCATAGTTTATTAAATACTACATACACCATCAACTTAGCATGTTCCCCCAACTCATATTAAATTGGAATCAATTTTTGTGCTGGTATTTGTGATATAGCCACGATTGAATTCGTTTTCCTTAAGCCTTGGTGAATAAGCGAAGATCATAACATACCTCGAAGACAATGAGGGAATTCTTTAATTATATACATAACATTTATATTTTATATATATTTATATCCCTAAATCTGTTCATTATTTTATTTTTCATATTTATTTATCTCATCTAGATTAATATTACCATTAACAATGTAATATATATAATGAACTATAAGAGTATAATGTTAAGATTTCTTATATTACTTTTTGAATTTATATTTACATTTTTTAAATAAACTATTCATTCATTTTAAATATCTAATATTTACTTAAGACCAATAATTACAATTTTTCGTAAAGAATTCAAAATCCCATGCCGAATTATATAGAATACATAGTAACATTTAATGTAAATAAAGCATAATTTCATAACTGAGAATTATTTTTATGAAAAGCTAAATTTTAAATGAGTGCGCCAAGTAGAAAATGTAGTCCGGAAAGCGTCTCTGTAGCATGTGTCATGTATACTGTTTATCTCATTAATCATTTGTGAATGCGCAAAACAAGACATAGGGGGGGGGGGTAAAATTATACAAGACTTAGACATAAAAGTGGATCATTTGTAACAACCGAATTTTTATTTTAAATATTCTTAGTGTTTTTATTGCTTCAATTGCATGTTTAAATTGTTATTAAAATTGTAAATGTTTAAATAATTTACGGAATTCAAATACTTCAATTTAAATTTAAATAAATTTGAAAATTAATTCAATATAAAATTAAATTTGATTAACTCACAAAAGGAATAATAGTTACAAATATTCAATATGGGCAATAACTGGAGAGTGTCCGATTGGAAGTATATTGTCTTAACGACAAATTCTGCTTATCTCTCAGTACTGATTACCGCCCAAGTGAAGGAGGACTTTCAGGCTTTCTGATCCCGCATATACTGTTGACCGTTACATGATCATCACACTTGGTGTGGCAGTCTGGGGAGCCATCTCGTGAGACAATCGATCTCCTCTAGTTGTGTTACAAGCCAATCTGACGACTCGCTTGTACATCGACGATATTCTTCAACCCATTGTTCTATCTATGTTGTTTCATTTATCAACAAGACAACATTCGACTGCACAACTTTCTCAACAATGTATTTAGGGATTTATTAAACTCCTATGGTCATCCAGGTCCCTAGACCTATCACCAATGAAACACATATGGGACGGCGATTGCAGCCTTATCTTCTTCACCACTGATTCAGCTGACCAGTTGCAAAATCTGTGACATAATCTTCCCCAGAGGGACATAATCAATGTAATGGACTCAATACCACACCATATATCGTCTTGTATAGCTGTCAGGGGAGCATTTACCACTTGTCAAAATATTATATTATTGTTGCCACCATTTCGTAATATAACGCTTTCTTGCTCCAAATTCTAATAATTTCCATATTCCCTCAGACGATACATACATGCCGAATTTCGAAGCTGTAGCTCAATTTCTTTTGGGTGCATATATTTTTTGCAGGAGTGTATTTTAACCAGGAATATATTTATGCGCATTTAAGAATTTTGTATCCATGGTAACAATATACCAGGATATTAAACTTATGTCTTATATTTTTCATTCAGAACTAATATTTTTTTTAAATCCTAAACCCCTAAATTTTAACCCCTAAATTTTCGAGGGAAATTTTGAAAAAATCGTCAAAAAATCAAAACTGCTAATAAAGTTACGCAAATAGACATTTCTTATGTAATTTTTCATTAGAAAATGATTGACATAAATTTTAGAACGCTAACATGAACCGTTCTCAAGATATTGCGGATTTTCCCAAAAAATTATCAAAAAGTGATATAAAATAAAAAATAATATTTCCTATTATGAAACATGTTCACTTTTCATATGTAATACCATGCGATAAATTGGGTGACATCGTTCCATTGGGTGACTCGTTCCATTCATGAAAAAATATACTTTGAGTAATAATTTTGTATTTGAACACCAATAGTCATGTATCTGCTGTAAGAATAACTTATTTCTTCGTCCATAAAACTTGGCGACATTTTGGCGACGAATTTGGTGGAATGTCGCCAACTTGGCTACTTTTTCAAATGTTGCTAAATTAACGAAAAACTCGCGAAATGGATAAAGATGACGCTAAATCAATGACGATTCATTGATGATGACGACATGGAAAATGACGAATCATTGACGAAAATTCAATATCTTGGAAAGAATATAAATAACTACTATAAAAATAATCTATTACTTTCCTTATATACATAATGTATAAGGAAAGTACTGTGACGGGGTCGAAAATTCGAATTCGAGTTTTCGACGGGAGAGCACGTTTCAAGCATCCCTGATCCCGAATCAAACATTTTTGAAGTGATGTCTGTGTGTGTGTATGTGTGTGTGTGTGTGTGTGTGTGGAAAGTATGTGTGTGTGTGTGTGTGTGTGTGTGTGTCAGTGAGTCTGTGGAGACGATAACTGACGAACGAATGGACCGATTCGAACCAAATTTAGTATAAAAATCACAATCCGTAAACACTGGAAGCCTATTGCTTTTATATGCAATCGAATGTTAAGAACCCCCCTAAATTTTCGAATGAAATATAGAAAAAATCGTCAAAAAATCAAAACCACTAATAAAGTTACGCAAATAGATATTTTTTATGTAATTTTTCATTAGAAAACGATTGACATAAATTTTAGAACGCTAACACGAACCGTTCTCGAGATATTGTTCATTTTTTAAAAACAAATTATCAAAAAGTCATATAAAAAAAATTCCTATTGAGAAACATGTTCACTTTTCATATGTAATACCATGCGATAAATTATGTTACATCATTCTCGTGGAACTAGCTCATTCCATTCATGAAAAAATATACTTTTAGTAATACTTTTGTGTTTGAACGCCGATAGTCATTTATCTGCTGTAAGAATAACTTATTTCTTAGTGCATAAGGCTTGGCGAGATTTTGGCGACGAATTTGGCGGAATGTCGCCAACTTGGCGACTTTTTGAAATGTTGCCAAATTAACGAAAATCTCGCCAAATGGATAAAAATGACGCTAAATCAATGAACATGACGACTCATTGTCGAAAATTCAATATCTTGGAAAGAATATTAGTATCTACTATAAGAAAAACCTATTTTTTTTACTGTAAAAGTAGTAAATTCATTACATTATATAAGGAAAATCATGTGTTGCCCACATCAGATTTTTTAATATATGGACTATGCATTGCTTAGTAGCTGGTAGCAATATTTCTATGTGACTGAATTTAGTGTCCCATGTAGTTGGAGGTATGTGTGGATTTCAGTATGCTCATATGACAAGTATAGAATTAATGTAAGATTCGCGTTAACAAGGGTGATCACCACTCTGGTCTCGAAATAATAAATAAAGCTGTGGTCTCACAAATATAAGAGAAGATATCCCATTGTTAGAAGTTAATGAAATGATTTTGTATTAGATAACGGTAATGTTTGAAAACACTAAAGTAAATTCTAATATAATTAAATAAAAAATGTATATGTGAAAATTACTAGATAGTCTTTAATGACTAGACAAATTATATTTTCTTTGCAGCAAAGGTAAGTAGTCTCTCAGTGAACACTGAAGAAAATAAGAGAGTTTTAGGGTATAGGGTTAACAAATTAATGCCCGAGATTCTACTGTACGCAAAATTTATAATTTAATACAACGTACGACATCAAAAATTCTACTTCACAGATTATTGCACTCAAACTCTCAATTTCAAAATGCACAAAATATAATAGTACATAGACAATACTGACTCCATATGCATTGCGTTCTTGAATACTAAAGCAGCGAAGGTAAATACTGAAGAAAGCTCCACTCACAGAAGAAAATGGGAGGATTTAAGGATTAAAAATACAATTTTTCCGATACTTTACTATAAGCAAAATTAATGCACCAAAAAATTCTACTTCACTGATTATTGCTTCCAGATGCTCAATTTCAAAATGCACAAAATATAAAAATACATAGACAATACTGACTGTCTATGCAGTGCGCACTTGAATACTCAAGTAGCAAAGGTAAGTAGTCTCTCACTACAGAAAATTGGAGAGTTTTAGGGTTGAAAAAACGTAATGCCCGATATTCTACTACACGCAAAATTAATAAATCAATATAACATACTACACCACAAAATTTCACATTGATTATTGCATCCAAATGCTCAATTTCAAAATGCAAAAAATATAACAATACATAGACAATACTGACACTGCCTATGCATTGCGTACTTGAATACTCAAGTACTAGAAGAGGCTCTCTACTTTCCTCTACAAGAATTAGCACATTGCATGTTCCTCTCCATTCAGTTTGGCATCCCTAGGCTCAACCTGGTGCATATGCCACAAGTGGATTATGCAAGTATAATCCGTGGCTTATACAGGTATAATCCGTAGCTCTTCCCAGTAGGCCCTCTAGTACTCGGAAGAGATCTGAAATGGCATTCTCACATTGCATATCTTTCTATGCGTTTTCATCTCCATTTCAATCTTATTTGAACCTTCGTCAGTTATAAACACTGATAATAGTTTCCATTTAGGGAACACATTGAAGGGAACTCTTCCTCTAATTTCCTTGGAATAATGTCGGCGGGGGCAATACCATCCTATCGAACTGGGGTGGGGCCTGTCATGCAATTCCCTGTCGATTCTTGGAATCAAGCTTCATCCTCTAATAGGAGTTGATCGTTGTCGGAATATATAACATAGTTGTCGCGTTTAACAAATATTGTGGTAGAAAATAATTTAATTATTTTTGATTCAGGATATTGTCCTTATCAGTTCATTTTACAACAATGAATATATGTAGTAATAAGTGTCAGTAGCAATCTCCTATATTTTAATGATACATACATATTTTAATATTAATTTTCTTGTTTATAATTTTATCGTTTACAATTTACATCTGTCCTTTACTGTTTACTATTTATTTCTCGTGAAATTCAGAAAAATGAAAAAACACTACTACTGAGATACTTTTTTAAAGTTCGTTTCGAAAGAAAAAAAATAAAATATTAAAATATTGAAATTATTTTTATATAATCAAAATCTAGACCCTATTTCAGGTAAAACAAGAAACATTATTTGCGTCTTTTTTTCTATTAGTTCAGAAGTATAAACGTCTAAATTGATTACATTTTTCTTAAAGCTCTGTTTTTCCTTAGGAGTAACCCCAACCATAGATGTTATTTATATCAAAAATATCTCTGTAGCAGAAAATTTATTTATTTTGATTTATTCATTTATTTAAATAAAATGCTAAAATGAACAACAATTAAATGCACATGAAACTAATATGCATTTTAGTCAAAATGCCCTTTGTCAGCAGCAATGCACATTTGAATTCGAAAGAAAATAATATTCTCGATTAATTTGACACGAATTGTAGGTGTTACCGTGTCAGAGCATCTCGCAAGTATGATTTTATTATATTTATATTATTTTTTAATGCTTTTCATATACGTGTTTCGTGCGTAACTAGTGTCGATTTCGACTCATTAGAGAAATCTCTACAATTTTGTAATTGATTTTTTTCGTCCATCTCGCTTTCCTGCCACGTTCGTTTCCGAAACTTTAAATTATTCGCCAGGGATGTTTCAGCCACTTTTATGCAATTGACTATAATCACTTTATTATAGTTAGACCTAACGTGTACATTCATGGAACTTTCTTCGCAAAATTATTAGAGAGCTTAAAGATTTCCATATATTTCCTGTATATTTCAGATACGAATTAATTTTTCTGTGTTCTACCTTCTGATTGGAATTTTAAATATGTCAACCGTAATTAGATCCATCGTTCAATAAATGTATTTTTTCTTTCCATATATACATATTGTATAAGGAAAGTATTGTAACGGGGGTCGAAAATTCGAATTAGAGTTTTCGTCGGAAAAGCACGTTTCAAGCATCCCTGATCACTAATCAAACATTTTTTAAGTGATGTCTGTGTGTGTGTGCGTGTGCGTGTGAAATGTGAAAGTATGTGTGTGTGTGTGTCAGTGAGACTGTGGAGACGAGAACTGACGAACGAATGGACCAATTCGAGCGAAATTTGGTCCAAAAATCACAATTCGTAAACACTGGAAATTTGTTGTTTTTATATGCAATCGAATGTTCAGAACTCCCTTAAATTTTCGAATGAAATATTAGAAAAATCGTCAAAAAATCAAATCCGCTAATAAAGTTACGCAAGTAGACATTTCTTATGTAACTTTTCATTAGAATACGATTGATATAAATTTTAGAACGCTAACATGAACTGTTCTCGAGATATTGCACATTTTTCAAAAAAAATTATCAAAAAGTCATATAAAATAAAAAAAAAATATTTCCTATTCAGAAACATGTTCACTTTTCATATGTAATACCATGCGATAAATTGAGTGACATCATTCTCGTGGATCTAGCTCGTTCCATTTATGAAAAAATATACTTTGAGTAATACTTTTGTATTTGATCGCCAATAATCATTTATCTGCTGTAAGAACAACTTATTTCTTCGTCCATAACGCTTGGCGAGATTTTGGCGACGAGTTTGGCGGAATGTCGCCAACTTGGCGACTTTTTGAAATGTTGCCAAATTAACGAAAATCTCGCCAAAATGGATAAAAATGACGCTAAATCAATGAAAATGACGAATAATTGTCGAAAATTCAATAACTTGGAAATAATATTAGTATCTACTATAAGAAAAACCTATTTTTTTACTGTAAAAGTAGTAAATTCATTACATTATATAAGGAAAGTCATGTGCTGCCCACATCAGATTTTTTTTATTAATATTTAGTTGTATAATGCAAAAAATAGGGCATATTTTAAAAATCATCCTTGCAAATCATTGAATCATATTTTTATAGGTAAAAGTGCGGTTAAATGTAATTTATGGTTTGAATATTTTGCTTAAGTAAATGACCCAACTTCAAGATTTTTGAAGAATCTAAGAGGAAATAGCTTTTTTTTTTTTAATCGGTCTGCTGAGTACGAATTTGGAGTGGAAATCAATTAATTCTCGAAGAAGTGGGTTGAATGAAAGGGAATTGAAAAATAAGAGATAAAGAAGTAAATGCATTAAAAATACTAATTTCTTTTGTGCAAGTATTTTGTTTATATCAGTAAAAAATGTGAAAAAGCACTAATCGGGAGAAGTCAATACTGTTTTCTTTCATCTTTAGTTTATTTGTAAAGGTGATGATTTTTCTTCTTTTCTTGACTTTCAATTCTTGCGTGAAAGAATAAGTCAAAAGGTAGATATAAATGTAAGTTTGTATATTTATTTTTCTTTAAATGGTGATATTTTTGTACCAGAAACTCTCACTCTCGCATGTTATATTTGCCTAAAAATTTGCACAACATTGAACAACTTTATTGTCAGATTAACACAAATAACTAAATATATATAAACAATAAAATGAAACAAATCACTCAGATAATGCTATAATAGAAATGTGTTCTTAATTTTATTTCACGTCTAATTTTTATAAAAAATGCAAAAAAATTACTGCTGTACTATTATGCTCATTTTTCAATAATTCATTAAAAGCATATAATTCATTAAAGGCATCCCAGTAATTATAATTGTATATCTATAATAATAAAGGAAGATGCATCTGTGCCTGTAACCTAAAATATAAATGTCATATGAACATGAAATGTAATTTACTTCAAGATCTGGGATGATACGTCTCGCGAATTTTTTTAAAAATGTGAATTAGTATCTTAGTTATTTTAAGTTAAAGAAACTTTCCGTTCACAGCTGATGTGTACCATATTTTCTATGAAACGGATGATGATGCGCTATCTGGTGCCGTCAACTTCTTCTTCTTCGACACAGACAGTCCGACCTGCCCGAAAGCGTAAAGTATCTGTTTGGACAACCAAGAAGTGCCACCAAATTTAAACCAGAACCCAATGTGGGAAGCATCCACACGGCCCCTACCCTCCATCTGATATATAAATCGCCATTAATTAACTTTTACATTAGAACATTAGTGTTTCTCAGAAATATAAATTGCAATGGAAAAAGCATGGAAGAATGGGAAAAATTGAAATGCAAACCGTCCTTAATATATACTTTATTCTGTAAGTAATTGATTTTTTCTTTTCCAGAAACGATTTCATTTCGTTTGATCCAATTCGGCGTTCGAAATTTTCAATAATGCACTGTAAATTTGTAAGAGACTGAAACTATAATAATACGCTTTCCATCTTATCACCATCGAAACGATTGAAAAATTATCTTTTAAACTAAATTTGAATGGGATTCAAAGGATTCCATTAAATGGATTGAATGTATATATATATATATATATATATATATATATATATACACTACGTGACAGTGAAAATGAGACACCAAGAAATGAGTGGGCAGAAAATATGCAAATTGTAGAGTAGACTCAACTCACCGAGTTATGTAAATGATGCAAAATTCGCAGCTGTCCTTCGCACGTTGAGTGAGATATAAGGGAAGGAACCTGCAGAATCGGCAATAGTCGCGTCGCTCTGTTTGTCAAAGAAATAATTTTGCAATTTTTTTTGTCTCAGAGGAAACATGTAGTAGCAGAGAATGCGAGGCCGCCGCAAGCTCCAGCAGACATACGATTTCACGAGGGGTATGGACTGACTCAGAAAGGCAGGTTGGTTCATACGTC
>OX578139.1:150261402-150661402 GCA_951213105.1 Amaurobius ferox | reverse complement strand
AAAATGAAAAAAGGATACATTAAGAAAATTGTATTACCATGCGGCATGAACCATTCTTCTACCACGTGTATACACGATCAACCTCAACAGCTTAATCTAGAAGCACCGGAATGAACGAGTCGAAATTCTACCAGGGAGGCAGTACGAACGTTCACGGAGTTACTCGCAAACTCGTCCAGTGAGTCTAAGCTGGAGACTGGACAAGCAATTCAGAATACAACTTCCCAAATATGCAAACATGAATATGAATATGAATCAAAGATGAAAATTCCTACTAAACAAGTAATTCATATGAAAAATGGATAATCGAGAATGCCACTATACACCATTATAAGGGCGCTCAAAACGTAGTTTCAATACTGACAAAAGTTACATTTTTTTGCGAAAATAAAATTCAAAACATTAATGTTAATGCATCTTATTTTCCTATTTTTTGATTTTTCTAATGTTTTTGACTTAGTTTATTAATTTTCATTTTTATTTATATAATTAATAATTATATATAATATATATATATATATATATATATATATATATATATATATATATATATTTTTTTTTTTTTTTTTTTTTTTCCCCTACTGTATGTTAGTCACTATAATTGGGAATGTTTTCTAGGATGTTATCGAGTGAAATTTGATACACTGAGTTGATAATTTTAATAACAAACTTGGGGGGATATGCATTATTAGTCGCTGTACTCAATAATTCCATAAAGTGCGCTAATTTATAATCTTCATCACAAATTTTATTGATTCTAAGAGCCTGGTTTATTATAATATTTCTAAATACAGATATATGCAAACAAGAGTCAAAATGTTGAATTTTTGATGTATTAAATTTAAAATCCTGTCTTTTATCATTCAAGTTTATAACCATATTACAATTTTGTAAATTTTAATTTAAATCTAAAAAGTTTGCAACATTTGTGTCATTATTACTTGCATTTAATTGTAAATTTTTTGGATAAAAGTTTAATACTATAGGGATATTATTATTTGGGGATACACATAAAATGTCATCTAAATATCTAAACATGTGCATATTATGCAAGCTTGGATTAATGTTTTTTTCATAGAAGAATAAATACAGATTAGCTAACAATGATGAGGCACACACCCCTTGTGGGTTACCAACCTGTTGTTTAAAAAAAAGTACCACCATGTTGAATATAATTCTCATAAAGAGTGAAGTTAAGTAATTTTTTAAATAGAAAATTTGAATATTTTAGGTTGATATTATATTTTTCAAAAATTCCTAATATAACTTTAGACAAATCATCTATATTATTATTATTAAACAAATCTTTGAAATCAAAGGTATAAATACTACGAATATTTGTAAGAGTTTTCAATTTCTTAACTAATTCAAAACTGTTTTTTACAATATGACAATTATTTGAGATTTCATCTGACAAGGATATTTCATGTAATATCTTTAATAATAATTTTCCAGCATTAGTAATGTAAGAATTATGCCCACTGGTAATGGTTCGAAAAGCAACAGGGGATTTATGAAACTTGGGTACTAAAACAATATATGGAATGTTATTACAACTATTTTTTAGATGGATTTGCTTATATTTGGCTGATATTCTATTGTATAAGATTTTAAGGTTAGTTTTATGTAAATTATAGATTTGATTATTAAGTAAGTGTGACTGAAGTGTATTTTTATAATAATATTTACATATAATTGAGTAGTTTCCACATGCTTTATCGACATATGTAATGACAAAATCATTTTGTATTTCTTTAATATCATTTTTAATTGAATTAAGTTTATATGAATTATTCATTTTCTGATTATATATATAATGATTTAAGTATTGCTCTATTAAGACTCTCCAGGGTTTAAAGATATATATATATATATATATATATATATATATATATATATATATATATATATATATATATATATATATATATATATATATATATATATATATATATATATACATATATAAATATATATATATATATATATATAAATATATATATATTTATATATATAAATATATATATATATATATATATATATATATATATATATATATATATATATATATATATATATATATATATATATATATATAAATATATATATATTTATATATATATATATATATATATATATATATATATATATATATATATATATATATATATATATATATATATATATATATATATATATATATATATATATATATATATATATATATATATATATATATATATATATATATATATATATATATGTATGTCCTTATATCAATATTATTTTATTCAATCCTGAAAACTAAATTTATTTCTTAATGAAAAAGTGTCAGTTTTTCATTTTTTATGTGATCACATCATATGCATAATGTTTTTAATATTTTCATTTCAATAGATGGGAATGTAAATGCAGTCCCGGACATTATTCGATTCACTTAATATGCACATGCGAGGGAAGCTGTTTCAGACGTCGACGGAAATATTTCAAGATGATTGTGTAAGCAGAAAATAATTATTCACATTTTTAGATGAATGAGTTGGTTCTGGGAGATAAATTTTGCATTGAATATATGCGTTCAATATAAAAGATCCTATATAAAAGATCACATACTCAGGCTGTAAAAAATGTGGCTCAAATATTTATTTTAGACTTGATTACTCTTGAATATTTTAATTTTAATTTTGAGAATAGATTAAACAAGCTTTCAAGTTATAATAGTTAAAGGTCTAAATCATTACATATTTAAATACACTATCCAACAAAGAAAATGCAACACTATGAAGCATTGGCCGTATAATTGCGTGACAAACGCAGGTCACCTATGTATGCAAATGAACCGAAATGCAAATAGGTCATGTGATTAGAGCGCGGGATAAGAAGGATGAAAACTGTAGATGGGCCAACAGTTGTTACAGCTTAGCGCCTATGGAAACTCGTTTTACGAGCTGTTTTCTATTTCAGAAGACACGTGTTGTTGAAGAGATGCCTGGCTAAATGAAACTGAAGTCTGTTTCAGCACTTGGACGATTGTGCGAGGGCATTCATTGTAGGCCTACTACAGCTGGCTGGTCGCATCGGTTTGTCGCAGCTGAAGCACACGTATATGCGTCCACTGTGCAAAAGATTTGGATATGATGGATTGAAGAAGAGCATGTGAATCGTCGCAATGGTACCGGACCATTCAGACGTGCATCAGCACGCATTGATCGATGCATTCGAAGGCATACGGTGGCGGCCTCACAAACGATGACTGTCGACATTCTACAGAAGTTGCAGGGCACATTGGATGCTTCAATATCAGCGAGAAAATTTAAAAAACAGTAAGCGTTTTTAATTAAAAAGTTATGTCAACTTTTCGATACTATAGCATATAAAAAGAAATATTTCGAAATTGACATTTTAACTGATACTAGTATACTTGCTTCAAAGTATGGAAACATTTGTAACAATGATTTTATTAAGTGGTACCTCTCTGTATAGGACTGACACATGGTTGGTCTGTGTATTCGTGTGTTCGCATGCGTGCATGTCTACGAGAGAACAAATACAATAACTTAGAACTAATACACTTAACCCTATGAATTGCTATGGGTATATAATTTTTGCAAAGAACTGAAAGGCGACATACTTTTATGTAACTAAAATGTGTAAATCGCGATATAAAAGACATTTAATAATCTCACAGCCCTTTATTTTTGTTGAGAACGTTCATAATAATCGTAACAACGATATGTGTACAGTGTATTCAAAAATAAAAATAAAAGAATATATGTATGTATAAAGTGTAGCAAACGTTCATATGACAGTTCATATGATCTTGCGCTGGAGAAGTCTTTAGATTAACAAAATAAATTCAACGAAATGAAATTTTTAAAAAAAAGTATGTGTTTAAGAGCAACTTTTTGAATAGATACTTTCCCATCATAATCAATAATATTTTTGTTTGTGGAAGAAATTGTTTTGTTGCAATCATGTGCGCAAACAACATATATCAAAATAAAATTTTAATAAATGCATTAATATTACACAATTTAAAAAAATCTGATGTAGGCAACACATGACTTTCCTTATATAATGCAATGAATTTACTACTTTTACAGTTACAAAAAATGTTATTCTTATAGTAGATACTTATATTCTATCCAAGATATTGAATTTTCTTCAATTAGTCGTCATTTCCATTGATTTAGCGTCATTTTTATCAATTTGGCGAGATTTTTGTTAATTTGGCAACAATTAAAAATATCGCCAAGTTGGCGACATTTCGCCAAATTTGTCGCCAAAATCTCGCCAAGCGTTATGACAATGATAATATTAATAAATTATTCTTGTAGCAGATAAATGACTATTGCCGTCTCAAACACAAAAATATTATTCAAAGTATCTTTTTCATGAATGGAACGAGCTAGATCCACGAGAATGATGTCATCAAATTTATCGCATGGTATTACATATGAAAAATAAACATGTTTCTCAATAGGAAATATTTTTTTTAAATTATATATAACCTTTTGATATATTTTTTTTAAAATGTGCAATATCTCAAGAACGGTTCATGTTAGCGCTCTAAAATTTATATCAATCGTTTTCTAATGAAAAATTAAATAAGAGATGTCTATGTAACGTTATTAGCGGTTTTGATTTTTTGAAGATTTTTTCAAAATTTCACTCGAAAATGTAGGGGGGGTTCAAAACATTCGATTACGTATAAAAACAACTGGTTTTCAGTGTTTACGGATTGTGATTTTTGTACCAAATTTCATTCGAATCGGTCCAGTCATTCGTCAGTTATCGTCTCCACAGTCTCCCTGACACACACACACACACAGACATCACTTCAAAAATATTTGAATTGTGATCAGGGATGCTTTAAACGTGCTCTCCCGTCAAAACATCGAATTCGAATTTTCGACCTAGTCACAATACTTTCCTTATATACTATGTATAGAAGGAAAGTAATATATTTATATACTATTTCAGATTCACGTTACTGAAAAAAAATATCAGGTATTCACTTATTTGCCATACGTTATTTAGATACCGTTAATGTATAGGATAAAAAGTACAGAATGAAACGTGAAAAATGATGAAAAATGACAATTTACTTAGTCTGTATCACTTTTAAGACTCCTGAGACATTTGAGCTTTAAAAACGAAAAAGTTTTCTTGAACTTGATAAAACAATTCTTCGAAAACAGATTCGTAAAATAAAAAAAAAGAATGAACTTACGAACTAAATTTCCTAATGGACATTTTAGTAGACACTGCAGGTGAAAGTAAGCGAAATGAAGGAAAACCTCGCTAGGATTTTGTTTCTAATATTTAAAAAAACAAAAGTCTCAAACTATTGAAAAATTGAAATTATTTGTATATTTTATTAAGTAAAATCATATCTTCTTGCAAAAGAAGTTATAAATGTTTACATTTCATCTATTATGTTTGGAGATATAAGCTCCCAAATGTTTACACTTTTGTAGCGCTACTTTTTCAACCGAAAATATCCCCATTCACATAAAAAATGGAGTAAAACTTTCTGCGAAAAATTAGTATGATATACCGAAAGTTTTTTTTTGAAATTATTCGTAATTTATTATCCATAAATGTGGCATCCTACAGGCATTTATCAATTCCTACTTAAGATGCAAATGAGGTGAGCCTCATATTCTCAAAAAAATAAACATTTCAAGGATGAAAGATTGATTTTAAAACCATCATATGAAGAACCAAGAAATTGCTTTTAAAACCATCAGATGAGTTAATACTTTGTGCGTAGTTTATATACACCATTTATGTTAATCTGTGTACATTTGTTTAAGTTTACTTGAAGTTATTTAAAATGAAAATGCCACTTTTTAATTTAAATCATTTTGAAATATTAATTCCTTTTATATTACAATTTTAATCCAGCTAGTTTTTATTTTTTCATTTAGGAAAAAATTATTGTATTTTTTTATATTTCTCAATATCCCCACAGACAATTACAGGCAACCTTAATATTAATTATTCTATAATACTTAAGATATGCAAAGGATATGCATAATCGAGTCGAATAATAGATCAGACTGAACGGTGTCAACATCGACAGTAAATTAGACATTAGTTTATGAATACTAGATATACAAATTACGAATCAAATCATGGGAAGGAAACAGAACCAGCCCCAGATTTGATCGAACTGACTCCATGCCCCCCCTGCTCTCATTTTATAGGTCATAGAGGTTTTCCTATACAGAAGTTCAAGAAGTGCATAGCTAGTTGTCATAGTTCGTGATATACTGACCAGAGAAAGGACTTATATATATATATATATATATATATATAATATTTAAAATGAAAAATGAAAAATATAGGTGGAATGATTGTATTTACAGGGTTGCAGAAAGGTCAAGGGGGATTGCGACCCCTATTTCCTTGTTAGGAGCTAGCTTTGACTTCATGAAAACGCTCCCAGAGACTCTGCACGCCCGAAACAACAATCGAACATGTCCGTGGGGGAAAATGGCCGAATTCCAGACAACATAAAAATGATTAAAATAACAATAAAATTGGAAATTTTACAAACCAGCAAGACGAGAATCATGGAAGAGTTGCATAAAGCGTATAAAATTCGGATAGGAAAGCATACATAAAAAAGTCGCGTCAACTATATAGAGCATTCTGGATGTGAAACAATCAGATAATCCTAGTTAAGAGTTGAGTTGTATTCCAGGATGTCGGATAAATTAACATAATTTTTATCACAATATTTTCTGCAAAAAACATCATAATAGTGCTGGACAAAGCGGAAGGGATATGATTGTTCCCGAGTTCTGTTGATTAAATGCATTATGCATTTATTAAATTCTGTAATAGATGAGTTTAATAATTTGTATCTGTTCAGGTGATTTACGATTAAATTACGTTGTACGTTTAAACTCAAGTTGGTATTCCAGTGGGTAAAATAATTGATCTTGCAGTCATATTGATGTCTCTTGTCAAATAATTTATAACATAATTTCTGTTCCAAATCATAATAAATAGTGATATCAAGGAAATCAACTGTTCCTACTTTCGTTGATTCCGATTCGATTAGTTCAAGACACGGCGGGTAGAATGTAAAATCTAATGTAGAATATTGATTATCCACGCCAATCATGACATCATCAACGAATCTAAAGAATGGAATTTCACTGATTAAATGAGTGCCTTTTTCATAATGATGTAAGTAAATATCCGCTAGTAACGAGGAACACCCTCCTCCCATTGGGATGCATTTGATTTGTCGATAAAATGCAATTCCATTATATAGAATATTCTCAAATATGACAATCTTAAGGAGGCTTTTGTACTTGTTGGTTTCCATATGTTTTTGTAAATCTGATGTAAAATAAATTTCCGTTAAAATATCAAAGATATCTTGTAAGTTGGTATTGTTAAAAAGGTCTTTAAAATCAAACGTTCTAATGGAAAATCTTTCAGAATAATTTTTCAATCTGACGACTATTTCATAACTGTTTTTAATCATAACTGAGCCATCTTTTCGTATTTTCTTCATGACCGGTGTCAATAGATTTAATAAAATGGAATTTGCTTTGGTTAAATAGGTATTACAACCTACAGTTACAGGTCTAAATTTAATTGGTTTTTTATGGATCTTTGGTATGAGCACTAAATATGGAAATTTGACTATAGTAATATTAATACCAATTTGTTTATAGAGGGCTATAGTTCTATTAACATTAGGAGTATAACCTTGTTTAATTGGACAATACATATTGATGTCTTTATAGCATGCTAAAAGGAGTTGTACATTGTATGCTTTGCAAGTAAAGGCGTAGTTATTCATGGCTTTATCCATATAGGTGATGACATAGCTCTTGCGAAATGCCTCCATAACTGCTTTACTGATTTTTTTCTGTTTTCGTAAAATATTTATGCAGGTTATATTGAGATTTATATGCGTTAAATACGTTATAACGCCATTCATTAAAAGTGGACAAAGGGTAACTGTATTTTATTGCTGTTTTGTAAATAAAGGTATCCCAATCTATATAAATAAAAATGAAAATCTGTCTGTCTGTCTGTCTGTCTGTCTGTCTGTCTGTCTGTCTGTCTGTCTGTCTGTTTGTCACACCATCACGGGAGAACGGCTGAACCGAATTTGATGAAATTTTGTGGGTAGCCCAGAAATAGCCCCACTTAAAATTATATCCGTGTTTTGAGTTTCTACGACCAGTGGTTCTCGAGATATTAGTAAAAAACGAAATTTTCGTTTGTCTCATCATCACGGAAAAACGGCTGAACCGAATTTAATGAAATTTAGTGAATAGCCTTGAAATATCCCCCCATAAATTTTGTCCAAGTTTCGAGTTTCTAAGACCTGGGGTTGTCGAGATATTAATGAAACACGGAACTTTTTCCTAGGAGTTCTACTCCCTAACTCCGTGGTTTATCCAAACGAAAAACTTGAAAATCGTTTGAAAGTGAATTAAAATTTAATCTCTGAGTTTGATGGGAGATTTTTTGCGTTAATTAGTCACTTTCTGAAAAAATGAATTGTTTGAAACATGATTTAAAGGGGAAATCTATCTCCATGGTTCATGGTTTATTTAAAACAAGCTTTTACGGAACAATGAGAAGTATAGAAAAATCAAAATCGTTATTTAATTTCGCAGTTTATGTTATAAGACATGACATATTTGACATGTTATAAGATTCTATCTTATATCATGTTACTCAGAAACGCAATTAAATTAAATCTGTCTGTTAATTTTAATAATTATTTTTTCGATTTGAATAATAAATAAATGGATATAAAAATATATTTTAGAAAAGAACGATTTGATTTTTCTTATAGCATTTTTGACTGGATAATATCAATTACGGTCTTCAGGTTTAAAAATTATTATTATTTATATTTTCGGGGGTTATTGATTCAAGGATTATTAATATTTTCAAGTTATTATGCAATTATTTTGTTATGACAAAAATTGTTTAAACTCATATATTGTATGTTGTACGAATCTTCTACAAATACACGTGTATATCTTTTAATCTACGAGAATATAAGTAGTACAGGTATATTGACATATGTTTTGATATATATTGGCATATATTGGAATCAATTACGACCTTCTGGTATAAAGAGTACGGATATTATTGATGTTTTCAATTTATTACGTCATCTCTTTTATTTTGGCAAATATTTTTGAGACGCATATTGTAATACGGGTAATCTTCTACTAACACATTGGCATATTTCCTGATCTGCGACAATATAATTAGTACGGGGTTGCATATATTCATTCAATTCCTATTTTTTCTTCTGTAAATTTGCTTACAAAAGGGGGCAGGATGTTTTATTCTTCAGATCTGATCGTGAAGATAATTTTGCATAGTGAGAACATATATTCTTAAACTTCTCTTTAGGAGCAATAAATTTAATATTTTAACAGAATTTGCACATTATTGCGAACTATAAGTTTCTTTAAATTATACACTCCGTACGAATAACGGGTTTGCTGTTAGTGGTTAATACATTTTAACATTTTAGGAGGATATATCATGTTGCTCGGCATCGCAATTAAATTAAATGTGTTTGTTAATGTTTTTATTATTTTTTTTCGATTTAAATAATAAATAAATGGATAAATGGATATAAAAGTATATCTTATGAATGGACGGTTTGATTTTTCTTTTAATTATATTAATTGCTGACTGCGTACATCAATTTCATTTATTTTGGCAAAGAGTTTTCAAGCTTATATCGTATTTAGCTACTAAACTCATATATTGTGTTTAGCCAATAAATTCATATAGCCGATTGTTGAAACAGAAAAAGAGTAGAGCGGGTATATCTTCTAATACAATTGTAGTGTTTTCATTTAGTATATTGAAACGGGATAAGAATGTTTCATTCAGATCTGCAAATTCAAAGCTACGAATTTGGAGGGATATCGCTAATTTGACAACTTTTCTTAAACTTTGCCAAATTGACGGAAATGTCGCCAAATTGATATAAACGACACACAAACAGCTCCCATAAACCTTCGGGTTGGTCGTGTGGCTTGGGTCTTCTACATATCAATGAATTTTTTTTTTTTGTTTTGTTAGAAGAGAGTACTGAAATGACGTTTGGTTAGCATTTATCTGTCAGACCAACCATCCTACTTAGTAATACATTTAGCGAATTTTTAAAATGTCACCAAATTGTTAAAAATGTTTTCAAATCTATAAAAATATCTTGAAATTGATAAAATTGCGCTACATAAATGATATTAATTGTTTTTTGTTAGGGGATAGTATTGTGATGATATTTCGTCAATTTGTCGCAAAGTGGAACTGTCAGTTCTACAGTCCCACTTGGCGATAAATTTGGCGATTTTTTAAAATGTCGCTAATTTGACGAAACTGTCGCCAAATGTTCCATAGAAATATAACTATTTAGACGATATTTTTTCTACCAATTTATTTGAAGCAAATGATATCATGTCGCTTAGCAACGGATTTAAATCCAATGTGTTTATGCGGCAGACGATTTTTATTAAATCCTTTCCTATTTGAATAATGAAGATATGTATATAAAATAAATTTCATTGCCATTTCATTTTGGACTGGATAATATCAATTATACTCTTCAGGTTTAAATATTATTATTATTGATATTTTCCGGAATTATTGATTCAGTGATTATTGACATTTTTAAGTTATTACGCCATTGTTTTACTGCGGCAAAAATTGCTGACACACGCATATTGTACGTTGTACGAGTAATCTTCTAGGAATTCACGGGTATATCTTCGAACCTACGAGAATATAAGTAGTACAGGTATATTGGCATATATTTTGACATATATTGGCATATATATTGGAATTAAGTACAGTCTTCTGGTATGAAGATTACGGGGATTAATTATATATTCAATTTATTACGTCATCTGTTGTATTTTACCAAAAAACATTTGAGACTCATATTGCAAAACGGGTAATCTTCTACTAATAATCGGACATTATAAGTAGTACGTGTATATCTTCCCATATAATTTTAGCACTTTAATTTTGACATATATTGGAATAAATGACTGTCTTCAGATTTAAAGATTACGGGTTTATTGGTATTTTCAATTTATACATGTAATCTACTAATACAGGTTATATTTTCTAATATTCGCGTATATAATTAGTACGGGTCCCATACAATTTTAACGCTTTTATTTTGCATATATTGATTCAATTCCATATTTTTTTTTTATATTTGCTTACATAAGGGGTCCAAGATGTTTCATTCTTCAGATATGTCCATGAAGATAATTTTATATAGCGAGAACAGAGATTCTTAAACTTCTTTTTAGGAGCATTATATTAAATATTTTAACAGAATATTTTGATTAAACATGTCATTTAGTATACTATAAGAATTTGGGCATGATTATGAATTTCAAGTTTCTTTATATTATATACTCCGTACGAAGAACGGGTATGCTGCTAGTCCTTAATAAAATTACTTTCTACTTCACCTTTAAATATTTGATGGCGAAATTTAGTGCCCATCTTTAAAAATTGCAGTAAAGGAAGGTCTTTTGCCAGTTTAATGTCTCCTGTGACGATGTGACCATGATCTTGGTTACATAATGGATCTTCAATACATTGACATGACTGTTGTACATATTCAGATAAGTCCTTACTTAGCTTATTATAGTTGTATATAGTGCGTCCATGAGTCTTGGTATAACGAAATGATACATCAATAAGTATTTGTTGTGTCGGTAAAAGATGATTAAAAGTTTTAAGAATATGATTGAATTTCAGATGATCAAAAGTCTTATTGCTAAAAGTAATAATAAAACATTCTTTGTTCACATGTAGTTTTCGTTTTTCCAATTGGATTTTCATAAGTTTGTCCCTTAGTTTAAATAGTCATAAAAAGTAGCCAGGTTAGTTTTACTGATGTCATTCATTCCCTCTTGTTCCGGTATTATAGGTTGTTCGTTCCACGCTTCCCATAATTTTCTTAAGAATTTTTTCTTTATGCCATAGACCATATTTTTTATCCAATTTGGTCTAAGTTGTTCATAGTTGCATATATCCAAAATATTTCCGTTAATTTTATTCAACATATATTCACAATTTTATTCACTATATATATATATATATATATATATATATATTGAATATATATATATATATATATATATATATATATATATATATATATATATATATCACGAATCAAATATTTTTGAGGTGATGTCTGTGTGTGTGCGTGCATGCGTGTGTGTGTGTGTGTGTGTGTGTGTGTGTGTGTGTGTGTGTGTGTGTGTGTGTGTGTGTGTGTGTGTGTGTGTGTGTGTGTGTGTGTGTGTCAGTGAGTCTGTGCAGACGATATCTTACCAACGAATGGAGCGATTCGAATAAAATTTAGTACAAAAATCACAATCCATAAATACTGGAAGCCTACTGTTTTTAAACGCAATCGAATGTTCAGAACCCCCCTAAATTTTCGAGTGAAATTTTGAAAGAATCCTCAAAAAATCAAAACTATTAAAAAGAGTTAGGCAAATAGACATATCTTATGTAATTTTTTCTTAGAAAACGATTGACATAAATTTTAGAACGCTAGCATGAACCGTTCTCGGGATATTGCACATTTTTCAAATAAATTTATCAAAAATTCCGATAAATTAAAAAAAATATATTAACTCTTGAGAAACGTGTTCACTTGTCATATGTAATACCATGCGATCAATTTGGTGACATCATTCTCATGGATCTAGCTCGTTCTATTCATGAGTAAAGATACTTTGAGTAATACTTTTGTATTGGAACGCCAATAGCCATTTATCTGCTATAAGAATAATTTAATTCTCCGTCCGAACTTATGTGCTGGCCACAACAGATATTTTTTTAATTTTACGTTTATTAATAAAATTTGTTAGAATGCTATCTTCGTAAGTGCTTTAGCATCCAAATAAGCTCAAATAATACAGCGTTTTCTGCAACATGTTCACTTGTCATATGTAATACCATGCGATCAATTTGGTGACATCATTCTCATGGATCTAGCTCGTTCTATTCATGAGTAAAGATACTTTGAGTAATACATTTTTATTTTAACGCCAATAGCCATTTATCTGCTATAAGAATAATTTAATTCTCCGTCCATGACGCTTGGCGAGATGTTGGCGACGAATTTGGCGGAATGTTGCCAAATTAACAAAATCTCGCCAAATGGATAAAAATGACGCTAAAAAAATGGCGACTAATTGACGAAAATTCAATATCTTGGAAAGAATATAAGTATCTACTATAAGAATAACCTATTTTTTTAAGTGTAAAAGTAGTAAATTCATTACATTATATAAGGGAATTCATGTGCTGCCCACAACAGATTTTTTTTAATTTTACGTTTATTAATAAAATTTGTTAAAATGCTATCTTCGTAAGTGCTTTAGCATCCAAATAAGCTCAAATAATACAGCGTGTTCTGCATAAATCTCCAAATTTAAAAAAATGTTCAAAGAAAAAAAATTAGAACATTCTTACTTTACATAAAACTTAACATATTTTAGAGTTTGTGCGCAATACACCCCAAAATTTCAAATTAAAAAAAATAAAGAGGTTAAATACAAAAGACATGTATGTTATGTTACTAAAAGACTAAGCAGTACTAAAAGACTTCTTATTTTATTTATTTCAACTGATACTTGGAAATTGTAATCCTAAATCTATAGATGGAATTTGTAAATAACCGGCATATTACAAGTATATTGTATTTAGGTACCATGTATTTTATATCATCCATAGTATTCAGTTTTCAAGTTTGAGTAAATTATATGTATTTATTTAGTGCACGATTTAAGAATTATTACGCGATTTAAAAATGATTTCATAATGAGTAAATTTAGCAAATTATAAAACTTTTCCAACAGGAAATTTCAGTAGTTTATATAGTAAAGTGTTTACAGTAGATAAACAATATTCCTGGAATTGTATTGTAGAACAGCGATTATATGTAGAAACATAACGGAATTTCGAAGTTGTGTTGAATTCATCTATACAGGCTCCTAGAATAGTATATTAAGCACTCCAAAATTTTAGTAATATAGGTCCCTGAGTGCACACGTTAGGTCTATCTGTAGTAGAGAGACTATGTCTGAGCGATTAAAAGTTGTTGAAGCGTCACTAACGGAGGATTTATAAATTTAGGACCACGATCATGGCAAAAAAACAACATAGACAAAATCGCTAATTTCAATCGCTAATCTAATGGGTAGGAAGCAACAATAAAACAGCTACAGAATGAAGTTATTTGCTACGGTTATAAGCGAATGTCTGTCATATCAAAAACAATACAGTGCAAAACACTTAGATGTACATGAATCTAGTATAGAGCTTATTTAAATTGCCCTCCATCAGTAATAATGCGTATTTAATTTTGAGATATAATATTTTCACGTGCATTGACAAGCAATTCAGGTGCCACAGTCCATGGTGGTACGATTTTATATTATTTACTGTAAACAAGTTCTGTGCGTTCTTGATGTCGTTTCTTACTCATTAGACAGGAATCGACAATACTCTAAAATACTCTAAAACTTTGAGTTTTGTGCGTTTTTGATGTCGATTCCTACTCATTGGATAATACTCTAAAATTTTGTATTTTACATTTTTCTTTTATCTGTCTTCGTTACCATTTTCGTTACCCTGACTCTTTATATCTGTAACTAAGTTTATCCAAATGAACATGTCTATATTTTTACAGAGAGCCAAAGTGTACTCTCATGTATCTTTGTTTTCAAAATTATTGAAATGCTTAAGGATTTTTCTCGAAACCTTGCATTGGTAGATAAAATCTGAAGTTCATATTTAGATATTGTATTTGATACAATTACATGTTGCTTACTTTTTGACTTCCAGTTAGATTGACACACTTCATTAATACATCCCGATTAGTTATTATCTTTTGTATGACAAGTTAGAATATTTTATGAAAATATATATTAAAATACATCATTCCCGTATACTTCCAACAAAACTTGGAATATATTGCTTCATTTTCGTTGCGAACTAAATTTAATTGAATTTCTGTAACCTCCATTTCTAGTATTTTTGCAGCAAATGTTATCATTTTTCATGCTTTAAAATCCTAGTGGCATGCTGCCAAAATAATTTATACTGATAAATTAATGACCGGAGAAGGTGAGTTTATTTCATGCAGTTGAGTTGCATTTCATTCATTTTGAGAGCATCATTAAACTTCATTTGACGTCATCGCTTTCGGCCACGTGACTCATCTGCAAATACGCCTGCATCACAGCTAGGCGAATTTACTTTGTAGCTATCAATAACAATAAATATTTCTAAATATGATAATATATTACTTTGAAAGGCGGATTTAAAATATAGCGAAATAGAAATTTTTAAGTACGCTTCAAATTATTGAAGCCAATATTATTAACATTTTTGTTAGATATTACTGGTTAATATCAGTTTCAATATAATTATCTTTCTACATAGAACAGCATCTGCGTATTTTGTTGCTTAAGTGTTAATGATATTTATGAAATATTTTAATGAGTCATAAACATACAAGCGTATTCATACTATGGCGAAGACTCTCAAATGTTTTAAATAAGTGACATTTTTTAAACGTATAAATCTTAAGAACAAATAATTTACAGTATAGTTGGTGAGGTTTTGGAGCAAGGTGCATTTTCAGTTACACACGAATTAATATTTACATAAAATGTATACTATGCATCCATGATCTCAGATGAGATACAATGAAACATACAATTTTAAATTAAGGATTGTGCGAAACATTTAACTTTTAAACTCGAAAAGAATTGTCTTCATAGAAGTTGCAAATTTTGTAGCATTTTTTCTGTGATTGTGAATGTTAAGTCGGGATTATAGCCTGAAATCGCTTTTCCAAGTATTTCAATGTACAAAAAGTGTATGTGATATTTTAACATTCAGTGTCCATGTTAAAGATATTAATTCACCAACACTATACCCGTTCATTGTACAGAATACAGTGTAAAAAAACTTTAAATTCACAGTTTTCAATAAACCTTTAATACTTCGCGTATTTGTACAATTTTTGTAATAACTATCATATAAAAGTCATCCTGTGCAAAAATAAATAGATACATAGAAGCAAAACTTACATATTTAATACAGATAATAATATTTTACAATTAAACAATATTTCTAGATTACGTTTATGATTTCCTTATTCGTATAAAAATTATAAGCAGATATTTCATTTATGGCATTTGAGAATTAAAGGCTTATTTTTTATTTCATTACTTTAGAGCTTCCATAGGTTTAGAGATAGAGACACAAATAACACTCTGTTTACATTATCGGATTTTGATTGGCATTTATTATAAATAAAAGGCTAAAAGAGCGGTTAGATCACGTTAGTTTGGAGACTCTAACGATTGGGCCTGGTTTGTTTGGTGCTTATGCAACGATCCTCCAAACAAACCAGCAACGCTCTGAAAGTGATGAAGCACTCAGAATGTCACGATCAAAGTAATGAAACACTCAAAATGACATGAAAGTCGAGAGATTGAAGGACATCTCAATTTTAAGTTGGATCTTACCAAGCCCATCCATCAAAATTGCAGTAGATTCCGTTGAGCCGTTCTCTCGCGATAACGAGATTTAAAATTTTATTTATATAGACATAGTTCATTAAATGTGATACCTGCAAACTTAATGCGTCAGAACATAAAAACCGTGGCAAAAAATAGCGTTTATTTTTTAGTTATATCAACACTGAAATTGCGGTATGTAAAACATCATCTCCGATCTTTGTGTGTCATCTTATTTTCCAGGTTTACAGACATCTAATGATCAATTAATGAAAACATTATTTTTCGTTATTTTTAGTTTGATTGAAAGAAAAATCTTCACATGATTTTGGTATTTTAAACGCACTTGGTTATCATAGTTACCACAACGAAATAAATAGATACAAATAGATATTATATCTCTCGCTTTATAACTATCTTTCCTAAAAATGCTATTTTCAGAAATCTATTTTCTATTCCTGCATATTTTCCACAAGAAGGGAAAGCAGGGATTTTCTTAGCCCAGGGAATCTGAAAACTGAATTAATTGATCATGAGCTCGAATTAATAGATCATGAGCTTTAAACCTATAAACGGCTTATTTCTACCCTGTTATTTCTCTATAAATGTACCAAATTTCATATTTTTGTATGCTATACTATTAACGGTACGAGACAGAGAAATCGCTAGACGTGGCACAAAAGAGAAAGTTCACTTCAGAAGTGCATAAAAAGTAAAATATCTCAAAAACTGCATCGTCATTTAACCAAGGGGCTCCCATTAAACCCACCGACATTAAAAAAGGGGCATCGACATTAAAAAAATCACCCACGTAGGTATCTGCCTGCAAAAATTCGTGGTCTTGCTATTGTTAGTCTAACCAGGAAGCGAATTCGTAGATTAAATATTTTGTCATTAAATATTTATTAAACTACAATATATATCAAAAAACGATTTATTTCAGCGTATTTCCCGAAGTTTTTTATACTAGTGTACCAAATTTGATATTTTTATATGCAATATTTCTTGCAGTACGAAGCAATGCATCTCGAGAAACGAGAAATTTGTCAAACAGCGGCTGCTATTTTTTTTTAATACAGGAGATAATTTAAAAATAGTTAACTGTAATTATTATGTTTACAAATGGAATTAAAAACTGTAAGATAGACATGAGGATTGACATATAGAAGAAATCTCATTTTAAGTGGGACCATTCCAAATCTACCCATCAAAATTTCATTCAATTTGGTACAGTCGTTTTCCGGTGATTATGAGACAAACATATGAATTTTGAATTTTGTTAAAATAGATAATCACATTAATGCCGGAAAGACATAAATACAAAGATAAAAATACTTAACGTGTCATCTTTTGGCAAATCTGTCTGTTACCATATCTGGTACCATAGCTATTAATTACCATCTGTTGCCATAGTTATTAATTAATTTATTTCAATAACTTGCAATGTATCTGCATTCTATTCTCTCAAAAAGCTCAAAAAGCATGTACAGAGAAATATTACTATGAAAAAAATAATTACGCTGAAAAATCTTCTATTTCTCGAAAAAATAATTCAATCAGCGCTTTACAAGAATTTTGAATAATAATAAAATTTCTAATCTAATCTTATTTTGATGTTCTTTCTCAAATATTTCATTTCTATCACAAACTACAGCCATAAACTATACGTGTTACTTAAATAGCGAAGCTCATTTTGTCTTTCATGTACCTGGAAATATGAAAAATTACCGTTGTTCCTAACCTGGATTTTTTATCCAACAAATCACCATCATAGTGTTTTATGGCACACATTTCAAGTGCTTTCTATTTTGTAACTTTCTTCAATACAAAATTTAAATATTGCACAATCCCTCTGAACTAAACTTGTTGGGTAAACATTTTATAAACGAGGCAAACTTTTACGGTTTCCTTTAAAAGAATTTTTTCTATACCCACATTGCCCATAATTTTAACAGGAAAGAGAAAATGGAGTTTTAGAGAAAAATGCTTAAGTTTGAAGAGACTGTCTGAATATAGTACAGCTACAATTTTATGGAGAGTGCTGGAAAAGAATATTATACTTATTATATATATATATATATATATATATATATATATATATATATATATATATATATATATATATATATATATATATATATATATATATATATATATATATATATATATTTATATATATATATATATATATGTATATACATTATATATATATATATATATATACACATATATATATATATATATATATATTATATATATAATATATATATATATATATATATATATATATATATATATATATATATATATATATATGAAAGAACTACAACAACATTTTGTCATAACTTATGTAGATAAAGCTTCTAATAATTATACCATCATTTGTAAAAAATATTCTCTGTTACAGAATTACTTAAAAAATAATCAAATTTTTAAACCCATTAATAATCAGTCTATCAAAATCAAAACTAAAATGCTAAAATTATATACACAAATAAATATTAATTGTAAGTTTTTTTAATTTCCTTATGTTACTTTGGTTCCTAAATTCCATAAATCACCTCTCAGTTTTAGAACAGTCACTTGTGGACATAATACCTTTACCGCTACAGCTAGTAAATACTTGCTTAACTGTTTAAATAGAATTAATGAATCTCTTAAATTTAGGAATTCAGGATATTTCATTCTGAACATTAGTTTTGATTTAGTAAATCACCTTAGGAAGCTTCCACAAATTCTTGGTTTCCATATCTTTGATTTTAAAGACCTATTTAATAATATTGTCATTAAAGATTTATATAAAGTTATTATCCCTCTTTATCAAGACTATCTATCTGCCAATAATGTTGCATTTAATGTCAAAAACTTTCCTATGCTCTTACACTTTGTGTTATACAACAATTATATTATCCAAGGTGATAACATTTATATACAAACATCTGGTGTACCACAAGGTGGCTGTAGTAGTAGTATACTCGCTAATTTATATCTTTATTATTATGAATGTCATTTCAACTCTAATTCATATATTATATATAGATATGTTGACGACTTAATTTGTATTATCATTGATGATTCCTATCCAATTAATATTGATTTTTACCCATCTAACCTAGAATTAATTCCTAATGAGCCTAGCGTTAGTCAAACTGTAAATTTTTTAGACCTAAATTTAGATACCCTCAATAATCATGCAATCACCAATCTATATGACAAAAAAGATTCTTACAACTTCACTATCTTAAAGCTGCTATCATATCAATCTTGTAATTCTATTCAATTGTTTAGAAACATCATTTTAAACCAGCTATTTCGAATACATCGACTTTCTGATCCTCGGTTTCACTTTCTCCACATCAATCATCTTAAACGCATTTGTCAAAATTACCAATTATACCAAATATAATTAATAATTTCAAATGTACCACGTAATCATTTTACACATGCATTATATATCTTTGATTGGATAACTGAATTTTGAGAATTCACCCATTCTTATCACCTAACTTACCACTTGGCCTGAGTCTAATACTGTTTACTATTTTCAAATGACTGTTTTCCACTTTTCCTGAGTCCTATTCTGATTACTATTTTTGAAAGTCTCCATACATATTATGTATCGTTCAAATGTATTCATTCCGGTGCCCACTCGCATTGACGAAATGAGGTGAAATGCTCAGTCGCTTGTTCAACTTACACGCGGTGGCAATGCTTGTGAGTTCATATTTCTGTTCGAGGAAGTATTATTTTTCTGATTTGTAATTCAATTGATTTATTTTCTCCTTCCACTAGCCAGTAGACAGTTCCAATGGTGTCTATAGTTAAATACTATCGCCATTGTCAGAAACTGGCTATTCTATCGGTTTTAATTCGAATTGTATGGCTGTCCTGATGAGAATGCAATTTCGAACTAACCGCCATTTTTGTGTAATTCCAATTGATTGTTCTCTATGTCTTAATCTTTTATCTTGAGCTAATTATTGCCTTTTCTCATTTTTGACGTGTTTTATTTTTATTATTATTTATATTTATATTTATATACTTTTACTTGTGAATTTTGTATCCTAATATTCTTCTCATCCCCCTTTTCCATTGTAGTGATATGTTACCTTCTATCTTTATCCTTAGTCTTGGTCTATAGTTACTCATTTGTAACAAATACGCTAGTCATGGATTTTTTTGTACATACAGTAGTTTATGCGTAATTTTCGATTAAAATCTTTCAATTTATATATATATATATATATATATATATATATATATACATTATATTTATATACATACATATATATATATACATTATATTTGTATATATATTTATATTATGTAAGAGTGGTGATAGTACCCATCAAGACAAACAATATTTACTATGGAATCTAGGGTGGCATTCCACTCTGAGTGGCAGAAAATAGTAACTTCGAAACACGTCCAACAAGCACAAGTCTACATTTCTGATGACATAGCTGTCTTGCCGGAGAAGTATCACATCGCCAGAACTTCACTGTCATGCAGCTGCTGTGTGCAAATTCCCATTGACAAGAAGCAGCAGTGACAGTTGCAGCTGATTGGCTGATTCGAAATAGTAGACCTGTGGCTTGGCCTCCACGCTCACCATACCTGAACTGACTGGAGTTCTTCTGGAAGCACATAAAATCATTGGTGTACGAAACTCCTATGGACTCTGTAGAAAATCTCGTCACGAGAATCGTTGTTTCAGCGGACATGGTGAATACGTCACCAGGTGTCTTCGAAGAATACGCCAGTCGTTCATTCGCCAGTGTGAATTGTGCAACGGCACCCTTAGCCGTCATTTTGAGTATCTACTTTCAGTCTTTCTCTGGTGTAAATAAATGGGATTGTGGAACTTATAATTACGTTAATTCTCCTCATTTTTTTTTTCCACATTTGAAAGTTTAACTTTAACTTTATGCTTTTCTGACGCACAGAATAGAATGCCACCCTACGTTCCATTGTAAATATTTTCGTCTTGATGGGAACTATCACCCTCTTATTTTGTCAAAACAGTTTACGAATACCCTGTATATATATGTATAAAGGGTGTTCAGAAAGTTCCGGAACGGCGCAATATCTCGATATATACTTCGAATAAAAAAAAAAATAAAACACTCAATATTTTTAGAAAAGTTATGCAATGATACCAAAATTAACCCATTTCCCCCCTCTTGGGGGGAGGCGGGTGGGGTAATATTGAAATCTTCATCGGGAACCCCCATTTTTTATTGCAGATTTGGATTCTCCAGAAAAAATTACATACATTTGACCTACGATTTTTTATCCCACAAACGACGCTATAATCGAGAAAAACGGAAGTGGGGTACAAAATTTAATTACGTTTAAAAATGGGTATGTCTCGGGAAATACACTTTGGTTAGAAAATTCCGTGTTCAATATTTAATAAAAATAAAAAATTCCGCGTTCAATATTTTCAAAAAATATATCCAATGATGCTAAAATTGACCCCCTCCTCTCGCTAACCGTTCACTTCAGCGACAACTGTTGACTTCAGTTTAGGAAACGGATCAAAACTACTTTTAGCACTACTCAGGAACAACGATGTGGACGTCGTAGTTTTCTGTTCTCTTCGGGGTGCTTGATTAACATGAGTCCCCTTGCCTCTCATGTCCAGGATGCTTTTTTCTGTAACTTCCCTTCCCTCTCATAATCAGGGTGCTTGAATCAAAATCGTAGGTCAAATGTATGTAATTTTTTCTGGAGAATCCAAATCTGCAATAAAAATGGGGGTTCCCACTGAAGATTTCAAAGTTGCTCCACACCCCACACCTCTACCTTACACCTTTTTAGTAGGTCGGACGGTCTGGGTTTCAACACCCCACACCTCATTCCGAGAGGTTGGTGGTAGGGGAAGGAGGGTACGGTCCCTGTGGATGCCTCCCCCACTGGGTTCCGGTCTAAATTGGGTGGCACTTCCCGGCCGTCCATACAGTTACCTTACACCTTTCTGGTAGGTCGGACGGTCTGGGTCTCAACAACAACAACAACACCCCACACCTCAGGAGGGGGCAGGGGTTCAATTTTGGAACCATTGGATAGCTTTTCTGACAATATTGAATACGTGTAATTTTATTTTTTGATCCGAAGTGTATTTCTCGAGATATTGCGCCATTCCGGAAATTTTTGGACACTCTGTATATGTATTGGTTGTTATTTTAAAAGTAAAGCTTTCTAAATATAAGCCGAAATAACAAATATTTTCCTCGGTGAAGAAAAAGGTACAAACTACATGGAAACAAAATAAATTGGAACATAAAGCATTTTTGAATACATAAGAATATTCTATTTTGTTCGAATATTAATTTGCTCGCATTGCATTGATATATTTTTTGCAAAATTTACAGCCTAAACAAATATTACAATCCTTTCGACATAGATACGCTTACAAAGCAGTATGATCTATACTACTTCACCAGTGCCACTATTGTCCCCAGCCGCATTATCGTCTCAATCATTTGGCATGATCGCGATGCCACTTGCCTTTACCTCCATGGTCTATATTTTCATCTACGATATTTTGCAACAAAAAAAAAGGAAACAGTTTCTACAGAAAATATATACTTGAAGTGACATTCTAAAATTTAAAAACAAGAAAGATCAATCAAGCATAAGCATTGATTATGAAACACTTTCCAACTGAAATGTAATTTCATTTAAAAATTTCTAAAATGTGATTCATTCAGTGGTAATATATTTTACATTATCACAGTACTACAGTAATTTATTATACTTAAATATTTAAAACTGTATCGAAATATAAATCATCTGATTCTTTATGCAAAATCAATGAATATTTCATTCATATAACTTGTATTCCAGACTCCAGAGCTAAATAATTTTGTGTGAAAAAAATTCAGCAATTCTTATGTAATTCATCTTACAATCGCTTGAGATATTTGCATTCTGCATATGTTAAAATTAGGCTTCCTTGAAGAAATAATTAAAGTTTAGGGATCATTTAAAATCACAACTATTGTAATTGCATAGGCACGGAATTTAGATACACAGATAATACACAGATAATATATATGTGTATGTGTATGTACTCAAAGTATTGGAATCGTGCCGAAGATCGGAACTCGAATTTTCAAAGTATCTACACGTTTTGGGACTTCTAGAACACAAAAAAACTACTTTTAGGAAGACGTCTGTGTGTGTAAGGGTGTATCTGTGTATGTTTCTGTGTGTCTGTGCGGATATTACATCCACTCTAATTGAAAAACTAATGGACCGAATTTCATACAATTTGGTAGGTATGTTTTTTGTGGGAAATCCTGATGTTCATTAGATTATAGTACGATTCGTAATAAAAGAATCTGCCTTCTTTGCGAAATGGCCGCAGAAATTGCCTTTATCCACTCTAGCTAAAAACTAATGAACCAAATTTAACAAAATTTGGAGTATAATATTTCAATAACCTACAAGTGATTTATATACCAAATTTAACAAAATTTTGTATATAAATCATGTGTAGGTTATTCTACTACGATTCGGGAAAAAGGAACGGGCTATTTTTGCGAAATGGCCAGCAAAAATCGTTATATATAAAAATAAAAGACTACGTGGGCTCAATTATATCAATTAAATTCCTATATTATATGTGATTTTTGACAACAAAAAGAATAAGACTAACCCCATTACTCTAGGACTAGCCGTTCTTGAGATATTCTAGTTTTTTCGCGTTTTCGCTACGCCACCTTTGACAATAAGTCTAGCTATCAAATGAGAACCAAATTTAAGTTTAACGTGTAAATTCAATGTCATTTAAAATACTTATGTTGTGCAGATAAACTCAAATTATCATTGAATAAATAAAGAGAACGAATATGAGTCTGCAGAGAAAGACATGTGCTGTCCACATCAGAATTTTTAACAATATTACACCAATGATTTATAGAATTGAACGGGGATTATTTTCAGGCCATTTCGAAAAAAATGTATGATCTATATTTAAAGATCCATCAAATTTTTGTCGAATAAAATGTTCAACAAATTTAAGCTGTGTACCAAATTTTAACTCTCTAGGACGTAGGAAAGTGCATTTAAAATGCCATCAATTAAATTTATCATGAAGAGTTATATAAAATTTTAAAAAAATGAAAAATTGTTATCTACCAAATTTGTTTAAAATATGAAGCCACTCCCATATGCAAAACGTTTAAATAAATGGAGAGATATTTATTATATAATATCTCTCTCTTTTCTTTCTGGAAGATATCCCAAAGTCAGAATTTAATTGAATTTGTTTTTTTCCCTATATTAAATAATTTTTTTAATTAAAAAACTACTTAACATATTTTACTGAATTTTTTTGTATATATTCTATGGGATAATGTGAATATTTCCTAAAAATTTCGAAGCAATTCGTGAATTTTAAATTTACTTAAAAAATGTTTGAAAAATTAGGTCCCATAGGGTTCAATGTATTTCATTTTTTCAACCCGGGTTCAATAAAAAACTAATTGGGTGATATTATTTATTTATATTCCCATAGGTCCTACAGACCGTCTGAACAACATACTAAAATTTCATTTTGATAAACTCATTTTTACGGCAGTTATCGTGCTAACGGACAGACAGACAGACAGACAGACAGACAGGCAGACAGACAGACAGACAGACAGACAGACAGACAGACAGACAGAATGAACAAAGTCATAAACACTTTTCTACTTTGTTGTAAAGTGTTAAAAAATGTAAAACTAAAAATTGCAAATGAGGTGGGCTTACACCATCATAAAAGGAGGTTTGAACAGAAATAATATGTACAAATCTGAGCGCTTTCGAGAGTAAAATATCCTTCATTAGAGGCATGGGAGAGGCAAAATACACATTGGGTAATTTAAACCCTCGTGCTTTCGTCTTTAACGTGGTACGAATACCAGTTGACGGATTCACAGGACTTCTCATTTACACTGTTACATAATTATGCAATTTGTTAATCTGTGTTATATTTTTAATAAATGTGTTATTTTATGGTCATTCTTTGTTAAATTGTCTTCTTGAGTCGCTTTTCTATGGATCTGTTTTCTTCCGTTTTTAGGCACAGATTGCTTGAATGTTTTACCGCCTGGTATATGCAATAATGGAAACAAAGAATTTTAGTATACCTGTCTAGAATGTACTCTTGGGTGCGTTTTTGGCAAATATACTATTCATTGATTCACTTTATTTTCCAAATCCTCCAATAGTCTTATTTCCCTGCACTCTCCCGTTACTTCTTGCATATCATCAAATATTAACTAATGGAGGTTGAATTAAAAATGTATCTTTATACGATCAATAGTTTGACATTGTATCTACCGACATTGACCTGCTCTTCATGCACTATTATATGCTCTCTTCATAAATTTTATTTTTATCAATTGAATTATGTGTGTGCGTATCATTTTAATATCATATGTTTTTCAATCCCCTGTCTTTTCGGCCCCTGCGGTATTCGGCCTTTATACAGGGTCTATGTAATTAGACTTCAACTTTGAAATGGCCATAAAAGGAAAACTACTGGACATAATGTTATCAAACTTGGTAATACTTTACAGGAGGTCATGGGATCTTATTTTCCGCAAAAAAAAGTTCAAAATCTCATCGCCAGCGGGGTATGGCGCTGTATGCAATATTGTTAAACCAAATAAAACATGAAGACATCGGTTTAAAAAGTTTTTAATACTTTCTAAAACGTGTTACAAATCATGTTTAATGTGGCTTCCACCATTTTCTGACAGCAAGTTAAATCGCATTACTACGTTCTCAACAGTAGCTCTTAGCATATCAGGAGGAATGTTACGAACATGTCGGTGTATCACATTTTTCAATTCCTCCAAATTTTTTGTTATCACCATAAACAGTGTCTTAGATACCACGATTTATATGCAGGACGGGGTTTCACCTCACACTGGTACATGTGTCAAACAGTTACTTAAGCAACATTTCACGGATGACCGGATTGTCAGCCGACACTTCTGCATTTCTTGGCCATCCCGGTCATTAAACCTCAACCCCTGTGACCTTTGGCTATGGGATTACCTCATAGCCACCGTGTATGGTGATAGCATAAAGACGTGCAACTTTTATGTAATTACATTACCAGAAAGTTACATAAACACACATTGCCCTTCTACTTATTTATGCCACTTGTGCTGGAGTTTGTTCTACCGATGCAGCAAAGCACGGATCATTGGAAAAATCAGAGTCATGGTCCTGCAGCCAAGACTTTACAATTTATTGAAAGTGGCTGTCAGTTGCACATCATTTCCAGACAAGTGTTTTTTAAAAATATCCGAAAAGACGAAAATCGTTATTATCAGATCTGGTATGTAAGATGGGCGTTTAAGCCTCCACTAAAGCGTTTTAATAGTGCGCTGGTACAGTAGGCAGTGTTGGATCTGTCGTTATCAAGAAGCACACGCCATAACAAGATGGCGATAAATTTCAGCTGGTAAATTTCAGACGGAGATAAATTTATGCTGTAAACTCACGTAAATCTTACCATACTACGGCCTCGGCGTTTAACTATTTTTCGTAACATTCACTATTTTATATGAAAAATAATGCTGCAAATCTGAAACAAATTTAACTAAATAGTCATTTTATATATAACTTTCTGATATAAATAATCTCATCTCATTTAAATGGATATACCTACCATGAGAAAATTAAAGCATTTTAAATACGACATTGTTCGAATTCATTTTAAGCTTTAGAATTACACTCTTCTTAATCCATTTAAACTGGCATGGTATTAGATATCAATTAATGGTAAGTAATAAGTTTCAATAAAAATGTCACTGTACAAATAAAGTTGTTGATATATAATATGTGTTTACAAGTGATTTAATTTTAAAAAGCAGTTTACCTTCACAAAGCTGAAGAGGACTTTTAGAGAATATTAAGTGGGCGGATGGTACGTGGTAAGATGCTCATCAATTTTTTAAATGGTTATTATACCCTCAAAAGCGTGAAATGTCACTCCTTCATAAAGAAAGAAGTCTATTTATGCATTCATATTCTGAAGCCTAATTTTTATGCAGCTGGCTTCTGTTGCATATTATGCAAAAAGCTTGTTAACATTTAAAAGGACGATAGTAAAGTCATTATAAGAAAAATATTACACTGTATGTATCCCAACATATTGTAGCATTAAATATCTCTTGAACGATTGCTCTTAGGCATATTGTTTCAGTTTGAGAAATGCTTCAAATAAGTTAGACTTTCAAACTACGATAATATTAGTTACGTGGAGCATTTTAGTAAAAATTTGATGTGGACACCACATGCTTTTCCCTATGACATAAATTTATTTTATTTTCATTATTGCTTGACTCATTAAATTGAATACCATGTAAGTTGATAAAATAACATGTTAAAATAACATTGAGTTAAATAATATGGATGCATTTTTTATATTATATCCAATCTGCACTTTGAATGCATATTCGTTACATGTAGCAACTTAATGCATTTTAAGACGACTTTAACTCCTCAAAATGTAAAAAAAAAATCTCACGAATGGTTCATCTTGCGTGTGTACTGATTTCCCCGTGGTGAAGAGGCGCCTACGCACCACGTCCACAAGACCCCTCCAGGGTGTCCCATGGCGAAGGGGAGGAGATTTGCAGCTTCACTTTTATAGAAGCCCCCCAAGGGTTTAAGTTTGACTTGGCTTCGACATGACAACATCCATGGCCGCTGGCGGAATTCGAACCCGCAACCCGGCAATCCAGCGATCAGCCGGAAACGCATGCCCCTGACCGCTCAACTACAGGATCAGCATGGTTCATCTTAGAGTCACGGAATTAGTTTCATTCGCTTGGTTGTCACAAATTCTATGAAGAATCAGTTTTCAATTAATATGTTTCAGAAGGATTTTTTGTCATTTATTTCATATTTTCAGGATATGTGCAGGCCATTTCACATAAAAGGGTCGTCTATATATTTTGTTAAACATTACATAATCTGATCAGCATCGGGATAACGGTCAAGCAAGGCTCAAAGGTCTGCCGGTTTTACAAAATGTGAAACAAAAATGCAAATTTATTGAGAATTGCCCATCATACAGTAGGAGTTTGGACTTATTCTTTTGTTGCTGTTCTGTTTGTTAATTTTCACAGGTTATTTCTCTCGGAATCATTCTTATATCTAATCAGTATTAGGGTCACCTACAATTGATTTATCTACTGAAATGCCTGCATTTTTTTAAAAAGTTTTTCAGTTAGAATAACAAATTTTGCGGATCATTTTGCAGAAAACGGCCGGTTCGTTTATTACGAATCGTACCAAAATCTAATCCGCACCAAGGTCACCCACAAGTGCCCTTGGTTGTCATCTTGGTGACCATCCACTAAATTTATTGAAATTTGGTCCATTAGCTTTTGGTTAGATTTCGTACATACACTACACAGACAGACACCCAGACGCCACACTAAAAATAGTTCTTTTCTTCTGATTCTTGAGTGCTCAAAACGTGTACTAGATTCGTCGATAACTTAAGTTACGATTCTCGACACGATTCCAGTACTTGCCTTATTAGATTACCATATTTTGTAGGGAAAGTAAAAAAAAATCTATTGTGGACAGCACATGACTTTTACAACAGATTCAAATTAATTACCCCCCCTTTCTATTTCTTAAATAATTCAATTAAATGAGCTTAACTGCACAAAATAACATAAATGATGATATAAAATAACACTGAATTTGCACTTTCGTTTTCACTTGGTTTTCAACTTTGGTTTTCATTTGGTAACTGGGCGTATTTTCAAAGGCGGCGAAAAATAGCTCAAGAATGGTTAGCTCTAGAGTCTTATTATTTTCATCGTAAAAAATATGTATGAAACGAGTATTTAACTGATGCATTTCAGCATTCACAATTCTTAATCAGCATACACTATATCAGCATACACTATATGCTGACTTTCACCTTACACACTTTCAGCATACAGTATATCAGAATTTAATCCGAAGCAGGGTACCCCATAAGTGAGTTATCTGTCAAGTTTTGTGAAATTCGGTCAGTTAGCTTTTTAGATAGAGTGGACACAGATGACTTTTACAGACCATTTCGCAAAAGAGGGGGTGTTCATTTATCCCGGATCGTACCAAAATCTAATCAGCACCACGGTCACCCACAAATGATTCACTTATAAAGTGTTATGAAATTTATTCAATTAGTTTTTGAGTTAAAGTGGATACATACAGTGCACAGACACATATGGAGCGATAAAACATATTTTTCTAGAGGTCTCAAAATGTATGAATCCGTCGAAAACGCGAGATGCAATTTTCGACGCGATTCTAATACTTTTCATATATATTACCATGCACTGTAGAGAAAGTAACAAAGTGATGTGGGCAGCATATGAGTTTCCTTCATACTGAGATTCATTTTCTCTTTATTTCTTTATTAATTCATTAAACTGGGTTAAATTGCACAAAATGAAACGCGTGATCATTTGAAATTCCATTGAATTTGCACTTTTAATTCAACTTTCGTTTTTATTTGGCAACTGGACGTGTTTTCAAAGGCGGCGTAAAAAAATACTAAATAATTAAACTATTTCGAGAACGTCTCAATTCTAGAGGAATAGGGACCCTCATAGCAAAGATGTGTGACAGGGACGTTGTAGTCACGTGACACCTGGGTCACAATGTGACCTCATATTTGTGACTTCTATGCGAAGTTACGTATTAGTAACTTTGTAACTTCATTGTAACTATATTCTGTGACGTTTCCACAATTTAATTAACGCATATAAATGTGACGGCATTACAATGGCAACTTCACTGTGACATCACAAACAAGTTAATATGCTACATCACAAACGACTATGAAAATGACTAAAATGACTTCGATGTGACCTCAATATGACATTGTCGAGGCGTACTGCGACGTTCCAAAGTCACAGTGTAACGTAAATCTTACGTCACTGTGTAAATAAATGCTGTTAGGGGTTAGTCTCATTCTGTTCATTGTCAAAAATTACGTATAAAACAATCATTTAATTGATAGATTTCAGCATACGTAGACTTATTTAAAATTATGAAAAATTTTGCGAACCAATTTGCAAAAAATATCAGGTTCTCTTTTGCCGAACCATATCAAAATATAAACCGCACCTGGGTAAACCGCAAGTGACTTACCCATAATATTTTAGGAAATTTGGATCATTCGATTTCAGTTAGAGTGGATATATACATTTCACACACAGTCGACACGGTAAATTCAGTGCGATATGTCAAGTTAAATTCGTGTTCCAGAAGTTCCAGGACGTGTAGTTCCGTCAAAAATTCGAGTTCCAATTTTCGTCACGATTCCAGTATTTTCCCTACACAATACCATGCATTGCACGGAGAGTAAAAATGAATTAAAACTGCACATTCAGTGTAATTTTGAACTAGCATTTGCGTTATTTAGTACAATAACACGGAAATGAATTATGCAAGAAAGAAAGAGAAAATGGATTTGAATCTGTAGTGAGAGTCATGTGCCGCCCACATTAAATATGTTTATCTTACATAATAAAATATGCCTGCGCATGTCTGCGTGTGCGTATCTCCGTGACGTTGTGGAGTCGATATCTCACGAAATAATGAAGCATTTCATAAATAATAAAGTTCGTTTATTACACTATAATTATAGTGAAGCGTGATCATAGACTTTTTGAATGAATAATTGCAACATCATTAAAAATCTAGACCTTTAAAAAAAATAGACACATTATCATTTCATTGTAATAGCATCCGAAAAAGCTGTTTTTGTGCCCTAATTTAATAAAATTGTGAGGTTCTGATAACCTGTTAGATTTGAATTATATTATTATCCTGTTAACTAACAACATATTGGTGCTACTTTTTGTCGGAGTAATCACAAGCCATCCAAGCACTTTAATTCCATCCCACTTGTAGAATAGAGAAATGTGTCGCGCTTGATGGGTAATCTGATCGGTTGTTTTGAAAACATGCGTCCCTTTTGCGTCGGATTCACTGAATTAAACTGTGTTCCTAAATATGAGTTCTGTATCCTTAAACCAAAAAGCCAATGGTAGCAATCAACGAATAAAAGAAGGTTCTTGCTCGTAACCAGGTATTATTCAACTTTTCCTTTTTGGGGGAAAACGCGTTGGAAACTGCTCTCTTAGCTTACACCCTTCTAACGCCAAATCGATATCATGTGAGGCAAAATATAGCCGTCACCGCTTTTATGGCACTGCTTAAAGCACAACATACGCCATAGTTAGGATTTTCGAATCAATTTTTAGTTACAACGTAGGCGCACCCATTCAGCGTCGACACTAATATAATATGAGGCGGGAAGTAGAAGATACTACTCTCCCAACTTACAACCACTCAAAACCAAATCAATATCATGTGAGGAGAAACATGTTCGTTACTGTTTTCATGGCCTTACTAAAAGCCCAACATTCCCCTTACTTTGAATATCCAAGGCAGACATTAGCCACATCACAGTTATACCTATTCAACACCAACACATATATGGTGTGAAGTCAAAATTAGAAGAAACTGACCTTCTAGCTGGCGCTTATTCAATGCGAAATCGATGTCATGTGAGGAGGCACATAGTCGTGACCAATATTATGACCAATTGCAAAGCCCACTATTCCCCATATATAGGATGTAGAAACCAATCTTTAGTTGCAACTCAGTTATATCCATTCAACATCAAAATCTATATGGTATGATGTCGAAACTGGAAGAGATTGCTCTTCAAGCCTACACCCATTCAACACCAAATCGATGTCTTGTGAGGCGAAACATGGCCCTTACCATTTTTATGGTACATGGTAAATCCCGTCATATCCCATATTTGGGATTTTCGAATCAATTTTAGTTACAACTTAATTACACGCATTCAACATCATCACTAATGTGATGTGATCCGAAACGTAGAAGAGTCCGCTCTTAAACTTACACCCATTCAACACCAAACCAATACTATGTGAGGCAAAACATATTCGTTACGGTATTCGTGGCCCTGCTCAAAAGCTAACATTTTCCATACTTTGAATATTCGAGCCAATTTTTATGTACTATTATGTGTCACCATAAAGGTACCCATTCAGCATCGGCATCTATATGGTGTGAATTGGAAATTAGAAGAACCTGTTCCCCTAGCTTATATTAATTCAACACGAAACTGCTTGTGACCGATTTTTTCAAGTTAGCTGCCATAAATATTAGTGGATCCTTAGATCTCTTTTTGTTAGAATTAGATATATTTTTATTTTAAATTCGAACGAAAACGTTGAAATTTATTCAAAATTTTATATTTTATTTAATATTGCACTATAAAATAACATTTAACATAATTATGTCTAAAAGAGGTTATTTATGATTCAATGATCATAAAACTTAACAGTTTTATTGCAGGACACAATTTTATGATCGCGATCGCCATTAGGCCCCTTGGGGTTACATTGTCAATATTGGTATCATTCGATATATTTTTTCAAACCCTTTCAAATAAGAGCAACGCAGTATAATTGCAATCATTTGGACAGAGGGACCAGATTTATCATTTTTTTTTCTTTTGCAAAATTTATTTTAAAAAGGTCACAACCTACATAAAAATAGTTTCTGATATTAGAAAATCGAATTGAATCACACTCCAATTGATTTTAAATAAAACATTAAACTACTCAAACCATCTAACAAAATAAATGTAAAAATTAATAACAAAACATATATTAATGAAATATGAATTGTTTTAACAATCCATATCCAATATAAAAATTTTAGCTATTCCTGAAAATTATAATCCAAGTAAACTTTTTGTTTTTATTATTTTTTAACTGTATAAACTACATTAATAAGAAAATAATAAAAGCAAATTTAAATGCACAGCCGCTGACTTTTCACGAGCTTTTCCCTCCATTTGGGAACATTTGAATAAATACATATACATGCGTTCCTTTGCAATTAAAACGCAAATTAAATGTTCATATATCTACCTGTTAAGGTGATAAATATAAATGATTTAGTGCTTTGGTGTACATTAAAATTCATAACCAAAAATGAGGTAAGCGTCTTGTTTCTAATTACGGGGCTTCGAAAAGAGCTATTATAATCACTGCCGAAAGGGTTGATTAAATTTAAAATTGATTATTTGCGTTGCATTATATTTGACAGAAAGTATCCTTAATTAATTGGACTGAATAGCTAACATTCGAAATAGTTTCTAAATTTTCTCCAAATACATTTAAAATTAAATATATTGAGATTATTTTTGGAATGCCTTATTTATCTTAACATATTGAACGTAGCGCAAAAGAAATATTTAAAAATATTGTATTAAATCAAAGAAAACACATCGTAGATTAGAAGGTATTTTAATAAAAACCATCCTTTATGACGTAGAAATATTAAAAAGCCAGCGCGTTTTCGCGTATCATATTATCCTCTATCGGTTACTATATAAAATTGCTGTGCAAACAAGCTTATATACAGACCAAATCATCAGACAAAATTTGCATAAATCAAATACAGGACTATGATAATAAAATTGTATTATAAATATGATATATAAAATTAAACGATTATGAAAATACATTAAATTTTATTATAAACAGAACATTTAAAATTAATCAAGTATTAAATACAAATATGAAACAGGGCCAAAATTCAGCAAATTTTTAAAAAAGGATTGCAAGTTATCGTTAACAACACATTGGGCAAGAGCCGTAAGAAGTTCACCATTCTCGACGTCACGAGTATGTTCAGCTAAACAGATACCGACAGTACATTTAGTACTACCAATATAGAACGTGTATTCATTATCAGGTGTTAAAAGGGGTATAATGTACACCCCAGCTTGGTTTTTAAAGTTATCTCTATCCCTACGAATTATCTTATCCGTATTCCTTATCAGTACGAATGCGATTGAATAAAGTAGAATTATTTGAGTGATCAGGTTTAAATTTAAATTCATGGCAAAATTTAATGAACGGATGAAAAATCGTCGGTTGATACGGAAGACTAGATTTACACAAGACAAGATTTATACGGCATAAGCTCGACAACAGCAACAATTTTAGTATTAAGTTGAATAAATTTACATCGAATACGAACAAAAATGTTATAAACAAACTCAAAGGAATAAGCGGCATCATGACAGAGATTAAAGATAAAGTTAATTTCATTAGTTGAAGCCGAAATAGAACAGCAAGCATTAAATGTACGATTAAAATAAGCTTTAAAGGAAGTTTTTTTAGAGGATATAGAATAAGATGAATTAGCAGGGATACAAGAGTTAGTTAAAGTGAGTTTACGAAAAATTGAAGTATGGAAACCAAGTGGGTTACGAAAAACAAGAACATCCAAAAACGGTAAAGAAAAATTAGACTCATGCTTAATGGTAAAATTGATAGATGGGTAAAAATCAATAAATTTATCTACAAGATTAAGGATATTATTCAAATCATGATCCCAAATTAGAAAAACATCATCAACATAGCGGCAAATAATAGGTTTAAGCGTTAAAAAAGTCAAAATCTCGTTCCCGAGCTCCGGCAAAACAGCTTCAGCAAAACCCCAGATAAAGCTCTACCCATAGGGGCCCCAGAGGTTTACATGTAAATACTGTCGTGAAAACCAAAGTAATTAGTCTCCGCAACAATATTCAATGCAGAAGTTATTGCGTCGATAGAGGGAATTTCATAATTTTGACTTTGAAGTTTTTTGGCTATAATATCAATATCATTATTAAGAGGAACACTCGGAAATAAAGAAAGAACGTCAAAACTATGGAAAGTGCAATATGGAATTAGTATTAAACATAATTTTAATGAAATTTCTAGTAGAGATACTAAAATAAGCCAGCGCTTTCTTTAAGAAATAAGTTGGACCATTATATTTAGAAACAATAGTACACATGGGATGATTAACTTTATATAATTGCATTTGACTAAAAAATTGTTCTTGCCAATCAAGTCGATTGTGTTAATTCCATGCAGAAGTGTATTGCCGAGATGGATTGCAATTAGGTTAAAAATTTTCCGATTGCGGTTATTAATGCTAGGATCGCTAAGATTAAAAAAAATCCGCCGATCTTTTTTCTATCATTAAATCTGCTGTTTTCCAAACTTCGCATCAACTTAATTTTTCTAATCTCGCAACCCCAGTTAATTTTTATTTAGAAGCAAACGACTCATCTAGCAGAACGATATACTGCATCTAATCATATATATTAAACATTTTGAACATTTTAGATCAAAAATAAAAAATGAAGTTGGCGGTGACTTCAGTCTGATGCAGACGAAATGGTTTTGTGTGAATAATATTTTGTAAACTAAAACTCAACTTTTCTAATATCGAATAAATAATTCTATCCGAAATCGAACTATATGCACTTATAGGACATTTAAAGAGCTAAAAATTTTAGCTTATTATATCTTTATTTATCTCTATTTATTTATATCTCAATTTTTTTTAGTATCTACGTATTACAAACTTGAAAAACGCATCTGCTTTAACTTGACAATGCGATTGTTGAAAAACTGTTAGAGCTTTTCTTAAATAAATATAAATTTAAATACCAAATTTTTTAGTACCAATTTTTGCCAGCTGGAAAGTAATCTATCACACCATATTTTCTCCCCACCAGAACATATGGGTATATTTTTTTACATATTTATTAGATTTACATATTTGTTTTATGTCATTTCGTTAACGGGGTGTTTGGATTTAGTATAAAATTGAAACGTTCGTATATACTGCATATGCAAAACCATAATTCCAACATCTATCATTATTTTATAACATAAAATTCCTTTCGTAAAATCTCCATTAACAGCCCATAAACAACGACTGAAATCTCTACAATTTCCCAATTACGTGCCAGTACATTTTATCACAGTTTATAGCTGCAATGCTGCACAATATTTGAATGGGTGTTGCAAAATTCGGACAGAATTTAGCTTAATTAGTGTAATTCCCAATGAGGTTGTCATTCCATGTATTGATTTAGAACCATGTTCTTAAAGCACTGTTCCATCCACTGGTATTCTGTATTGAATTGCATGCAATGGCGGTTTGAAACATGGGGTATGATGTCAAACGACTATCCTTGCAGAATATTAGCAATATTCAGTACACAAGTCGGAAGTGACGATTGTCTGCCAATGCGGGTTTGCAGTTCGAGATGAAAATAGTCACGTCTTGCTAGTCTGATGTTTTCGTCTGACCTTTCCCTTTCAGATGCCCTGCCCAGCGTCCCGGATCCTGTGTAGGTGCCTTAGTTCTTTTATTATTTCTTTTACTATTATTATTATTATTATTATTATTATTATTATTATTATTATTATTATTATTACTATTAAATAGCGCTAGTTTTCCTAGAATCTCCATAGCGTGTTTGCCGGCTATGGCAATTCTTCCCCGGGCAAATCCCCCTTCGGTGTTAACCCTTCTTAGGGCAAGTCTCAAGGCTGTGCCCCTGTATTAGGGATTGTTTAGTTGCATAACTAGTTTTAGTTTCTCCTAGTAGTTTAGGTAGCTAAGCAGTCTAAGTTTTAGTTAGCCTCTGTTAGCGGTACTTGCCCTTCCCTGCTCTGCTCTCTAGGTTTGCCGTAACTCTTTTTGGTCGTGGCCAGCGAGTGGGCCCCTCTATTGGGTTCTCTCATCCCCCCCCCCGGCTTTAGCACGTCTTAGTTGTCTAGCTGCTTTTCCCGGTTTCGGCCCTCTCGCGGCATCCCTTGCAGGTTTTTTCTCTCTCCCGGGGCTTTCTTAGTTTTAGTTTTTAGTTATTTTCTTTAGTTCTAAGTTAACCTGGCAGCATAGGTATATGCCCGGGTTACCACAGCACCTCTTTAAGTTGCATGCTGCCTCTGCATAACTACCGAGGGATAGAAAGTCGAAATCCTCTGAAAAATCTTCAAATTTTGGTGCCATTTAACTTGGCTATTTTGGACACATTTGGCAGCCACTGCATTCAACATTCATCGTTTTCCGTTCTACATGGTCACCCCTGTACTCCATTTGGAGAAGGGGCGTTTTGCAACTTGGGTTTCTTCAATTAGGGGAACTTCCCCTTAAGATCCCCGAATTTTCCTGGAGCCGGGGTGTTGTTTCCTGGGGTGTTGTGTGTGTGTGTAGTGCTTGAGTCATTCAATTAATCTTTGGCGTTGAGTCGATTCTGGTTGGACGGACTGGCTTAAAGCACACGCTTTCCCCCGTGAACTCAGCTGGGTCGTCTGTGAACGACTTCTAGTGGTGCGGAACTAACTCCGTAAACCGAGAGGTAGGTCGGGTTCGCACTATTGTGTCCTAGTCTGATGTTTCCGCGAACTGTCAGCCGAACTGTCGGAATCAACGTTAGTGTTGCATTAAAAATGCTTGTTTTATATGAAATATTAGCGGCGAATACGTGTTCGTCGTACGAGTTAATTAGAAATAGGTAGTTTTAAATTCTAGACAACGAACATATGCACCAATTAATGAAAGAAATATGGTGACATATGTTTTCTTCGTACGGGTTAATTAGTAATACGAAGTTATAAATTCTAGACAACGACCGCATGCATCAATTGCGGAAAGGAATATTCTGATATTTTTTTTAAATATTGTAGACTTTCACGCCTTCGATATTTTCGCGGATGCATATCCGTCTGCAATAGGCCCGCTACGTGTATGTTATATGGTCTATATAAGTGGGCTTGCTGTATGGGCGTTACAAACCGGATACGCACCTTTTGCTAGCTCAAGAAGTTTAGTCGTCGAAGTTAACGAATCGTTAAAGATACTCTATAGCACAACTAGATATATTGGTATATTAGAATACTAGTATGTAGCTTAGCATATTGTTTGTTGATGGTTATTATGTGTTTTCATATTAAAACCATGATATTCTTTATATATGATAAGTTTAATGTAATATTTAATCAAACGCATACGCTTTCACAGTTCATTCGGAATATCTTGTCAATTAAATTATTTTTCTTATTGCACCAAAATCTAGCCAATATATTGAATATTATGATAATTTATCTTCGTTGTCATCACCTGACTGCCAAATTTTATGTTATCTAAATAGATAGTTTGAATTACAGGATTTGAGTACATAGCATACTCACGCTGGTTTGCAACTAAAACTTGTTGATCCAAATTCAACAGCGTTCAAATCTTTTGATCACTAAAACTCAAAGTTTTGACCCCGATTTCAAAATGTAATGAAACATTATTAATTTTTGATAAAGTAATATTTTCGAATCGTAAATTCAGTATTTCTCAATTACTAATATGAAAGCTTTTATACATAACGAATTCATAAATGTGTCCTTAAGCATGGAATGAAATCCCTGCAATAAACACTCCTATTACTTACCAGTGCATTTATTTGATCGCAGTTCATAACAGTAATACTGCTAAATATTTGCCTCCATAATGGTTGCTGCAAAATTCACACAGAATTAAGCGTAATTACGGAAATTCTCAATGAGGAAGTCATTCCATGTATTGATTTAGAATCATAATCTTAATGCACGGTTTGCTAAACGCATTCCGCTTTGAATTGTATGCAGTTAAAATGGATACCAGAAACACAGGGTAGAGTTCGGAGATTTTCCTAGCGGAATTTTAATAATGTTCGAATGACGAATCTAAAATTTGAAATGAAGATTGGTGTTACATATCTAAGGTTTGCGCAAAATGACCGAATAGACGCCATGGTGGTATATAATTGTCTGTTTAATGCGCTTTTAATAACGATATATTGTTATATTTTGGAATGGCGTAGGTAGCAAGTAGTCGAAAACCCGGACCATTGGACTCACACTAGGGTATGTAGCAAGAAGTGTAAATATACCAATTTGCTAAACAAAGAACGTATATCATTAGGTATAAGTTCATATATGTATTGTGTAGTGGGCAAGCACACATGTGTTTGTAATATATAAAAATATTACTTATCTTAAAAAAATATATTTAAAATAAACAAATCTTTATTATAATTTGTCTAAATAATAAATTATTTACGAACCAGGTCTTAATTACCCCAATTAAAATGTTTGATATCGATTGCAGAGTCCTTACATTCGAGCCTAAATGTTTGAGTTGAGTAATAATACTCATAAATCTTAAATTAATATACTAGCAGCGATTACCCAGCGTTTCTCGGGATTTACGATGAAAAACTCCGTTCTCCCGAGATGTTAGATCATACATACTTTTCTTCTTTATGTATATAGATTCAAATTAATAAAATTTGTTGAGTAAGCCTGTGAAAAATAAACCATGCTGATACAGTTTCCATCTAAATTCATATTTCAAAGCTGCGATTTTCGAAAGTGACTCATACGTTCAATAAACTCCCGCAAAACTCAGAGATTTAATTGGCTTTCACGTTTTAAACCAAAGATTTCCAACCTTTTTCGTTAGAAATCATGGAGTTAGAGAGTAGAAATCATAGTAAAAATTTCGTTTTCCATTAATATCTCGACAACCCTTGCACTTAGAAACTCAAAACTTGGAATAATTTTATGGGGGATGAGACAAACGAATGATGATGAGACAAACGAAAGTTTCGTTTTTCATTAATATCGCGACAAACCCTGGTGTTAGAGACTCGAAACATGGAGTAAATTTTAAGTGGGGCAATTTCAAGACTACCCACTAAATTTGATCAAATTCGGTTCAGCCGTTCTTCCGCGATGTTGGATCATACATACATGGATACATACTTTTCTTCTTTAAATATATATAGATAATGTGTAGATAAATATTGAATAGCTAGCATTATTATGTAATTAATCTTTGCTCTTTATCACTTACTTATCTTTATCAATTATTTTGCGGTACATAAATGTTGTTGTTGAGACCCAGACCGTTCGACCTACCAGAAAGGTGACTTTACATACTTGTGTTATTTTTTCAATATTCATCACCGTAATTTAGTTGAGCAAGTGGTTACTAGTTATACACTGTCCGTTGGTATGGGCTATCGTTTCGTTTGATATTTCACTCAGCATCGTTACCATTCATCAACTTATTGTCAACGCATCGAGTAGTCAAATTTTTATATAAGCTTTCACATCAATCAAATTAGCTTGATAAAGGAGGTTTAAATATGGATCATGTGCACTACGACGTACTGTGACGTCACGGTTGTTACGCCGCCATATTGGCCGGCGTAAACGCCGATGTGGTAATGAACACTGCCATGATATCGTATTAGATAAGATAAAAATATAGAGGTGGTCAAATATTGTTCTTTTCTGTTTTTCTATTCTAATAGTTACGAGATAAGGATGTGGAATGATGTCTTAAAGTTACTTGTAAATCTTTGTAACAATTGCGCGTCACTTTCTGCCTCTGTATTGATATTGAAATTTCATAAAATTGAGAAAACTCGTCTATTGGTCACGAATGTATGATAATGTTTTAATGGGTGTGTGATAATGATAAAAAGATGCAAAATGATGTCCTAAATACACGTATACAATTTTGTAACAATTGCATATTAACATCGTTTGGATTGGCCTTGAAATTTCATAAAATTGAGAAAAATTGTTTGCTGGCTGTGAATGCATGAGAAATTCCATTTTGTCCAATATTTGTTTGCAACAGAATTCGATTAGTTCTTACTAAACACATTCTACAGATTGCAATCGCTTTGGGCTTCATATAATAATATAAATTTGAAATACAGAAAAATAAATCATCGGATATACACATTGAATATCTATATGACTGAAAGTTTGATATTGGCTGTAATAATTTCACAAAATAATCAACTTGGTGTTTTTATATTTTATTACTTAGATTTTTTGAAATATATATATATACATATGTCATTTACTTCAATAGATTATACTTTTTACAGATATGTTGATGATCTGATTTGCTTAGTACATACAGAAAATTATCTCATAGATATAGATTACTATCCAGACAATTTGCATTAATTTCTAATGAAGCTACTATTAGTAAAAATGTTAATTTTATGGATTTAAATTTTTTTATTGATCCTTCTAATAGAATTGTTACAAATTTATATGATAAAAAAGACTTTTATAATTTTAATATTAATAAAATCTTACCATGTAATTCCTGTAACTCGATTCAATTATTTAGAAATATTATACCCAATCAGCTTTTTAGAATTTATAGATTATCTGATAAAAAATTTCATGCTATGCATGTCAATAATCTCAAAATTACTAGCAATTTATATAAATATCTCTCTTATTTAGTAAATAGTATTGTTAAAAAATTTAAAATAGCTGGATTTTTATAATTCTTTTCATAGTATCATATAATTCTATTCATAGTATTTTATATTAGCCAGACATCTCCATTCTCTTGTATATATATTTTTTTTTCTCTTCCACTTCAGCATTACTATTATTTGCTCCTCCTTTTAGTAGCTCTTTTTGTATATTAATATTTTTTCTTAACATTTCGCTTCACTGTTTTTCAATTCTTATGAATGGCAACAGTAATTGGTTTTTTATTTTTTCTTTACGAATGGCAACACTGGTCACTTCTATCAGTGTTCCCTGCACAGACTAACCCTGTATCGACTCGATTGTACATACGCTGTGCTTTTTCCAGGTATTCATTTTTTATTCCTTCTTTATGTATGTCGTCCAAGTAGAAATAGTTTATAGATATAATCTATCTATTTCTTCAGAAACATACATTTTTGTGTTTGCTTCTACAAAAAACTTGGACATGATTAGATTTTTGTAGAGGTTAACAATTCATGATTTTGGCTTAGAGCCTCGTCCATGTGTATGGCGTTTGTGCTTGATTTCGTTTGTTATACTTATTTCGATTCCATACCTTTGTATTATGATATTTTTCATTGACTTGTTGATTCGATATTTATTTTTTTTCCATTTGCTTGAGGATTAGTTGATTTTTACTTTTTTTTTGTAAGCCAGTTAGATAGTTGAATTTAGTTTAAGTTTTTCTTTTTTTGTTTCCATACCTTTTAATTTTGTTGATTTTCTGTAACTTGATAGCTAGTGTTTTGTATTTTTTACCCATTTGATTGTTGATTTGCTGTATTGTATTTTATTCTGTGTGTGTCTTAAAAGTTAGGCTTATTGTGTTACATCTTCTTACTTTTCGTTCATTGGATTTTCAAACTCCTATTATTATATATATATATATATATATATATATATATATATATATATATATATATATATATATATATATATATATATATATATATATATATATATATATATATATATATATATATATAATTTAAATATTTGCAACATTCCTTTAGCAACTTAGTGCCCTCTTAAATGTTGCCAACTCACTGAAATTTTAAAATTTATCTTTTATAAATTTGGTTATTTTAAAATTTTAACAAATTTATGGAGTAAGCGTGTTCTGTGTGAACCGAAATACACACAAAAAACAAAACATGACTAGAATAACTAAGTATATTTATGTTTTCTCAGTTTATTTAGAATTTTTTGAAATCATTGAAGTATAGGTAATTCTATTTTTGTTTATTGAAACAAACATCGAAACACGTTACAGCATACGTTACGGGACTGGCAAAGTGTCTGAAAACGGTCGAATATTATAAGCTTCATCACGCTAGAAGCAGATCACCGAAGTCAAGCAGCATCGGGCGCGGTTAGTACTTAGGTGGGTGATCACCTGGGAACACCGCTTGCCGTTGGCACATTTCGGGCGCGGTAGCCCGGTGGTGTGCGCGCTAGATATGAGCGCTAACACAACTGCCGTCGTGTCCATGCGGAGTACGATCATGTTAAACATGTGGGTCCGTACGTCCTTCCGAGAGGTTGGTGGTAGGGAAAAGAGGGCACGGCCCCTGTGGATACCTCCACCACTGGGTACCGGTCTAAATTAGGTGGCATTCCCGGCCGTCCAAACAGTTACCTTACAACTTTCTGGTAGGGGCGCGGTAGCCCATTGGTTAGCGCGCTGGAGTTGCACTCGGTAGGCCCGGGTTCGATTCCAGCCGCTGCCAAAACTGTCGCCGTGTTCATGCGCAGTACGATCACGTTAAACATGTGGTTCCGAAAGTCCTTCCGAGAGGTTGGTGGTAGGGGAAGGAGGGTACGGTCCCTGTGGATGCCTCCCCCACTGGGTTCCGGTCCAAATTGGGAGGCACTTCCAGACCGTCCAAACAGTTACCTTACGCCTTTCTAGTAGGTCGGACGGTCTGGGTTTCAACAACAACTTTCTGGTAGGTCGGACGGTCTGGGTCTCAACAACAACGCTAGAAACTGTTAACTCAAGCTCTGAGATATCCAACATTTGTAAATACATTTTAGAAAAATAAACCTTTTTGATATTGTTGCAATTGTATTCACTATGCATACAAACTTCATTCTAAATATCTAAAAAAACTTTCTTTTTTTAATATTATATGTGAATGAAAAGCAGCATGATTTCTCATATGTAGAATAATTGTTTAACGAATAATTATTTATTCTTTCTTCTTTCTCTATTGAATAATTATTTACTCTTTTTTTCTCCAGATCCTCCAGAATCTATCACAGCTGGATTTTCGATTTATACCACAGGGCAAAGAAAATAAAGGAAGGTCCAAAAGGCCTTTCCAGAAATGTGTAAGCTATCTGGTGGCCTAAAAGGCATGAACAAAAAGGCCTTTCCAGAAATGTCTAAGCTATCTGGTGACCTAAAAGGCATGAACAAAAAGGCCTAAAAGGCATGCACAGTTATAGTTAGGACCATGGCACACATCATGATTCAACATTGATAAACATTGCTAACACATTGCCCATATATTGCTAAACAGTAATTAATTGAATGTAGCTCAATTCGACTTTCTCATAATATAATACATTTTTAAGGATATTGTGATTTCTTTTCTTTGCTTTTTCTTTTTTTTTTTTTTTTTTGAAAAAACTGTATTGTTATTCTAAATGATCACATTTATATCATGCTGCTTTTCATTTGGGTTTGACTGATACCAAAATATTTCCATTGACACAAAGTTTACTAATATAACCACCGGGGGGGTAACATGTCACCCCAATGGGGAGGGCTAATAATGTCACGAGCACAAAAACTGTATCACGACTAATGTTCACTCCAATTATTAAAACTGTTAAGTTTCACTATTTTTGAGTTATAAATAAACCCCCTTACGCAGGTTTATGTCAAATATTGGCGTATGCTACCATGTTACGAAAATATAAAATTTCGAATAAATTTCAAAGTTTTCACTCGAATTTTATGAAATTCTATCTATATCTATATTTTTCACTAACAACACCTAATATAAAGTTTCGGAAAACCCATAAATAATTGTGGCAGCTATCGTGTATACAAAATTCGACCAGGCAGACAGGCAGGCTGATAGACGAATATCACTCCAAATATACACAAAACGTGTTCAGGAGATTCTAAAATATACATTGAAACCAAAATCTCGAAATCGAAAATTTTTGTGAAAGCAATAATTTCTCAATACTACATATGAGAAAGTTAAAATTCATTAATGAATGTCACAACTCATATTTTAAATGTTAATTTCCCTGTAATTGAGATCATTAAATGCTAGTTTCTTCAAAATAAGTATATATTTATATGTAACAGATTCTTAAATTCCCTCATAAACATCAACTAAAATCATACATTAATTTCTCCGTTAACGTGCCTGTGTGTTTTAACACAGTTTATAACAGTAATTCTGCGCAATATTTACCACTTTAATGGTTGTTGCAAAATTCACACAGAATTAATCCTAATTACTGAAATTCCCAAAGAGGGAGGAATGATTCAATGTATTGATTTAGAATCATAATCTTAATGCGTCGTTTCCTACACACATTCTGTATTAAATTGCATCCAATTAAAACGGAAGTCTGAAGCATGACCATGTCGTGCTATTATCCTTTCAGAATTTAAATAGCGTACAGAACAGGGGTATAAAATAGGATTTGAAAACAATTTTATATATTAAACGCCCCATATACCTAGAAAACGGTCTATTAGAGGTTGTGTTGTATTATATAAAAAATAGTTAAACTTTTAATTTTTCATTATCTGTGATATGCATACAAATGCTTTTGAATATTTACTTTTGTTAGAAAAAAATATTGCGTTTATTAATTAAAAATAACTGCTTTGGGAAACCCGATCGGTCGCTTTTTCAAAAAAACTATTAACTTGCAATAGCTTCCTTAGAGTAGGTCTCGCCCACGTTGCTACATGCGCGTTTCCACCACAGCCGCTACGCGAATACATTACTTTAGAGGGCATACCTTAATTAAATGCCTAAACACGCCTTCGCCGGCTGTGCAAGGATATAATTTCAAAAAAAAATATTCCTCCCATGGCAGCTGTACGGTTTCTGCCTGAATTGGGAGTGCTTCCTGTTCTAATCTCTAATCCAGCAAAGTCTCATCGGCGGTCAAATGGTCGAGGAAATAATTCAGCTATCAAGATCGGAAGAACACATGCCAAATCAAGACCATTGTCACCATTGAAACTAGGTTTCATAAAACGACTCCGTGGGTTCGAAGCCCCCGTCCCCTGAGATATGCCTGAAAGAAACACTGATGCATAGTACAAAGAATTCGTCAAGGTAAACCGAGATATATATAAACGCACTACTTCACAGATTTGTGTACACCTTATGATCAGTGTTTCTTTCAGGCACATCTCCTTGGGGGCTAAGCCCCTCCGGAGACGAGTATCCGTCTCCTCTGAGACATTTTATGTTAACCTAGTTTAAATGAGACACATCATTTAGATATATTTATATAGAGCACATAAAAACTTAACCTCCTAAAATTTCATTCGATCCCTCCCCCCACCGGCCAAAAAATCTTGAAAGAAATACTGCTTAAGATAGATGAATCCATGGCTACAGAGCCAAAGTCTGTAAGCCTGGAAAAGGCCTCCTTATGTGATAAAAGGACCATTATATAGCTATTGAAAGGGCATGTGCATATGTTTAGAATAAACACACTAAAACTAGAATGAAAATAAAAACACCCATACACACGCGAAAAAGGTAAATGCAAAAAGTAATGAAAGGGAACAGTGTATGGCAGTTCAATTGCATATGTTAATCTGATAAATAGTGAAATAGATCATTTGAAATGCAAATCTTGACGCCCATAGATGTCCCCCTCCCCCCTCAGTGACCCAAAATTGAGTATGTTTCTGATAAACACAAGGAATGAGAAAAGACATACATTATATTACAAAATAAAATTTATTCAGAAATTATCGCAACTTAATTCTTTCAAAGGTATGGACAATATACCCGTGACGTCACAATCATGTGATCCGGTATACGTGCTAATATTTTCAATAGATTCTGAAAGTACATGGTATAATACTTTCATTCAAAAGTCCATTTATATTAAAAAAATCATAGCTGCACTTTTTAATTAATAATTTATATTTCATAATGCATATAATTCTAAAAGAATAATGCAGATTAATGACTTATGAAGTTGTAAACAGCTTTAAAAATCCCAAATCATTAGTATGCAGATCGCTTTGTTTTTGAAAATAAAAGTGATATATTTTTAGGCTTAACTGGCATGTTTGCGATTTCTTAGAGTTTAGTTCCAATTATTTTATTGGATATAATTTTTATTGAATATTTTATTTTCTATTGCGTTAAATATATGTTTCAATATTCTCTTTACTAAGTAATGACGGATTTCATGAGTGCATGAATGCTGCTGTTTTGCACTAATCTGTTAAAATTGATAAAATGGTGCAAACATATTGTGTTTCAAGTATTAATATTGGAAATAATTATTTATAATTACGTCAAGATTCAAATACGTATATAAAAATAGACATACAAAGATTGAAAGTTACTGTTAGTTTGAATTTTTTTTCACTTTAAACAAAATCAAAATATTTATTTTTATGTCTACAGTAAAGTATCAATTGAAATACTTTTGGCTAACCTCTATCCCAATTAAAACAAAAGTAATCATCAAAATTGAGGAATTTAACACATGAACGAAAGTTAAAAGACAAACTCGGAGCTTAAAATTTACTTAAATTTTACATTAAAATGTTTAAATTCGGCAGGATTGCAAAATATTAAATGCTAAAAGATAAGTACACAGAAGTTTGCAAGCTTTAAAGGTAAGATATCGAAATGCTACATTAAAATGCTTAAATTTGATAGGAATTTAAAATATTAGATACTCAAAGGTAAGTGCACAGAATTTTGCAAGCTTGAAATGTAAAATATAGAAACGGGTGCATATATTTCCTACTCTTATCGTATCCCATACATAACAATTGCCATATTTTTCAGGATCAGTTGAAATTTTGTAGTTCCTAACTCAAAGTGCGCATATTGTCCATTAGCTTCCCCGTCTTTGACAGGTATAAATACTAATCTAACTGTATTTCAATTCGATATAAAATGATTTTCCGGATATAAAATGATATATTCAAAGAAATTATAAATTGCAGCTAAATCATATATAAGTCAAAAACCGACTGAAGATTCCTATATTTATATCCCCTACTTAACATAAATATTATTGACCATTTTTTCTCCAGCCTTAAGCGCATTGAAACAACAAAACACTCCTAAGCTTGAATTCCAAAAAAGAAAGTAAACAATGTAATTTATCATAATGTCAAGACAGGCTTTAATCGAAAAATGAAATCAATAAGGTTTTTTTTTAATTATTTAAACATATTTCCTTTGGAATGAAACAAACACTTCCTTTCATGACCTCTGTCAGTTTATTTTCACATTTGAGTTATTTTATTCTCAAATAATCGATTCATTTTATACCTACACGGATATACAATCATCCCTCATACAATGCGATACGTTGATAAAATCCAAATCAATTTAAGATACCCTTTACTAGATATTGAATATCACGACGCTATTTTATTTTTTTTTTATTTTCAGAATTACGATATTGAATTTTATCTCAACTTTCGTTCAAAATAAATACGATACTCCAAAACTGCATTCGAAAAATTTTATTGTATGTCTGTGAACTCTAAAATAACTGTGCTTTTATTGAATATCTCAAATTTGTGCATCTTATCTCAAATATATTTTGAGATCAGCGTTTATGGAAAATAAAGACGCTTGAGAAGCAGATTGGAAATTGATAAAAGTATTATTTTTGTCGGTGTATTTATTTCTTCACCGGAAATTCAAATATTTTTATTTTTAATTTACGTTTGATAATATTAAAATAGTTTAATTACCTTATTTAACAACAATTAAAGTAGGCAACGAGTAAACAACAAATAAATAAAGACGTTTGAGAACGAGATTGGAAATTAATAAAAGTATTTTTTGGCGATGTATTTATATCTTCACTGAAAATTCAAATATTTTTATTTTTAATTTACGTTTAATAATACCAAAACAGTTTAATTACGTTATTTAACAACAATTAAAGTAGACAACAAGTAAACAACAAATAAAGAGGTTTGAGAAGGAGATTAGAAATTGACAAAAGTATTATTTTTGTCGGTGTATTTATTTCTTCACTGAAAGCTCAAATATTTTTATTTTTAATTACCTTTGATAATACTAAAATAGTTTAATTACGTTATATAAAAACAACTAACTTGCAATCATGCTGTCATTCCAGCGCGCATCAACGATGGACCAGTATTAAGTTTCAAACCGCGATTTATTTGTTTGAAATTAAAAAAAAAACAAAAAAACGTCACTACGATTATCTACAGAACAAATACGGTCCTACTTTATTAATAATGGATAAATTTCTCTAACGAATTTCAGTTTCTCTTTGATGTTTACCATTATCTTGTAGTGTCTTACCTTTCGTTTTCCTGCCCTGGTTGTTTCGCCGCTCATTTCTCCCCACGACGATGGCAACAACATTTTCCCTACCTTCAGCTACATGTACTATTCTATACTGCAGAATAATGTTACTAAATATCTTCAAAACTGGTTAACCAGTATATATTTGTATTAATGTTGTATTTACAAAGTTTTTATTTTATCATATTATTAATGCAGCAACTATTTGAACGTTTCTTAATAAAATTTTCGATTTGTCTAAATCATTATTTTAATTTTAAATCATAAATACATCGCCATAGATTTCTACTTGTATTATTAGGAATAGCTTTTCTAAATACAATATATTACTTAAGTTTTCTCATCCACACATCACTGTTCTTGCCAATATGTTCACGCATACGGGCATTTTTCTCAAGACATGCAACATACTTTGTAGATATGAGCATCTACATACAGTCTTCGCGCTGTTTGGATTCTTTTAGAACAAAATAACTGGTACCTGCACAAATAGCAAGATGCTATGTATCGGAATTTTGTAAATATCTATGGAAACCGAAATATTCGGTCTTAGTACCCAGTTTGGTTTGGAAATTACCACTTTAGATTGGTTTTAAATCTCAAAAAATGAGGTTTAAAATCATTCCACAATTTTATACAATAGAATAAAAAGTTGCAATCAAAATCTATACAATAATATGTTTAGTTTTCTAATTAGCACGAAGCTAAGTCCATTCTCCATTCCTGATGAAGCTAAATTAACAATTGCCTGATTTTTGTCATCCATTTTTGCAAAAACCACAAACAGTGGGATTATGTAATTTTGCATACATACGTCAAATTCCACGCAGATTTGCAGAAATATCAATTTCAATTGGCAAAACGATTTGTAAGAGGATGGAGCACTGATTTTTAACTCGTGCATGCTCATTACAATTCCAAAAATTAACAATTAAACAACTTTTAAACAGCTAATTAAAGCCTGTGAACTTGAATGCATTGTGATCTAAAAGCGTTTCTATGCATTAAATACGTTTTTAAAATTTAGATGTATCACTCTGATTTCACTGTTTTCTTATAATTTTATTTGTTTAATTTCATATTCAGATTCTAAGAACTCCTATGTTCTTTTGTAGTAGTAGGAATCTTAAATATTAAAATTGATTTTTTATAATACTAATTTAATAATACCTTGCTAAATACTTTGCTAAATTAATCTTTAATTTGGAATCTTTCACAGATCGCATACTTCATATGCGCAAGTTCATTCAAAGTCTGGCTTTATGCTAGTTGAAGAAAACCGCAAAATTTAGTGTTTCAAAGTTACCCTGAAAATGACTTTTTAAATTGTTATTTTCTATTGATTTACCAATTACGTGTAAACAATTGAAATAGCATATAATAATTCACCGATACATCCATATATGAAACCGGTATAGAAAGAGTGGTAAATACGTCGTTAATTTCTATGAAACTTTATTGTTTATTTATGCTGTCAGTACAGTTTTAATTACAAGCAGCCACAGGCCCCGTCAATAGTGGGGGAGGGGTTCAAATCTAGAAGTATTAAGCAGATTACAGCGGCCAGAGTTGATGAACTGGTAAACGCTTTTTCGGTCAAACTCTCTGGGGATCACGAAGGAATCAATGGATGTTGGTGGCTAAGCTGTGGCCGGTATTCCAATACAGGTTATATGTTGTTAATGAAAATCATTCGTGTAAAAATGCTTGATACTTATGCAAAAACAAATGAAACCAAGTAATAATGTGAACCATGGAAGAACGGATAATTCCATTAAATACAGATTTAAAGGTTTCGTAATTTTAAAGTAATTCACCGTTATTCATGTAAGAAGGTCATTGATTAAAATGTATTTTTCATCAGGTCCGTATCTGGGTTAGTGTATAATTATTATTGTCGTTACAGACCCTGATTTTCAAGGTCTGTAGTTTAAACAATCTGATGTGGGCAGCGCATGACTTTCCTTATATAATACAATGTATGTACTAGTTTTACAATAAAAATAATGTATAAGTTACACGGCGCTGTGTTTTTACCGCTGAATTGTACAGTGGGCGATTTTCAGGATGACAACATATAAAACTATTCTAAAATGCTCAATTAACTTATACTTCGTGCAACTCTGAACAATCATCAATATTGATAACATACTCAATAAGCGATATTATAATAAAATACTTTAATAATTACTTCATCATCTAGTCATAATTTTCATTTTTAGCGTCATTTTTATCAATTTGGCGATATTTTCGTTCATTTGGCACCATTTAAAAAAGTCGCCAAGTTGGAAACATTCCACCAAAATCTCGCCAAGCGTTATGGATGGAGAAATATGTTATTCTTGTAGCAAATAACTGACCATTGGCGTCCAAATACAAAAGTATTACCAAAAGTATATTTTTTCATGAATGGAACTAACTATATCCACGAGAATGGTGTCTCCCAATTTATTGCATGATATTACTTATGAAAAGTGACCATATTTCAACAACAGGTAATTTTGTTTTTAATTTTATATGATTTTTTGATATGTTTTTAAAAAATGTGCAATATGTCGAGAACGGTTCATGCTAGAGTTCTAAAATGTATTTTAATCGTTTTTTAATGAAAATGTACATAAGAAATGACTATTTTCGTAACTTATTAAAGATTTTAATTTTTTGAGGATGTTTCAAAATGGCACTCGAAAATTTAGAGGGTTTGTGAGCATGTGAATGCGTATAAAAACAATAGACTTCTAGTATTCATGGATTGTGATTTTTGTACCAAATTTCGTTCAAATTGGTCCATTCGTTCGTCAGTTATCGTCTCCACAAACTCACTGACACACACACACATCACCTCAAAAACGTCTGACTCGTGTTCAGGGATGTTTGAAACGTGCTCTCCCGTTGAAAACTCGAATTCGAATTTTCGACTCCGTCACAATACTTTACAATCCTTATACATTACATGTATATAAGGAAAGTAAAAAGGAAAGCTAAAAACTTGAAACGTTTTCTATATAAAACCGTCTCATAGCTGGAAATACAATACGAACAATTGCAATTAATGTGGTTGTTGTTGTTGTTCGCGTGTCCAAGGATAAGCAATATTGTAGTGGAGTAGTGGTCTAAATTCCTTCAAAAGCATTGATCACAGTCTCTGCCAATGTTACTGCATCCCAGCTGTAGAGGATCTCCCGTAATGAATCCCTGAGTGGAACTATGCCAATCTTCAAAAGATATACCACAACAGTTGGGCATTCCCAGATGTGGTTGGGCGTGAGCTGGACTTCGGGGCAGTTTTTACAAGGGACATCGGTTCTTGTTTTGTCCGGATGGATCTTCATGCCCCTATAATGCTCAGTTCTTAGCGTGGCAATAGTGGATTTTATATTTCTGGATAGTGCAATTTATGTGGTTTCAAGCAAGAAAGAATACTTTAAAATATGACACTTTTTACGATAATCGTTGCGACATTTTACTTCTGTTTTGATAAACTTACAGCATAAACTACTGAACAAATTTTAATAAATGAGGGGTTTTGTGCCTACTGGTGGGATGTATACATTTTAATTTTAAGAAAGTGAAGATACATTTAAAAAAATCATGAAAAAATGATCCTCAGCGGTAAATTACAATTTACAATACTTGGCATACCATTATTACATAAACATGTTGATAAATATATCTACAAAAAGTATTGAAATCTCTCATAAAAAAAAAATTGATGACAAAGCATTTCTTCTCCCAGTACAAGAAGCAATAACCTTGTGGGGGATAGATAGCTCAAAATTAGCTACTCAAAGCGGACTGTAATAATGATTTATTTTCATCACCATCATATGTAATACTATTCATTGGGGAGAGAACTTCCGCTGGCCCAAACGCGCCAAATAATATTTTACAACTGCTGGTTACTTTAAAAAAGTTTAAAGCTGGTTTATTTTTAAAAAAGTTATGAAAACTCAAAATAGTTTGAGACATGTACCACCTAAACCGAAGATCCACTTTCAGGTTACCCCGTTGAAGGTTCCTTATCCTGACTTAAGATCCTTCAACAGAGTACCCAGGGTAGATTTGAAAGTTCAACTTCTGTCATGAGAGGTCTTAGCGTATACCATTCTGACATATATTGTTTGGAAATATGTTTTTGTTTCTTATATTTTTAACTGTGAAGGTACTTTCTGTAAACTATTATATTGTAAGAAGTAATAAAAATATAATTTTAATCTCTTTATATTCTTTAATTAAAGTTTATATAGCTATTGGGACTTTTCAGTGGCTGCTGGTATAGTAAGAAACATACGACTGAACAATGAACAAACAACCGAAAAAATGTTAATATAAATCCTGAACTTAATATGAGAATTAAAATCAATATATATATATATATATATATATATATATATATATATATATATATATATATATATATATATTTCTTATATATTTTATATATTATTTTATATCTTATATATTATTTTCTCTTATATATATATATATATATATAAGAGAAATGAGCTGTAATCATAATGTTAACGATTTTAAACATTATTAGACATAGATTTAGTAATTTTCAATATTCTAACTATGTAAGTGTTTCAGCTATAAAATCATGTCATGTACAATACGGTCTTTCATAATGCAGATCATATAAATTCGAATGACTGTAAATTGTGACCTTCGATATTTCCGAAATTCCCGAAAAACATACTACACATGCGTGGAATCCTGCAAATTTTTCTTGAATTATAGTCAGGTGATTTGATTATAAAGGGAAAAATATTTACTTAAAATAAATACCTAACCCGTCATAAAATGTTTAATTATTCAGAGCATATATAAAACTCAAGCCTTAAGTTAAAGTAAAATTTACATTTATTAATCGAACTTCATAAAAATGTAAGATATAAATGGTGTATGAAATGTTATTTTCTAAAAGAAACTAACTTAGACAATAAATTCCACTTATAATATTTTTATACATAACAAAACCCAAAAATGTCTATTACTCTTCAACTTTCTCTTTTAGGATGTGCAGAGTTTTGAAGAAAATATTTATTTTATAATGTTTACTAAATTACGTTCTGCATAGTAAAATATTCCTTATCAAAATCAATTTACTGATGCAGCAAGTAAACTTTTGCCGAAAAAAGTGAATTTAATGTTTTGAAAATGTAATTTATCTAATACATAAAAGTGGCTCTCGTGTATCTGATTAGGTTGATAAAAATTACAATAAAAGGAAACATTTTTGCAATTGCTCTTGATGTCTACATATGTTGTTTATAAGTCCCGAATTCTATAAATTCCGAAATTGTATAAATTTAATTTATAAAAATTTTAAATATATGCCATAAAGTATTCTATATGAAGCGAATTATTTTATTAAAAACATTTTGCTTATAGTATAAGTTAGTGTTGTCCGTGGATAATGACCAAAAATGGAGTAAAAATATTTAAAAAATCCTAAACTAAGGACAACAACCAGTTGAAAATATATGATAATGCAAACATATATTTTAAAACCAGAAATTTGTTTCATACCCAATTTCGAATGATATATTGCAGCTTGGGTGTGGTATTGACAATGTTTAACTTAGCTATAAGATACCAAATTATATTGCTTCACAACATCTGAACCACGATGGGCTTATGCAATGAAACAATAGATAGCAATAAATACCTAATCTACAGCTGATAAGGACATACTAAGTCTTATATTAACGGTGTGGCATTATGTATTATGGTACCAATGTATAATGTTCTAAAGTTATATGATGGTATTGTTTGCATTCCTCTTCAAATGTTAGTTTTAATAGTCATATCGTATATTAGAAATCGATATTCTCACATTTAATGCAATCAGTTACTATCCATAGATCACAATAGCTAACATGTGAGATAGATAACCCAAGGGTTAACTAACCTGTGATCTCAAGATCTAAATAAAGGGCTAATTCAAAACTATCATCCATTTTGGACTTGACAACTTGACTTTTTGAAATCATTTACAACAATTTGTAGGGCTTCTTAATAACTAGGGTTTCAAAAGTGATCGGTTGTTTAGAAGCAATTTCAACATATGACTAAAAATAATTGAAAATTCAAAGAGTTTCTTTCCAACAGCGATGAAATCCCGCTGAGTTTATTTTTAAGAAATTATTCAATCAAACACTTTAACAGATACATTGAGAATGGCTAATCAGCTTTCATCAAAATTTGATCTCAAACATGTGGTCAATGGGTATATCAATTATTTTACAAGGAAAATCGAAATATGTCAGGTCTTATATACACCATACACCAGACACAGGTCTTACATACACCTCTCTATATACACCATACTTACTTCGTTTTCATTGTTTGACTATTGCAAATCAACACTGAAAAAAGCATCACAGAATACAGACGTTTAATAACAACTAGAAGCCCTACAATAAAAGTTAAAAATTTAAGTTGCTAAGAATTGATAATTAAAAAATAATATATCAGAAATGTATATTTCACTCCGATTGTTCATCAAATGTAAATTTACTGATTCACCGCAATTTGCTAACCAGATATAATTTGTGCCTTTGTTTAATAGGCCAGCAATGGAATGCATAGGATTAGAGGCATTTTTAAAGGCTTAAACTTTTCCTTACGGCGGTACAACAGTTGTACCACTGAAAATCTCTTCTTCTAGAACGGTGCTGGTGCAACTGCTGTACCAGTCTTTTTCACCCCCATTTTTCTGAGAAAGGAGGAGGAGAGCGCCTATTGTACCCAACTGAGTGACATGAAGAATGCCTGTAGCCCCCTTCCTTCAAGTTTCTCCTGACTGGAAGGGGAACGAGTTACGAACAAAAGACAAGGTCATTGAAGGTGTTTATTTAGAGGAGTGGAATTTTCAGTTGTTTTGTCGTTCTGGAGTTGAAAAAATGGATTCTTGTAGCCGTAACGTAAAGGTTAAATCTCCAATTATAAAGGATTTCCTAAATAGAATTTTAAAACTAATAATGTCTATATTCAACGGGTTACACAGTGGATACTGAAAATATCCTTAAAAGTCTTGATGGCCCAACAAATCAAAATATGTCTTTGAATAAAGTGCGCATATTACAATTAACTAAATTAAATTTGCATCCCACTATATCCATTTAAGAGTAGAGTTTGAAAAGTTCATACGAGAGTTACCGTCAGCAAGACCAGATATGACAATAGAATTTTGAAATTGCTTATGCAGGCTGGTAGATTTTGTTCATTTTAAAGCGTAGAACGGTAATTTTCTAAATTTGTTACCTTGTAGTTTTTCTTTTTTAAGAGTTCAATCATATTGTGGCAAAATTGTTCGAAAAATTGCGAAACCATACCAACTTTTCTTGTTGTCATTCAAGATATCAACTATTCATTCTAACGGGTGCAAAATAAACTTGAACCTATCCATGGATGATGTAATCTGCAGGGAAAGCGCAATGCTAATTTCGAAGATGTCCCGTATAATATATTCTGCAAGAATACATTTAACTTGCAGTCTCTATATATATTTCTGTTTACTGCAGTATTTAAACAAAGTGCTCTTAAAATTTGTAAATAACCCACTCCTTTCATGTCTGATATCTGTAACTGGAGCATGACTCCTAAATTTCGAATACTCCTCTATAGGCGGGTTTGCTGAGCAAGTATTAATCGGTTTGGAATATGCAAAAAAATATATTATAGAATATAAGATAAAACATGTTGTACAAGTACAAAATCTTTTTAAGATTTAAAGAGTTCTGTTTTTTGACAAGAATTCCACATATATTTAATCTTATCTTACTCGCAATGTTCTTTGAAAGTTTTCCCTTTTTGTCGTAAATTGCAGCTATAAACCACGCGTGGTCTTAAAAAACGAAACTCATTTTGCTTTCCATAAACCAGGAAAATTCCAACCATCGGTTGTTGGCGTCTTTCTTCAGAATACAAGTATAATGGAGTTTTATAGCGCAATTTTGAAGCACTTTCTGTATTGTAACTTCCTTCAATACAGAATTTAAATACGACCCCATCATGCTAAACGCGTGCAAACATTTTTAAAGAAGTTTTTACTGTTTCCTCTAAAGCACATTTTGTCACAAATTTTATATTCGGTAAGAAAGATAATATACAATTTTGAGGTGAAGTACTGAAGTTTTAACAGTTTGTGGTAAAGTAAAAATAAATTAAAATACCTCTATATCATAGAATATACAAAGTCATTTCGGTATTTTGTATGTTTACAAAAAACGTTCTTAGATCCGGTTAAAGGATGCGTGGATTTCACTTAAGTTGTAACCGTTTACAATAATGGGATATTTTATATGTTTAAAACCTGATGGGTATAAAAATATGACTCTACCTACAAACTAACAAATTGTGATTTTATGGGAGATAACTTCCTTTCCTAGGCACTAATAATAGAATAGAAATAGATTGAATAAAAGTAGAATCGTAATTGTAAACAGCTTGCTACGTGAAACAAAATTGCAAGCATATATGGGTACCAACAAGGCTTCAAAATTCTTAAAGATCGAATTCATGCTGATGACTCATAGAACCGACCTACAAAGATCTTTCCTAAAGTTAGAATCGCGTTCTATTTCAGATGCAATTATCTATAATGAGAGCTCGATTCGAGCTGTGAGAACTGGAATGTTTCTACAAGTTCATTATGAGCATACCGAGTTTCACAGGAAACTCCGTAATCTTTCGAAATAATTTTTATATTTGTTTATGAGATACGCATCTTGCAGCTCACACAATTTGTATAATTTTTGCTTAACGTATTTTTGTATTTCCAGATTCTTCAGCAGCACTTCGGTGACCGCGAAGACTGGACTTTTGCAAACTTGTCGTATCGACCACGGTACAGAACCCAACGGAGCCGAAATTTCAATTTCCGAGGAGAAAATAGTGGGATTTCGAAAACAATTTCCCGATCATCCAGAAGCATTCTCCAATGGTTAAGACTGACATTTTGCTTATTTATGATATCAACCACAATAAACAAATTGACGACGTCGCATTTTTTAGCTCTTCCTCGATGTCGAAGAAAATGAGATTTTTTCGAAATATATTTTTAGATCCTGTAGAAGCTTACGATGATTAGAAGTCTAAATCTTTGTACACCTCGTACTAGTAGTCAATCACGTGACATACTCTATTGAAATCGTATATTAGATTTCTTTTCCAATGATTGGTATAATAACGGCTGGGGTCGGAAAGTCTTTCCAGATCAGGGTTTCTAACCGGTGGATAAATCTTGTGGTTAAAATCATAGAAAAAAATCGCTGTATTTAATAGATGTCATTAATAAGTAATTGACAAATTAGTCATTTTATGGTTAAATTTAGCCATTGCTGCTTTCTAGCATTAAAAAATAGTTAAATCTAGCCCTAAAATGGCTAAATTGGCAAAGCTGATCCATACTGTTAGAAACCGTAACGCAATTATTAAAATAAATTTGGGGCTCTTGTGCGTCTACCAGATACTTTAGCAGTTGTCGAAAATAAAATGCATGAAGTGAAATTAAACCCAGAAGTATCTTTTCAAAATAATCAGCACCTTTTAATACACAAAACGAAAAATACAATGCTTAATCCGCCATAGCAAACCGAAACCTAAATATTTGCCTCATCACCATTTTTTATTAGTGTTGCCATACAATAATGAACTCTTAAAACGAATGTAAGACATAAAAAAAAGTTAATTAGTTCATACGCAAAAGTATTTCTTTCATTTCAGCTCGTTCAGTTTGGAAATACTCCACGAGCGATTGTTTGGTGATGCTAGTAGAAAGTTATTGTGACAGTACCATAAATATTATGTCCAACATCCTCCCCCTTTTGAGTCTACCCTGGAGGACTCAAACCTCAATAGCATTGTGAAGGTCCAGTCTCTGGGGGCTCTTGATGACACGACCAGTTCTAGAAACACGAGGCAAGAGTGTAGAAGTTACAGGTTGTTCAGATTTGAGACCCTCTTCCTTCAGAGTAGCTGATTCAGGATCAATCGCCTTCGTAATCTGCAAAAAACAATCTAAAGAGTCGTTTGAATGTAACTCAAGGGGATAAATTCTATGGGTAGGTCTCGTCAGAACACCATTTAGAGTTTTTAGTTTAACAGTTGGTACTTTAACATCCTTGCCAGGTATCAAATGTATTACCATGGCAAGTGGCCAGTTTAAACGTTTTTTATAGTCACCGCCACTCAACACTATTTCTCCTAACTTTACTCTGGGATGTTGAACATTTTGAATCTGTCTCTGAATCAGCTGACTAAGATATTCTTATCGAAAACGCCTTCTCAATTCTTCTAAGAGTTTTATTCGGTATATTATTCTTTTACAACAGTGCTTCACATCGAAAGTGCTTCGTATCGGTTACTTCGGATTCTGAGTTTTCAAGTAAAAGCATAGCCGGTGTAAGCTGATATATATCGTCGTTGTCTTCAGACAGTTAGGTCAGTGGACGGGAGTTTATGGTACATTCACAATCGCACAGAATTGTGTTCAGTTCTTCATAAGATAAAACAACTCTTCCTAAAGTTATTTTAAGGTTCTGATTAACCTCTCCCATTATCCGCTCCACCAGGTAGCGGTAGGTTGGTTGAATCTCCAGGATATTCGATATAAGTCAGCTTTGTTCATAACATTGTGTCAATCAATTTCACGCAAGCTATTGTATGCACCTTTAGAGTTTGTTCCATTGTCGAAGTAGATAATCTTCGGTCGGCCTCTTCTAGCAACAAAACGGCGAAAGGCGAGAATAAAAGTATCGGTGTTTAAAGATGTCACTAACTCTAAGTGCACAGCTTTGTAAATCGCGCATGTAAAAAAATTATTCATGTTTTATCTCCACGCTTAATGTATAGGGGTCCAGCTAAATGTATGCTAATTACTTCGAAATGGGCATCTTTGACCCGATCAGTAGTAATGAGACTGAATCTGAAAATATAGATTTTGCTTTAAAGCGTTTACACTTCATACATTTATTTACAATACTACGAACAGTTCTCCTTCCCTTGACAATCCAGAATAGTTCTCGTAAAATACTGAACAGAATCTGAGTTCCTGCATGACAACTTATTTCATGATAATGTTCAATTATCCGTTTAGTCAGTATACATTTATCATGTAACTATATGGGATATGTAAAAGAAGGCTTATCAATGCGTTCGGTAATCCGCGTTTTTACTCGGAAAACTCCCGTCTTCATCCGTGAAAGTGTTACACATAGGAACACAACCCTTTGACAAAAATGAAGATTGCACCTGTTTAATTAAAAACTTCTCTGCGTCTTCTCCAAAGAGATTTTCCCAAATTATATTTTATTGAGATCTCTTTTTAAATTATTATCGAAACGCAGTACCCATGCCGTAAGTCGAGTGATTAACTCAAAACTGGAAAACCTCAAGGCATACCACGGGGTATTTTCATATTCTAAGTTCAAATTACTCAAATTGATCTTACGTCTCTCTAATTCGACTTCTTTTCCCAAAAGATTTCATTGAACGACCAGTTTTCTGAACTGTCATACAACCACTGGGGCCATTCCACCAGCGTGATTTAACAATTTCTTGTGGGGTGCAATCTCGAGAAACAAGATCTGCAGGATTCTTCTTTCCCGGAACATGGCGTCAGTGTTCTTGAGACGTTAATTTGAGAATTTCCTTAATTCGATTGGACATGAAAACGGACCACTATCCGTGTTCTCTGATCCACCAGAGGGCAGCCATAGAATCACTCCAAAACGTCAAGCTTATATTGGGTAAATCAAATGCAATCTTATTGAATAAGCTAATTTAGTTCCTATACAACAGGCCATTAGTTCTAGCTTTTGTATAGACATGTATTTCATCGGTGCGACTCTTGCTTTGACTCTTACAAGCTGAACTTTAATTTCATAGGAGAACACCGACCTTATAAATACACAATACCGACATTATAAATACTCCATATGATCTAAGTGTCTAGGAATTTGTAATTCAGAAAAAATCGTCACCCCCTTGCACCAATTGGAAAATTCCTTTTACATGTTAAGGGGCGAAAGAACATCCCAAGTTAATTTGCTCTTCCATTCATCTTGTAACAGCAGCTTGGGTAATAGAGTAGCAGGGCATAATAAACTAAGAGGGTCAAAAATTCGTTGTACAATAGATAAAACAGTTCTCTTAGTTTGATCTTGTTCAGGATTCATCTTCGTTGGAACATTGCATCTTAAGATATCCTGATCTAGGTTCAATACCATTCCTAAAAGAGAAGTATCATCAGTAGAATTGGAAAGATAGTGACTGGAAACATTACCTTCCCATCTTCGCAAATTAAAACATGCATTTTCCATCAACTTTTGAGTTTGAGGTACAAAATGAGGTAACTCTTCAAGACTCGACACTCCAGTTACGCAGTTATCCACATAGAAATAATTCTGAAACTATGTCATAATATTCTACAGCAGCATTCTCAAACAAATAATGCAATGGTGCCATTAGAAGAAAAGGACTGGTGGTGACAATGTCCTCAGATTCAGAATGAAAGATGAATCGCAAAAAATCTCTGTGTTCCGGTGCGATACTCAACTGTAAGAATGCCTTTTCTATGTCTGTTGAGAGACCAATGTTCTATAATCTAAATCTGTTAATTATTTCCGGAATCTATTCTATCAAATTAGGGCCCTTAATCAAACAGTCATTCAAGGAAGTGCCATTACCGTCTTTGGCAGAAGCGTCAAACACAGGTCTAATTTTAGAAGTCTGACTCGATTCCTGGATCACGGGCCTATGGGGTAAATAATGCCCACTTTTATCTATCTATTAAACTGGAACCTTTTTAATGATTTTCAATCTTTCCCACTTATTAAACACTCCCACATAATCTTTTAGGAAATTTCTCTTCGCTGCCCGTTTACACATATTTCTGTGCCACTTCAAATCTATGTCTTTATTATCTGGTAACTGAGTATCATATTTGAAGGGTAACAACAACTCATATCTCCGGCCGACTAATCGGTTGCTCATGTCCTTGCTGACGATCCGGTCGGTCTGGGTCTTCAACAACTCATATCTTCCATCAGGAAGAATAGTTAAATTAACTTGCAATAGCTTGACAGAATCAGAAAAAATTTACTTCTTTTTAGCATTTTCCCATGGATCCGTTATACAAATAACATCAAGGTCCCATAAATGATTAACAAAGTTCATAGAATGCAATGTTAAAACAGTAAGTATACTGCAACATGAATTACTCTTAATGGCATTCCCTTCGTTTATAACTTCACATTTATCAGATATATATTCTTTTCCCATCAAAGTATAACCCAGTTTTGTTTCTAAAGCAACTAATCCTGAATTTAATTTAATAGAATTACCAGTCATGATTGATCCAGCAACATTAGCTCCTAAAAGTAAATTAATTTCATAATTTGGGAAATTCAAATCTAGTATCATCAAGTTATGTTCTTTTAATTCCTTCAAAGTTAAAACTGTTCTAGGCTTCGGAACAAATCCACATATTTTATCTTCTGATAGAACATCAACATTAATAGAAAAGGTATTTTGCAAATCAGGAATATCAATTTCATATTCTTTCTATGTCTAGAATTTCTCCCCCCAAATAAGGTATGTACAAGATTTTGTTTTCGTTTTTGGTTTCAGTTTAAGCTTATTAATCACTCTGGTGCTTAAATAGGACAGTTGAGACCAAGTATCTATAAGAACTCTAACCATTATCTCACTGTTTATAGCTTTGATCTTAATTATCAAAGTCATTAATAACACAGGCTCAACAGTACAACTATCGGTTAAAATTTTAGTTGCGTCAACTCCTGTTTTGTTATCATTTGTGTTTGTTTCACGGTCAGGACACATCAAAACAAAATGATTTCTTTGCTATTAATGCATCTGTTTTTAAATTTGCAAGCTGTTGAAGTGTGTCCTTGCCGTGTCCTAACACATACATTCATGAATCAACCAAAGGTATGAAGTGAGCTGGAAGGCTGAAAAATGCGTACGCTTGTATTATCGACTATGGGGCAGAACTTAACTGAGACAAATTTTGATTGAGACTTTTATTTCTGACGCTATGTATCATATATTATTAAGTGATAGATATTTAAATTATATTATTAATATAATTTAATTTAATAAAATTTAAATTATTAAATTATTTAAAGAATAATTTCAAACTGCTGCCTTTCTATCATTAGGTAATTATGATAGATAAGATCTGGTCCTGATTCGACCAACCATTTTTATGTAGCTTGTTACAGTCTTACCCGAAGCACAGTTTACGTCAATGAAGCATAGATAACGTGACTTGGTGTCCATCGTGACTTGGTGTTCAACGCCAGTTTACGAATTTATGGGTCGTAAACCTCGTTCAACTGAAATGTCAAATCTGGTGTCAATTCATCTGACTCCTTCGTTTAGCTTGTTGTCACCACAGAACTTGAAATATATATATTTCTTTATTCGGCATTAAACTTAATTTTCGCCCACGGGTATACATTGCAATTGGCGGAAAAATCCCCTAAAATCAAAATGTCTGCATTTGAGACTATTGGAAATCACTTAAGATATTTCTTTGATCATAAAACTACTTTGATTTCTAAAACAAAATTTACTTTTAGTAACTTTTATTTGACAAAACTTTAAAAAAGAAAGACAACCGAAGTTGGTTATTATTAAATATCTTTAATAAAATATCCATCTATGACGTACATTAAAATTACATACCCAAAGCGCTTTCGGGCATTATTATTCGGGCCCTTCATCAGTGGCAAAGTAAACATAGTGGGCGAACATGAACTTTAATGGACTGGTAACAACCGCGAGACAGAAGGAATTGGATGAGAAAGTTAGTATACAAGAATTTGAGAAGGAATTTTTTAGAAGGAATTGAATGAGAAAAGTTAGTATACAAGAATTAGAGAATGTAGGTTTGCGAAAAAAAGAAAACCAAGAGAGTCACTGGAAACGAGTACGTACATAAAGAAAAATAAGACTCATGTTGAACGGTGACATTAATAGAGGGATGAAAATCGTTAGCATTATCCAAAAGAGTCATCTCATGTTCGCCACCTACTTTTAATTTGCCACTGATGAAAGAAAAGCTAAAGGCTCGAAATCGCTCTGGTTATGTAATTTTAATGTATGTCATGGATGACGATTTTATTAAAGACATTTAATACTGAACAACTTTTGGTTGTCTTTATTTTTAAAGTTTTGCCTATTAGACGTGTTTTCCATACAATTTTACTTTATTTGACAGTTTGGAAATCATGAATAATTTTATTGTAAACTTTGTTGGAAAGAACAATTTTTATATAAAAAGCCATAAACTTATTTTGTTATTTTAAGTTACTTTAAATACATTTTTATATTGCACGGCATAATAACCAAAGGTCAAACATAAACAGCCTATTGATGTATCACAGATGTTTTCAAAAACATTGTGATATCACTTAACAGTGGCCATTATATTACATTTGTTTAGTGGTGAATTTTAAATGGAATTTGGATCTTATCGCTTTATGAAATAAATATACAAATAATTAATCAATTATAGCATGTTCTTGTACATTAACTGCTTATTTTTTCAATTATCTAACGCCAATGTTCATCAACTAACAATGCAATTAGCAAACTTAATAGGAAAGTTAATTAAGCAATTTTGCAATTATCAAGCTTGTCTCAGTTTATCTCTTAAATTTCTTCTCAGAAAAATCCACTTTCGTTATAACCTGCAGTGTAAATGATGTGCTATCTAGAAGGAAAAAAAAATTGAGCAATTCAATTCTGTTAAAATGAATTTTCTAATTACCGGTAATTAGCTTAACGTATTCTTCGAAATATCTGATTGCGACTAAATAATACTTTCTTTGTTTTGTGAAATTGGTTGAAATTTAATGAAGTTATCCGTCTTTAAATGGACTAATTACTTTATTTGTGAACTTTTAAGTGTTAACAGGAAATAAAGGCCTGAAAAGTCAAAAATAAACTTCGGGTTTTATTGACACTATCAAGATTTTCATTACCCCAAACTTCATCTTAAATTTGTAATAATTTCAGGTGTCCTAAAACAGCGCGTTCACAGGTAGAAACAAAATTTTCGACGGAAAATACTTATGGATTAATTGTGCGAAATTGTAGATGTCGATAACTGGGCAACACACACGTTTTATGACACAAGATAGAAATTGAAAACAACGATTTTGAAGTGTGAGGATAATTTTGAAGTGTGAGGATAGCAAGAATCCATATTCCATCTTGTAAAATTTTAAAGTAAAAATGAACACATTGTCTTCCTTCACTTGACATAGTGTGTAGGTAAACTCAAGGCTTGAACGCGCCCATCCAAACTACATGGATTCTCGTAAACGACTAGTATTTTTGGTAATATTTTAAAAATTTAGATTTTTCATTTTCCTTTTTTAATGTCTCTATTTAGAAAACATCTACAGACATCACCGCTGCCAAAATCATTTTAAATTATTCTATAAAGACTAGGGCATCAAATTTCCTAGTTATCTGGAATATCAAATATAGCCTAGGACATCAAATGTCCTAGGACCCATTTCATTAAATAAGGCATCAAATGATATATTCCTGTTTATTTTGGTTGTGTTAATGCTTGTTATTTTGGTTAAAATTAGACTAATATTTTTATTTTTGATACAATTTTGAAATAAAAATATTATTTTCTGCACCATTTCATCGTACTTTTCCTTCAAAATACATATAACCATTGTTGTGTTGGAAACGCTGATACCAGTGCAGAATGTTGATTATTTTTCAAAAACAGCACTCATCTACTTAAAAAAAAAAAAACACTATTGCTCTTTCCAGTTTGCGCAAAAATGAGACCAATCTGATTATTGCACAGATAATATTTTTTGTTTATACGACAGATCCATGATAAAACTTGAGGCAAGATTAGAGAATCTATGAATAGCTATTTACCTTCTTTTGTTTACATACTCCCATTATGTTTAGATTGACAATATGGTTTCCACAGCAACAAATTATAGGCAATTAACTCACACTTGTACTTTTCGTCATTCAAAAGTAGATTAGTTCATGTTGGGAGCAAAAAACTTCAGCAAATCTATGATGACGAAATCTTACGATAGACTTGCGACCTCGGTAAAATAAATAATAGTGGTTATATGGAGTCCAGTAAATAAAATATAGATCAATCCTTAAAATAAAGCTAGTTTCTTCAAATTTGCAAATTTCCAGTTAATGCCAAATATCTAGTTAGTAAATCAATAATATTATAACTTTTTTAGCATTTTATTGCTTAAACATATCCAGTAAAGAATTTACTGTCAAACACAATCACTTCATGGGACTAGTGAATATTGCTTGTTTTAATACTTTTGGATGTTAATAATTAACTTTTGTATTCAAAACTGTCGACAATCCGTTGTATCTTTTGATTATAGTACTAACAAATAAAAGAACATTCATCTTAAACAGAACATAAAATTGAAGTTTGCAAAATTTCGGCAAAGTTAGCAACTATCAGAATTAAAAAGGCATGTACACACACACACACACACACATATATATATATATATATATATATATATATATGTGTGTGTGTGTGTGTGTGTGCATATATATTTTGTAGTTTAGAAGATATTATGAGTGAGATTTAGCAAAGTGAGACGTTTTACATAATATGGCAACCCTTCTTCTATCAGGAAAACAAATGATAATTTCTGTGCAAGAAAAAAGCATCTTCTTACAGCGCGTAGTGGAAGGAGGGGGGTGTAGGAGGGAAGGGGGGACTTTCTTGGGCGCCGAGATGGAAATATCAATTAAATGCTAGATGTTTTTATAAATGTAAAAATGTGAAATTGACATTTAAAAACCGCAATTAAAATATGCATAAAATCGGAACTTAATTTTTATTAACAATTTTAAAGAACGACCTAAATAACTTTAAAGATAGTTAGTTTTTAATGAAATTATTATGTTATGAGATATATTATATAAAAAGTAACATCTTCTTACTATTTAATATAATAAACAAATTATATATAAGACGCTGATTGCAGATAATAACAATAGCCATATCTTTGTTATACAGACATTTGTTATATTAACAACAAGTATACAATAAAATCTGACACTTGCTACGAAGAAGGACGGGGGGGGGGGGGGGGGCAATTTTAGTTGTTTGGTCTGGGCGCAAATACCTCTACCCACGAGTATGTAGCCATCCACTACTGTGGAAAGATGCGATCAATACATTGTGTATGATTTTTAAATAATAATTTAAATTTTGCAGTAAATATTAATAAGTGATTGAATATGGCAAATTATATCCTATCCTATAAAAATGACCTGACCATCTTTCTTGCACTCGACTACATATCATATTTTCGTCTTTTACTTTCCCTGCAACACATGGTAATGTATAGGGAAAGTATTGGAATCATATCGAAAATCGCAACTCGAGTTTTCGACGGATCTACACGTTTCAAGACCACTAGAATACGAAAAAACCATTTTTAGCGTGACGTACGTCTGTGTGTGTGTCTGTCTGTCTGTCTGTCTGTCTGTCTGTGCAGATTTTGTATCCTCTCTAACTAAAAAACTAATACACCGAATTTCACAAAATTTTGTAGGTAAGTCACTTGTGGGCGGGACTGGTACTGATTAGTTTTGGGTACGATTCGGGATAAAAAAACCCGCCTTTTTCTGCGAAATGGCCCGAAAAATTTTGTATCCGCTCTAACTGAAAAACTAATGGACCGAATTTCACAAAATTCGGTGGAGAAGTCACTTGTGGGTTACCCTCGTGCTGATTAGATTTTGGTACGATTCGAAAAAAAATAACCTGCCTTTTTTTTGCAAAATGGCCCGCAAAAATCGTCAAGATCTAAACTAAAGAGCTAGGTATACTCAGATATATCCATTAAATGCCCGTTTAATACGTAATTTTTAATGACGAAAAGAATAAGACCAACCCCATTACACTAGGACTAGTCGTTCTCGAGATATTCTAGTTTTTCGTACTTTCCCTACTCCACCTTTGAAAATAAGCCCGGTTACCGAATGAGAACAAAAATTGAATAAAAGTGAAATAAATTTAATTAAAATAAAAAGAACGTTAATATAAGTCTGCAGGGAAAGTCATGTGCTGCTCACATCAGATTTTTTCATTTACGGCAGATGTAAGAGGAGAGGGGTTTATTTATATAGGCATTAACCTGAGATAATAATACTGCTTAAGAAGGTTGTCTGGAAAAGGAAAATAATTCCTTTCGTCCGCGTCCTCTTATAAACGAGTTTAGTGAGTACGGACTCACGAAGCCAAGTATGAACGCAATCTGGACTCAACTGAACTCTGCATTTTCCTTTGTCTTTTTTTTACTGTTGCTACTATGACTTCAATCTTCAGTTTCAATCTTTATTATAATATTATCCTTCCTGCCTGACTTATATCTCACAGACGTTTTTAAATAATCCACACAAACGTTCTTAAAATGGTATATTTAAAGTTGGGTAAATTTTCCTGCCTTATATGATGTTCAAAAATTCCCGGATTCTCTTCACAGCAATGAGAGCGCGATTCCTTGACTGCTTATCCCACTGAGTGTCACTCTCTATATGCTAGTTCTTTAGGTAAGACATCATCGATGTAAGAAAATTTCGCTTACTGAAACTTTGCAAATCTATCGGTATTCTCTACTGCTAAAAGATCAAATGATTAATAACCATTTGAATAAATTGTTTTATATTTCAATTATATTAAACTCAGTGCATAGTGGTAAACATACCTTTTCTTCAAAACTATAAATACTTGGTCTTTGTTAAAATATGCATCTAACATACCAATCTATTGCAATGTTATCTTCAAGATTGTGAGCGTGTTACATGGATGATTAACGAAAGTTTCATGGTTCAATACACTTTTAATGACATTGCCTTAATTTTTGAGAAATAATGGCCGAGGTTAAGTCACCGTGATATTTTAAATGTTCAAAGTTTAAACTGAATTACTGATACGGAAACATAAATTAGTATTTTTATAATAAACAGACGGAAACGTGTATATATTTTTAGGCTCCAAAGTATCATTTTGGAAATGATTTGACAAAAATTTAAATCAACAATATTTTTTACATATTACTATTTCAGTTTTTTTTTATATATTAGTTTATTAAATTTTAATTTTCATATTTTGAAAATAATTGTACGCATTATACTTAAAGAGTTAAACAATGTTTTAAATAAGTTACATTAATATTATTCGAGTTATATTTAAAAATGATGCTGTTGGACGAATATTCAAAATTTAGATCTTTAGTTAGAGCTGTTTGCTGCATAGAGTTAACGTATAATACGTGATTGAAAAAAAATATTTTGTTTCCTTCAAAAAGGTCTATTTGTATAAAGGGTTTTTCTTTTGGAATCACCAGTATATTAACCAATATAGCTGGATATTAACCAATAAAGCTCCATCAGGAATGTTGTATTAAACACCAAATTGTTCAGTGTAATTTAAGTGCAACCAGTATATTAACCAATATAGCTGGATATTAACCAATAAAGCTCCATCAGGAATGTTGCATTAAACACAAAATTGTTCAGTGTAATTTGGAAATCTTAAACTCTATTGAAGAAAATGGTAACAGTTATCTGTAACTGTAAATTTTTCGCAAATTGAAAAAAAAATGTAAGCGCAAGATAAGAAGCAGGTACTGATATAGAAGCAGTGCATTTAGTATTATTTTTTTTAAATTGTAATTTTAATATTGACATTTGTTTTGAGAATATGTAAACAAATAAAAAATCCTGTTTGTCTCGCCAATATTTTTTTTAAAAATTTCTCTGCTGAATTAATTTTATATAAAATTGAATCTCAGATATCGCAGCTCATAGATCGAAATTAAAATTCCAGTTTTCGTCATGACCTAAATAATGATTAGTTTAAACTTTGCACAGACATTCATTTCAATAGATTAAGTTTTACCATTTCAGCAAAACTTTCGCCCACTGTCAGACTTGAGTATGTGTTAAGGAATCTGTGATCAGAACTCGCTTCGTTTCAAAAATGTTATCTGAAAAATTATAATTCGGAAGAAAACTATTTGTAAATTATGGTGTGAAATTTTCTCGCGAATTTTGTCATAACGCAACTGAGTGAATGTCAACAACACAAGAACAAAAAATTCCCAGCCTGTGCACGTTGTCAAACTGATTAAATATAAGTACAAAAGTATCACTACGGTAAATATGCTAGAGTATTACTAGATATGTTTTTTTCGCATTTCTTGAATTTGTTTTTTGTGTATGGGAATACTGCAGTTGATATACAATATAATTTGAGGTTTATAAACAAATAAATTTGATAAACATTGATTTGATGTTTTGTTCAAATGTCCCTAATATATTCCAACAAAATCATGTATTATAAAACAGCAGGGCTGCTTTGTAATATACTAGCGTTTTTTACGTTGTGTGAAGGGGCCTGTTATTCCCATGTCTGCTGATATTGTCTACTGCATGTTTACATATTACCTCTCGTCTGATATTATCGTCTACCTTCAATGAGATATTTTCATGTTTACAATGCCCCTAGATATTAAAACGGCTGAGGTTGCTACTAAAATCTCAAAGATTTATTTCACTATTCTCAGAGTATATTATTCTACAGAGCTGATAAACTGGTAGCAACGAAGGTGAGCCAAGTGACAAATCCATTAACTTGCTGAATGATTCAGAAATATATGTTCTGAACTTTAACCCTTTAAAGAGGTTTATAAGGTTAATATTCTTGAAACTGGAGATAAATCAACCACTTTGAATAGAAGGAATCGCAATAAACATTATGTTATCATTTGCAACGACATATGAGTGTTGAAAACCCAGACCACACGACCAATCCGAAGGCTTATGGTAACAAGATGTGTGGCCGGCGACATATGAGTGTGAACAACATTTCTAATCGAGAATCGCTTCGACACCTATATCGTGAAAATATTGGTCTTTAATTTGTGTAGCCTTGATAAGTAAACAGATGTGGCACAAAGTCGTATTATAAAACTTAATTATAGTAAATGTACAAGACTGGAACCTCTATGCATCCTGTTTCCTTTTCATATTCTTGGGTAAATTAAGCTCGATTACTGAATGTTTGACTTTTCACACATGGCCTCCGAGAAAGATGAAGCGGGGCTGGCTCTCCAAGACCAAACCTTTTCATGGGCAGGCCCGACAGGGTAAGGTAAATTTAAGCACATACTAGAGGGAGAGGGAGCCCAGTAAATCTCTTGCCTCAGACCCTTCGACCGAGATCTACTTGTCTGTTTCACTTCAAATGTTTTACTATACTGGCATGAAAGCCAGGTGTCACAGACGGATAAACTGAAATAAACTTAAATTAAAGTTGCAACTTTGTTTGAATAGTTCTACTTCACAATATATAGTACTTAGTACTGGATAAAGTTATATTAATTGAAAATTGCCTCAATGTACTTTTTCTTCGTATTCGATACTATATGTTTTTAAAAGTTTCAGTTATTTAAGTCATTAGAAAAGTTCTATAATGTCCGTAAATACTTTCCAAACCCCATCCACTCCATTTATAAGTACACAAATTATATTGAAAAGCAAGCCCCGTTAAATATTGTTCCATGTCAAAAAATATAAAGGGTCAAAGATTCAAACATCTAAGTCAGAGGATGTTTGATGGGGCTGAAAGGATATTTTTCCCTCTCCCATCTTATCTGCCACAGGGTAGAATAAAAATCTGGTTGCGTTAGCTTTTGTTTCACAGTCAATACTATAAGTTCGTGAAGAGTTCACTTTTTAGATCACAGCGATGCTTTTGGAGGATCTATAAATACTTTTAGACTCCACTTTTCTTCGCCCCCGTGAAAAAATACATAATTCTGCTCGGTCAGGTTCTGTCCCATGATCGACACTATAAATGTATAAATATTCAACACAATGTTACTGGAGGACTTCTAGAGAGTCTTTTAGAAGACGAAAACACTTTATATAACTATTATATTGGCGGTAAGCTTTCAAATTTGAAGGACGAAATATTGCATATAACATTTTACCATTATTTTTACAATCAATGAATACTTATTATTACTTTCCTTATATACATAATGTATAAGGAAAGTATTGTGACGGGGTCGAAAATTCGAATTCGAGTTTTCGACGGGAGAGCACGTTTCAAGCATCCCTGATCACGAATCAAACATTTTTGAAGTGATGTCTGTGTGTGTGTGTGTGTGTGTGTGTGTGTGTGTGTGTGGGTGTGTGTGTGTGAAAGTATGTGTGTGTGTGTGTGTGTCAAAGAGACTGTGGAGACGATAACTGACGAACGAATGGACCGATTCGAACCAAATTTGGTACAAAAATCACAATCCGTAAACACTGGAAGCTTATTGTTTTTATACGCAATCGAATGTCCAGAATCCCCCTACATTTTCGAATGAAATTTGGAAAAAATCGTCAAAAAATCAAAACCACTAATAAAGTTACGCAAATAGACATTTCTTATGTAATTTTTCATTAGAAAACGATTGACATAAATTTTAGAACGCTGACATGAACCGTTCTCGAGATATTGCACATTTTTCAAAAGAATTATCAAAAAGTCATAAAAATAGAAAAAAAATAATTTCTATTGAGAAACGTGTTCACTTTTCATATGTAATATCATGCGATAAATTGGGTGACATCATTCTCGTGGATCTAGCTTGTTCCATTCATGAAAAAAGGTACTTTGAGTAATACTTTTGTATTTGAACGCCAATAGTCATTTATCTGCCGTAAGAATAACTTACTTCTTCGTCCATAACGCTTGGCGAGATTTTGGCGACGAAATTGGCGGAATGGCGCTAACTTGGCGACTTTTAGAAATGTTGCCAAATTAACGAAAATCTCGCCAAAAGGATAAGAATGACGCTAAATCAATGAAAATGACGACCAATTGTCGAAAATTCAATATCTTGGAAAGAATATTAGTATCTACTATAAGAAAAACCTATTTTTTTACTGTAAAAGTAGTAAATTCATTGCATTATATAAGGAAAGTCATGTGTTGCCCACATCAGATTTTTTTATTTTATTATCTTGTCTGTTTTCCCATATTAAATGAACTGTAGTAATCAATTATGTATTTAGCAATTTTGTTATCCTATAGTTGCTGCGGCAATAACGGATATATTTATTTAAAAACAATTAACATATGACGGTCATTCATTCATTATAATATACCCAGACAGTTACTGGCACTTACTTTTAAATAAATTATCAGTTACAGATAAAATTTTAACCAGGAATATGATAAAGCAGAAAATTAAAAAAATGTCGCTTTTTTCTTAGTACACCACAAATGACATTTATATTTTAAATAAATTTTTATTTCTTTCTATGAAAACATGTTTTATTTGATTTGATAAAGGATACAATTGTGCTTGATACTATTTTATGATTATTGTATCACGTTGATTTATAGAATTTTAGGTATTTATTGCATATTGCATTTTTTATGTCTCTGTAGATCAGACTCGATATCTTCGTTAATATTTAGTGTGTGAGATACTGATGTGTCAAAATTAAGTTGCAAAATATTGTTTTAATTGTTTCGAGATTGCAATAAGTTCAGAACAAATATAGTTGCAATATTTGTTCTGAAACTTTTAAAGTTTATATATAGTTACAATTATTTTTAAAGGTTTGTATAAAACGTTTCCTAATAGTGAATTTTTTATAGCATGTGAAGTAGATTAGTAGAGATAGTCTTAAACAACAATAATTATAACGTTGAAAATTATGATGCTAATTAGTTTCAAAATGTGAAGCAATCGTCTCCGAGCAAAGCATTTTTGTGAAGCTCTTTCTGCTTGGAACAACTGTAAAATTACTGCAAACTGCATTTCATAAAATTGTTGCAAATTACATGGAAACTATGTTAAATTAAAATTTTGAGACCCAAGAAAAATATTTAATTCTGTACCGATTACCGTACCTTTTGCTGCACCAGAATCCGCGTTTCTATAACTTTGTGATTTTAATCGTTCACGCTATTTTCTTACAAATCAGAGACAGCAGTATAGTATTCGATCAAGGAGGAAAGTATATCTCGTCAAATTGAGTACCATTTTAAATTTTTAAATTTTTATTCCACCCTCTTAGACAAATTTGGTCAATCAGAAAATTTTTATTTTTAATGCAGCAAGACCATTAAAAGAACCCGCGTATCTGTATCTTTAAAATCAACTGAACTATGATAAAGGAAAAAATATGAAGTTTGCATATACTCCGTATCATGTGAAAGGCTGTTTGATCAGTAAAAATATGGATTATATACAAATTGACGATGTAAATTGTTTAGATCAAAAATACGTTAATATGTGTTAATTTTTTTTATTCCAAACGCATCTAAATAAAGCATTATACAGACAGAGATCATATAAAGCAGTGGTACTCACTGCACGGTTGGGTATCCTATGTATTATCATATAATTTGATCTTTTTTGTGATATGTCACAAATTTACATTTCTAATTCAATATATGGTCCCCATCCACAATGTTCAATTTTCAATTAAATATAACTCGCTCACTTTTAAAGGTACAGATATGCGGTTTTTTATATATAATATGTCACAAATGATATGATATGTCACAAATTTACATTTCTAATTGGATATGATCCCCATCCACAATGTTCAATTTTCAATTTAATATAACTCGCTCACTTTTAAAGATACAGTTATGCGGGTTTTTTTAATGATCTTCTTGCATTAAAAATAAAAGAAATCTGATTGACCAAATTTGTCTAAAAGGGTCGTATAAAAATTTAAAAAGTGTAACTTTTTGAAAACTAATGGGAGAACTATTTCATTAACGTAGTTTTGTTTCTTGCTTTTCCTTCAACATTTTTGCAATTTACGTTGCTCACTTATCTCCAACAGGTAAAGAATAAAAGCGCGTTTCATTCTTTTTGGAACACTGTATACATTTAATTAAGTAAAAATGTAAATCGTTGAAAATATTTTTATTTAGCTAGCTGGATGTCTATTGAACATCAACGATTTGACTGTCAGCAAATATCGAACAGTAATAAGCATATGTCTGGTCGTTAATTGTGATTGAACTGTGCACCAATTTGGCATTTAAGCAAGCAAACGTAATTCTATATCCTCGGGAAAGGGTGGAATTGCAATCAAAATGCATTTTTAGCGTTTGGTAGTGGAAATCTGCAGGGTAAGTCCATTCAAAATATTTGTGAATGTCCCCTACAGGCAGGTTCTGTTACAGAGGTATTTAATTTCAGCTACCATATTAGTAGTAAATTCATACTTCCGAATTTTATATTTTTGACGCAGAACATTCGTTTTAAAAATCATTCTGAAACAAAGTGTGAAGATATTTTAACTATGCTATTCTACTTCTCTTCACAGCCGGAAGTAATTTCCGATGATTACCTAAACTCACTCGTTCGGCTGTTCTGTATGTTAAATTGGGGTTTAAACAATTTCCTTCCCTTCTGGAATCGTTGAAATCGAATTATTTCAGCATTCAAATCGGTTCCATTTATTCCACGAAACTAATAATTTGGGAACATTACTCATTCTTTGATTTTCTGATGACGTGAAATGTGGAATGGGATTTTATGTTAAACAGGCGGCAATTTTCTTCAGCGAATGTGGGATTTATTGGGTTATTGAAATTTAATACGTGGAAATAGAATCGCTATTAGAAAAGTATCACCACTCACATTTGATGCATAATTAAGATTTTAAAATACATTTTTCATGGTTTACTACTTGCACAATATTAATTATTGCCTGCAGAAAATATAACTGTTTCTATAGGGACAAGTTTGGTCCCTGGATATTTTTGAGTAACATATCTTAAGTACTGTAATAATGTAGATGTTGTATTTAAAGTATTTTTATGACATATATATATATATATACACACACACACATATATATATATATATATATACATATATATATATATATATATATATATATATATATATATATATATATTTATATATATATATATATATATATATATATATATATATATATATATTATTTTCTTGCATAAACACCATTGAAAAAGAATATAAAATATACTATTAAAATTGACATTTTATCATATTCATAGTATTAAAATATATATGATTCTACAGACATGAGAGTGCAATATTTTGCAATAATTAGTAAAATTGCAATATTTCACAACTTTAGTCCTACGTCTTGTTTAAGTACTGTAATGATGTGCAGCATTTCGTATTTAAAGTGTTTTATACGATATATATTCTTATCTTCTTTTTCTTACATAAACACCATTAAAAATGAGAGATAAATGCTATTTAATTAACATTTTTAAATTCAATATTAGATATAATAAAACAATTTACATTTTATTATATCCATACAATTGTATTAGGTATGCTCCTGCAGATATGATTGTGCAAAGCACCTTCTATGCAAATGTCTTGCAGTGTTGTTTTTGTTGAGACCCAGACCTTCCGACCAACCAGAAAGGTTGGTTTTCAGTGTGGAAAATTGCAATATTCTGCAATATTAGCCCTACTTATTATCTTATTGCACAAAAACTGAAGAGCCAATTTATACCTTCATTCTACACCCCAATTCTCATTGCTAAAAGTGAACTACTTACTTCTGGAATGATGAATGTAAACGTATATGACTATACAGCAAATTAACGTTACGGAATTTGGAAAGCTACATTTAGTGATGCAGACCGCTGTTGAATGCAGTTTTATATATGCCATTATACAGGGTATTATACAGAGTGTCCCAAAATGATTGAAACGCGCTTTAATTGTTTACCTGTCGGAAATAAATGGGCAATGTAAATTGCAAAAATGTTGAAAGTGATGTAGGAAATAAGACTACTCAGTTACTATAACTACTAAGTTAAGACTACTAAATTAATGAAATAATTCTCCCATTAATTCTCAAAAAGTTATACTTTTTAAATTTTATGCGACTCCATTAACAAATTTGATCAATCAGAAAATTTTTATTTTTAATGCAACAATATCATTAAAAAAACCGCATATCTGTATGTTTAAAATTGAGCGAGTTATATTTAATTGAAAATTTAACACTGTGAATGGGAACTACATATAAAATTAGAAATGTAAATTTGTGACATATCATAAAAAATATCAATGTATGCATATTTTAATTATGAGCTCCAACCGCGTAGTGAGTATCACCGCTTTATATGATCTGTGTCTGTGTAATGCTTTGTTTAGAAGCAGCATTTGTGATAAAAATTTTGACACATATTAACGTATTTTTGATCAAAATAATTTCGATAGTCAATTTGCTTATGATCCCTATTTTCACTGATGAAACAGCCTTTCACACGGTACGGGGAAATGTGGCATAAGTCAGATTCTTTCCTCTCTCATAATTCCGTTGATTTTAAAGATACAGATATGCGTTTTTTTAATAACATACATTGTTGCATCAGAAATAAAATATTTCTGATTGAACAGATTTTTTTTCAACATTTTTGCATTTTACAGTGCCCACTTATCTCCAACAGGTAAATAATTAATGCCCGTTTCAATCTTTTTGGGACACCCTGTATATGGCTTACGCTCTATCGTTCTGTTGGTAGTAAAGTCTATTGATAATTGCAATTGGCCATAAAGAATAATTTAAAGGCCGGTTTGTTGTGCACCATCAACTGGCAATGAATATATGATATAGTTGCATACTATAAGATTTAAAATCCTGTTTGGTGGAAAACTTGCATAAAGCCTTTATCGTAATTTGCAAACGTTACAAAGTAAAATTAAATCCTGTTTAAAACTTATTTTCTTGTAGAATACGACGCTCGTCGAGTATGTTCAATTATTTATAATCATTGAGCAACCATTAATATTAAATACCATTGCAAAAAATTAACAATAAATCACGAAACCAACAAATTATTGAACTGAATAGTATTTTCTTATTTACTTATTAGTTGTCTTTTGTGTTTCAAAATTCATATATTTTACATTATATTGATTTGTTTAAAAAAAAGTCATACAGAATTAATGTGTGATACGTTAGAGAAGTTTAAAATATAATATTCAACTTCATTATATGACCGGAAGTAGTTTCAACGATTACTGTAATTCTTTCGAAAGTTAAAATAGGGTTAAAGCAATTTTCTTCCCTTCCATTATCGTTCAAATCGCATTGTTATTTAAGGATTCAAAACGGTTTCATTAATTCTTCGAAACTTATAGCTTGGGGTAATTATTTATATTTTCATTTTTCTGGTGATGCGGTCATGGGAAATTCTATGTTAACCAGACCAAGACGTTCTTTGAAGAAAGTTGAATATTTGTCTTTTAATACATTAGAAAATCAGTATTTAGAAACGTCCATTACGTTCAGATTACTTTATAATTAATATGTTTAAAGTTATTTTCATTTTACACGATTTCAACAATATGATTCCTAAATATAAATTTCGTTCCGGTTCCTGTTTGTAAAAATCGATAACTTAAAAAATGTATTAGACGTAAGGTTAAAAATATGTTAACAAAATGAACAAGCTTATTTCAATGACAACAAAGCGTATTTTTTTTATTAAAATGCATGACAATATGGTCCAATCATTTTTTATTTAGATTTTGATTTCGATTCCACAATTATGATTCTTATATATATATTTGACTCCAACTACTGTCTGAATGAATCTACAAAGTAAAATCTTCGTTAGCCACATTAGAAATTGCAATACTGTTGAATCAAGATTGAAAAATCGTAGCAATCGATTTCAAATACAAGAAATAGTATTTTTTTATCTAGTACATGATAATATGGATCTAATTATTTTACGATAAAAATATAAATTATCTGTAAAGAACAATATGGATAAATAAAAAAAAACAATAATAATGTAACTTTTCTGAAAAAATAATAAAATCACACTATAGTCTTGAAAATACTGGCTTGTCCTTTTCACTACGACCAATTCAAACTCTAAATACCAAATAAGAGCTTAGACAAATTGAAAATCGGAAATTTTCTATCGAAAATATCTGATAATATACTACAACCGCGGTGATTCATCAATTAGCGTGATAAAATAGAAGTAATACGAGAAATAACATTTTTGCTAGAACGTAGCTGATCTACCACTTAGGTTTAAAATTTTATCTCGATGGAACTGAAGAAGCAAACTCAAGTATTTCTAAAATGATCGCCTGTTTGTTTTCTTTTTTGTTATTTTTTTTCCTTTTCACTGCGATTTACTGATTACGTTTTTCATTAAAGAGAAAATTAATGTTTTACACTCAACATATAAAGGTGTTTATTCATATAATTGCTTTATTTCTTGTATGATAAACTTTTTCGAGAAATTATATTATATATTTTCAATTTAATTATCGTCACTGCGATAAACTATTTGTCATGGAATTTGCTTTTCACAATTCTGAGTTGTTATATATTTCAGCACCATATCATAATGTGTATATTGTGTTAAAAATTACGAAAATTAAATTTAACGAAATAATTTAACGAAAATTAAATTAAATTTAAAACAAACGAAAATTGAATTAAAGGTCTAAATTCAGTATAATTTAAAATAATTATGAGCGTAACGTTGTGCAATTAAACACAGTTTAATGATTTATTAAAGAAATAATGAAAAAGTGAATACGAGACTAGGGAAAGTTATGTGCTGCCCACATCAGAATTTTACTTCTAATCTAATCAACATCTGTTTTATTATCGTCTTACAAATACGCAGTGATTAACTTCATCTGTCAAAACCACCGCTTATTAAAAAACAAAAGAATAGTACTTATTGTTAAAAAAACATGATTGAGCGATTAAATCAACTTCAAGAAAAAATATCCTTTCAATATCATGACGCAAACTTAAATTAAACGTTCAGTAGCGCTTTCTACATTACACTGTTACAAAATGATTTTCTAATATAAATCATTCCTTATATTCCCTACGTAGAAAATATGATATGAATTATTTTCAATCTAAAAGCCTTAGCTAAAAAATAGAACTTTTTTCTGAAACTTCAAAGACTTATTTTAGGAGATCTTATTTCAGATTTTGAATGGATATATATTTTATTTTTTGTCTGAATTTTGATCGATTGCTCTCAGTTTGAAAGCATTTTATTCTATGGCTAGGGTTAGTGAAATTAATATTTCATTTTGAATTTTATTACAATTAAGATTATTATGAATTAATTATGGCTTCTATAAATTCAATGTTTTTTCTAAATTATGCCAAATAAAGGACGCCACTCGACATCCTCGTATGTTAATATTACACGTCGTTTGAGCACACATTTTACGAATTTTAGAAAATAATATATTAATAGAATTGTAGTATATTCTTTAGATCGGGACTCTCATATTAAAAATCTGGATGCTGTATTATCAAAATTAATAAACTTTAAAAATTTTCAGTGAATCTAAAGATAAGTGCACTTTTGCAAAATCAATTGAATTTGCGAAAGACGTTTTGTTACCTCTATGGAACTTTCGTCAGTTTTAGTTGACGTTTTCGAATGTGAAGCATTTTTTTATAAATGACGATAGTACCTTTACGTTGTAAAATACAAATGCAAAATATGGTTTTAAATATAACAGTTATCGGGGACAGAACTGCCCCGATGATGCGTACGCTCGGCTGTTTCCAGGGGCTGCCTTTCTTCTATATTAACATCATTCTGACTTCATGACGATTTCCCACTCATCACTCTCATCTCTGATTATTTTTTGTGCTGCTCTTCAACTGTTGCTGTTGGTTCCTCCTTCATATCTTCTTGTATATATTTGTCTCTTTTGCTGGTAGCACTACCATAGCCCTGCTCCATTGGCCACCGATCCTGATGAGTTGTTGTTGTTGTTGTTGTTGTTGAGACCCAGACCGTCAGACCTACCAGAAAGGTGTAGAAGACCCAGACCGTCCGACTCATCCTGAGGACTTGAGTATCTAATTGGACGGCCGGGAAAAGAGTTAGCAGAAGCCAACTCCCGGGGCGGTCAAGGTCCGACGGTCTGGGGCAAAGTTTATTTAAGTTTAAAAAAATATACATTGAGGTTACAAGGAGTTGTACAAAGAGGTGATGATGAGTTAACATTTTGATGATTAGATGACATGATTAAATATAGATGACATGATATTTAGCAAGATGACTTGATATAAAACATGATGTTTGATGACAGTATTAAAATATATGAGTGTAATTATATAATATATGATATTTAGTGATATGTTGACAATGATTTGTTGTTGTTGAAACACAGACCGTCCGACCTACCAGAAAGGTGTAAGGTAACTGTTTGGACGGTCGGGAAGTGCCACCCAATTTAGACCAGAACCCAGTGGGGGAGGCATCCACAGGGACCGTACCCTCCTTCCCCTACCACCAACCTCTCGGAAGGACTTTCGGACCCACATGTTTAACGTGATCGTACTCCGCATGAACACGGCGGCAGTTTTGGCAGTGGCTGGAATCGAACCCGGGCCTACCGAGTGCAACGCCATCGCACTAACCAATGGGCTACCGCGCCCGACAATGATTTGTTGAAAAAGTGATATATAATTTGATGAAGACAGGGGAAAATTACAGGAATATAATACAAAAAACTTAAATACGAAGAAAAACATTGCATAAGCAACCAACGGCCAAAACAGGACAAACAAGGCCAACAAAAATGGGACAAAGACGAGGCAAAAAACACCACCGAGCAAAAAACAGGCAAAACAGTTAAAGTAAAAGGAGGAGACACCGACCAGAGACAAAATTGAAAGCAGAAAGTCCCCAGGCTGATTAAGAGATTTTGTTTGAGATTTCTCTCACTATGAGAACACAGTTCATGACTTTAATAATGGAAGATCTGTTTTAGCAAACACTCGAGAACCAGGTCGCAGAGTTTTGGGGAGAAGGTTTTGAGAGATGATAAGGTTTAGTAAGGGGACAGGAATATACATAATGATCGGCATCGCCGAAGGAACCACAGGTACATCTGGAAGAAGTTTTACATTTAAAGGAGTATAAATAGTCGAGGAAGGGGCCTTGGCCCGTAATAAAGTATATAAGGTATTTATTAGTAATTTGGGTGTTGAAGTTTACCTTTGGGAGAAAAGTTGAGATTCTAGCCGGGTCATGGGTGCGGGGCGAAATATAATTATTAAGGTTTCCAGAAAGGTGTAAAGTAACCGTTTGGATGGCATGGAAGTGCCACCCAATTTAGACCGGAACCCAGTGGGAGAGGATCCTCAGGGACTCTACCGTACTTCTCCTATCACAAACCTCTCAGAACGACTTACGGATCCACATGTTTAACGTGATCGTACTCAGCATGAACACGGCGGCAGTTGTGGCAGAGGGCAAATCCTGCGCGCAAACCACCGGGCTACCCCGCCCGAAATGTACCAACAGCACGCAGTGTACCCAGGTGGTCACCCGCCCAAGCACTAACCGCGCCCGATGCTGCTTGACTTCGGTGATCTAACGAGAACCGGTGTTTTCAGCACGGTAGGGCCGTTGGTTCTGATGCCTGGTTCGTGTAAGCTCTCATTGTCCAGAAATACACTCGGCGTCATTGTCTGCGGTCTATAGGCTCGAAACGATCACGTGACTTTTCATATGCGTGCAAGAATTCTTATTGCCCAAACATAAATTTATTTGAGGTATATGTCCACCTCTGGTGGCAGTCGGACTCAGTCCATTGTTTGACGCGTTCAAAGTTTAATACCAACTACTGTTACTTGTTGTTTTTGCGTCATAAAATTATCTTAAAGGCTGCCACCATTCAAAATGCAAAATCGCGCGTTTTATCGCCTCACAAAGAAACGGTATTTTGGAAACACTGACAAAGTCCTGATTTAGAACATTTATATAATTCCATATCATTTATCTCTGAACACATACAGAAATACCTCAAATGCAAGATCCATCAAAACCAAGTTATTTGTCAAAATTCCTAGTCAAGCCCTTAGATTATCGAAAATTTCTAAGCTAACTAAAATAAACGGCAAGTTGGTAATGATTAGCCAAGGTTGTCTCCAAATCAATTTGATCTGGATCCCATTGTTAATGTTCATGTTGCTTTTCTGCATGGGGTACATCAAGAGTAGAAAATTGATAACATACAATTGCAAAAATATTTAGTTATAATTTTTAAATAATATTTATACATAATTCTAAGGTTCTACCTACATTCCCTTTTAAACAGATTCCGCACCATACATACACGCGCATACAGACATATGAAAATCATCAGGAAACAATTCTAAAACAGTTCAATCTGTCTTAAATATATACATACTAAGTCAAGATTAAATTAAAATATTTTCTGAAAAATTTCTTATTTGAAAAGCATGATAAAATATATTGAAAAGTATGATAAAATACCATTCATTTTTCATCATACTTTCTATTATATTCTTGACGAATAGAATGAAAAATATGACAATTAAAATTATATTAAACAATCTGATGTGGGCAGCACATGACTTTCTCTGCAGACTTATATTCACATTCTCTTTATTTTAATTAAACTTAATTCACTTTTAATTCAATTTTAGTTCTCATTTGATAACTGGACGTATTTTCAAAGATGACGTAGAGAAAATACGAAAACACTAAAATATCTCGAGAACGGCTAGTCCTAGTGTAATGGGATTGGCCTTATTATTTTCTTCGTTAACAATTACGTATTAAACGAGCATTTAATGGGTATATTTGAGCATACGTAGTTCTTTATTTTAAATTTTGGCGATTTCTGCGGGCCATTTTGCAAAAAGAGGCAGGTTATTTTTTTCCGAATCGTACCAAAATCTAATCAGCACCAGCGTGACCCCACAAGCGACTTATCTACCAAATTTTGTGAAATTCGGTCCATTAGATTTTTAGCTAGAGTGGATACAAACCTTTGTGGGCCTTTTCGCAAAAAAGGCGGGTTCTTTTATCCCGAATCGTATCCAAAACTAATCTGCACCAGATCCGCCCACAAGTGACATACCTACCAAATTTTATGAAATTCGGTCAATTAGTATTTTAGTTAGAGTGGAATCAAAATCTGCACAGACAGACAGACAGACACTCAGACAGACACACAGACAGACACACAGACACACACATACAGTTACACAGACGTCACGCTAAAAATAGTTTTTTCGTATTCAAGAGGTCTCGAAACGTGTAGATCCGTCGAAAACTCGAGTTGCGATTTTCGACATGATTCCAATACTTTCCCTATACATTACCATGTATTGTAGGGAAAGTAAAAATTTATTTTGAAACGAACGATATATAGCCCAATCGAATTCCAGGTATTCATCGAATCGCTTATAATAATATCATCTGAAATACGATCAATAATGAAAAATATATAAAAAAAATATTATTTAAATTAAATTATGGAGCATGTTTATTTGCAGGGCATTTAATCGGGACACTTTGAAATATTAAAATGTTTCCATAAAATGTGAAATTTTGCTGAAATAATTTAAGCAAAAAAAAAAGCGTATATTATTTACATTTCCTAAATATTCCTTTATAGTATTATGTTGTTCTCCAAACTTATTATTAGTTATATAATATCTGAATATGACATATTACAATTTTGTTATACTTTCTTCATAAATTTTATTTGAACATATCTACATAAAACGCGGCATAACACTGCAGACGAAAAATATTATACATTAAAAATAACGCTATTCACAATAAAGAAGTATCAGGACTAATTAATTCTTTGTTCCCTGGTTCTCTTGGAAATTCATTCTAAAAACATTACATGGAACATGTCGGAAGCGCCGTCAGAATGAAAATGAACAAGAACTTTTCGTTGCCTAACGATGACATACATGGAAGAACTCTGTTAAAGAAGCAATCAATTTGAGCAAGGACAAATGATCTATAAATTTAGGAACTTTACAAGCATTTGATGTTTTCTTTCTTCTGCATGGATGTAACCTTGCCAAAACATTTTTAACCGAGTTGGTATAAATTGTAGTTTATGGCAGTAACTAGAACGAATACCCGGCGTTACCCAGGATGTTAGATTCGAACCTAGGATTACAAATAAATCGGAAAAGGAACTGAATCTCGAATCCAAACACTGGTTTAAATATGCAATACGTTCTTTTAGAATGGAAAAAAGCCGAAAAAAAATAAAATCCTGAATGAGTGCCGCATATACACTGGCAAACCGCGTTCTCATTCCTGGACCACCTGCTGTGGGAAGCGGCCGATAAAATTTAAAACATGCAAAATCATAATTCCAAACCCTTCAATAACGGTAGACTCTCTGCGCAAAGCTATCTGTGCAGTGAGCCATATATCCTAAATAAACGTCTAAATACGCATTTAATTGTAAGACCTAAATGAACGATCGCCTGTGCTCGCTATAATTCTCCACAATGAGTGCAAAACTTTTTGTGCATAAACTGCAACATAGCTTTGTTCTTAAACTGTAACATTTATTTATTACTTTCCTTATATACATAATGTATAAGGAAAGTATTGGACGGGGTCGAAAATTCGAATTCGAGTTTTCGACGGGAGAGCACGTTTCAAGCATCCCTGATCACGAATAAAACATTTTTGAAGTAATGACTGTGTGCGTGTGTGTGTGTGTGAAAGTATGTGTGTGTGTGTGTGTGTGTGAGTGTGTGTGTGTGTGTATGTGTGAGTGTGTGTGGGTGTGTGTGTGTGCGTGTGTGTGTCAGTGAGACTGTGGAGACGATAACTGACGAACGAATGGACCGATTCGAACAAAATTTGGTACAAAAATCACAATCCGTAAACACTGGAAGCCTGTTGTTTTTATACGCAATCGAATGTTCAGAACCCCCCTATATTTTCGAATGAAATTTAGAAAAAATCGTCAAAAAATCAAAACAATTAATAAAGTTACGCAAATAGACATTTCTTATGTAATTTTTCATTAGAAAACGATTGGCATAAATTTTAGAACGCTAACATGAACCGTTCTCGAGATATTACACATTTTTCAAAAAAATTATGAAAAAGTCATATGAAATTAAAAAAATATATATTTCCCATTGAGAAACATGTTCACTTTTCATATGTAATACCATGCGATACATTTGGAGACATCATTCTCGTGGATCTAGCTCGTTCCATTCATGAAAAAAGATATTTGAGTAATACTTTTGTATTTGAACGCCAATAGTCATTTATCTGCTGTAAGAATAACTTATTTCTCCGTTCATAACGCTTGGCAAGATGTTGGTGACGAATTTGGCGGAATGTCGCCAACTTGGCGACATTTTTAATTGTTGCCTAATTAACAAAAATCTCGCCAAATTGATAAAAATGACGCTAAATCAATGTAAATTACGTCTAATTGAAGAAAATCCAATATCATGGAAATAATATATTTATCTACTATAAGCATAACGTTTTTTTTAGTTGTAAAAGTAGAAAATTCATTGCATTATATAAGGAAAGTCATGTGTTGCCCACATCAGATTTTTTATTATAAATGGCCAGGCACTTGATACATTCCATCATTCACTTATACATCGACACGCATCGCATAACCATTTAGCCGTCACATGACGTTGCCGCGGCGCACCAGTGATGGCGTAACACACTGTACCTAACAGCACAACATTCATGCCCTCAGATAGGATCCGAACCCATAACCCGATAGCCAAGCGAGCACGAGGAAAGTCTTCACTAAACCGCTCAGCCACCGCATCGGCTTAAACTGTAAGATGACACTGTACATAAACTCTAACGCGTCACGGGTTCACAAAATAAAAATATTTTTTTATTCCGTAATGAAAGTATATCGATTTGGTTAATAAAATTTTAAATTGTCCCCTGGGAACTGGAAATTTCCCTGTGCACTGTCCACCACCGTTCACGCTACAAATAGTTGAGACCTGTATGAAAGTGGAAAATAGAAATTTCTCATGATCGAGGTCTGTAGTAGGAGGTCTGCTACTTTGTTCCGAGAGCTTTAATATCTTAAGAGGAATTTCACTGCAAATATAACTACATTTTAACAAATGCCGTTAAATTTTTTATTCAAAAACCAAGGTTTTGTAAATGTTTGTAGTAACTCAAATAAAGCCTTAAATATACAAAATAAAATAAATAAATCGTAAATATAAAATTGGGTGAAGGCGGGAACATTGAATACGCGTGCTTAATTTAGTGGTTAGAAATAAATTTTGTGTAGGTCCATATCAAAGTAACACTTGTGTAAAAATTAAAGACCGTGAATGAAATAATGAAGTCAATCCGATACCTCCAAACCATCTGCCATATCAGATACTTTAAGATAGATTCAACTAATTTAATAATTCAGATAGTACTTAGTAAACATTAATGTTAAGATGCAGATTTTATATATATATATATATATATATATATATATATATATATATATATATATATATATATATAAGATAATTCTGCAATGCATTTTTAGACTAGAAAATGTAATATACATATATACTCGCATGTGTGTAAATCATAAAAAATATGTGATATTTTCTGAAAAGTATATCAATATATACTGTAATTGTTACAAATATACAATTGTAATAAATGCAATTGTAATTGCTACATAATTTGACGATACTGAAGCTTCTTATGAAAGTGTCATTTTTAATTTTCACAATTTGTCAGCATCAAACGCAGTAGTGCTACAATTTTTCTTGAGTTAATATGGAAATTTCAACTGTATAAAATAAATATTATAGTTTTATATTTCTACATAGTTTGAAAATTGTGTTGTTGGTAACACTTTACAACATAGTTGAAAATAGTTCATGACTTTGTTCATTCTGTCTGTCTGTCTGTCTGTCTGTCCGTTAGCACGATAACTGCCGTAAAAATGACTTTATCAAAATGAAATTTTAGTATGTTTTTAGACAGTCTGTGGGACCTACGGGAATATAAATAAAAAATATCACTCAATTAGTTTTTTATTGAACCCGGGTTGAAAAAATGAAATACATTGAACCCTATGGGACCTAATTCTTCAAACATTTTTTAAGCAAATTTAAAATTCACAAATTGCTTCGAAATTTTTAGAAAATAGTCACATTATCCCATAAAATATATAAACAAATTTTCAATAAAATATGTTAGGAAGTTTTTTAATTAAAAATTATTTAATATAGGGAGAAAAACAAATTCAATTAAATTCTGACTTTTGGAATAGCCACCACAAAGAAAAATAAATATGATATATAATAAATCTCTTCCCAAGAGTTTAATTATTTTGTATATGAGAGAGGCTTCACATTTAAAAATAAGTTTGGAAGATAACAATTTTTCAAATTTTTTTTAATTTTTATAACTCTTCATCATATACTTATTTGATGGCATTTTTAATACACTTTCCTACGTTGTAGAGAGTTAACATTTGGTACACAGCTTAAATTTGTTGAACATTGTATTCTACAAAAATTTGGTGGATCTTTAAATACAGATCCTACATTTTTTTTCGAAATGGCCTGCAAATAATCCCCGTTCACTCCTATAAATCATTGTTGTAATATTGTTAAAAATTCTGAAGTGGGCAGCACATGTCTTTCCCTGCAGACCCATATTCACGTTCTCTTTATTTCTTCAATAATAATATGAGTTTATCTGCACAAAATAACAGCCATAAGCATTATAAATGACATTGAGTTTGCACGTTAAACTTGAATTTGGTTCTCATTTGATAGCTGGACTTATTGTCAAAGGTGACGTAGCGAAAACGCGAAAAAACAAGAATATCTCAAGAACGGCTAGTTCTAGAATAATGGGGTTAGTCTCATTCTTTTTGTTGTCAAAAATGACGTATAAAATAGGAATTTAATTGATATAATTGAGCCCACATAGCCTTTTGTTTTTATATTTAACGATTTTTGCGAGCCATTTCGCAAAAATAGCCCGTTCCTTTTTCCCGAATAGTACTAGAATAACCTACAAATAATTTATATACCAAATTTTGTTAAATTTGGTATATAAATCAATTGTAGGTTATTGAAATATTATACACCAAATTTTGTTAAATTTGTTCCATTAGTTTTTAGCTAGAGTGGATAAAGGCAATTTCTGCCGGCCGTTTCGCAAAGAAGGCAGATTCTTTTATTACGAATCGTACTATAATCTGATGAACATCAGGGTTTCCCACAAAAACATACCTACCAATTTTTATGGAATTCGGTCCATCATTTTTTCAGTTAGAGTGGATGCAGTATCTTCACAGACACACAGAAGAAACACACGCATATACACCCTTACACACACAGACGTCTTCCTAAAAATAGTTTTTTCGTATTCTAGAAGTCCCAAAACGTGTAGATCCTTCGAAAATTCGAGTTCCAATCTTCGGCACGATTCCAATACTTTTAATACATACACACACACACATATATATTATCTTCGTATCTGTGTATTATCTGTGTATCTAAATTCCGTGCCTAGGCAATTACAATAGTTGTGATTTTAAATGATCCCTAAACTTTTATTATTTCTTCAACGAAGCCTACTTTTAACTTATGCAGAATGCAAATATCTCAAGCGATTGTAAGGTGAGTTACCTAAGAATTGCTGAATTTTTTTCACACAAAATTATTTAGCTCTGGAGTCTGGAATACACGTTATATGAATGAAATATTTATTGATTTTGCATAGAGAATCAGATGATATGTAATTCGATACAGTTTTAAATATTTAAGTATAATACATTACTGTAGTACTGTGATAATGTAAAAACTATCACCACTGAATGTATCACATTTTAGAAATGTTTAAATGAAATTGCATTTCAGTTGGAAAGTGTTACATAGTCAATGCTTATGCATGATTGATCTTTCTTGTTTTAACTAATCCCCCGTGGTGAAGGAGCGTCTATGCACCACGTCCACTAGACCCCTGGTCCCATGGCGAAGGGGAGAGAATATACATCTTCACTTTTTAACACTTTACAACAAAGTTGAAAAGTGTTTATGGCTTTGTTCATTCTGTCTGTCTGTCTGTCTGTCTGTCTCCCTGTCTGTCCGTTAGCACGATAACTGCCGTAAAAATGACTTAATCAAAATGAAATTTTAGTATGTTGTTCAGACGGTCTGTAGAACCTATGGGAATATAAATGAATAATATTACCCAATAAGTTTTGGATTGAACCCGAGTTGAAAAAATGAAATACATTGAGCCCTATGGGACCTAATTTTTCAAACATTTTTAAGCGGATTTAAAATTCACAAATTGCTTTGAAAATTTTAGGTAATATTCAAATTGTTCCATAAAATATTAAAAAAAAATTTAGCGAAATATATTCAGTAGTTTTTTAAATAAAAATTAAAATATTAATTACACCTCTTATATGAAACGATCACGTGACCATGATATGAAGCGATCACATGACCCACTTCAAAATGATATATGGCATCCATCTTGTTTCAAAATCGTGATTTTTTTAAGTTCTTTTTAATTCATATTGAGTGTTGTATCCGTCGTAAAACTACTTTATTTTTGCTTAAATTCTGTTCATCTACATACTGAAGCAACGGTATGACAATATATTTGAATTTAAATGCTCATCTAAATTTGATTATTTCTACAACTAAGCCTATTTTTCACCTATGTAAAATGTAAACAACAAAATATATAGAATGAGTTGTATTAGAATTCCTGTATTTTTTTAACACAAAATAATTTAGTCCATGGAGTCTGCATGGCTGATATGAATGAAATATTAACTGATTTCATAAAGAGAAGGACGATTTTTTTCGATGAAGTTTCAAGCATAGAGTTTAATTTTTTGTAGCTCCATGGTCTTAAACAAACTGTTTAAATAAAATAAATTATTACAGTATTGTGATGAGTGAAATGATTGGGAGAAAGTTATGAATGAAATCCTGTTTTTATAGAGAGATCCAGACGTGTTATTTTTCCTATGGCGTCATTTGAATTAATTTCAGTTGTTTTCGATGAAGTTTTCAAATATAATAAATTATCGTAGTATTATGATAATTCTAAAACTATTACCGAGGAATGTATAACATCTTAGAGACGTTTAAACCAGGCAATTTATATTTCAGCGCCGTCATTTGAATGAAGTTCATTTTTTTCGATGAAGGTTTAAGTTTTCATATATAATAAATTGATGCAGTATTGTGATAAGTTTCAAAATATTACCGAGGAATGTGTTGCATTTTAGACTTGTTTAAATAAAAAGTTGGAAAGTGTTTCATAATCAATGCTTTAAGCATGATTGATCTTTCTAGTTTTTTTATTGAAGCTCCCCAAGGGCGGAAATCTGACTTTGCCTCGATAACACAACATCCATGCCCGCTATTCGCCGGAAACGCATGTCCCTGACCGCTCGACCACCCGTCTTAAAACTTGTAGATAAGATTGTAATAATATTATATACTAATAATAATAGTGTCGATGTAAAGCAAATCGATTTAAATAATCTACAGCAAAATTACAAATCAGTAGTAATCGTCTTCAGTTTTGCAGTCATTTTCAGTATCCACGTATTTTTAACTGCATGCTTTTCAATAGAAGACAGATTTTTTGACGACAGTATATATATATTTACTTTTTCATATTTAAACACAAAGTGTTAGCATTGTAATTCGTTTTATTACGTGTTACATTGTTACCATATGCTAGTAATTTTCCCAAACATCATTTATCATCCGCTAACATTCAATGCATTACATAGAACATTAGAAAATTGTTTCTCACAAAAACCTATCCATGAAAACGTATCAGCGATAATTACTTCTTATTCCACACTGGTGTTTATACACATTCTAAAAACTTATATGGAACATGTTGGAAGCGGCGTCGGAACTCAAACGAACAAGAACTTTATCTTGCCTAACAATGACGTACATGGAAGAATCCAGTTAAGGAAGTGATCAAAAGGATGGCGACAAAAGTTCTATATATATCCATATTTTACAAGATACGTTTTTATCGCTAATTTTAGTCTCGGAAAAAACTACTTACATATGATACTTAAAATATTTGATTAAATTATTAATAACCGCTATGAGTAATAAACTAGTATTATTTTTATTATATAAATTGACATTAAAAATGTTTATGAAGCTAAATATGAAATAAGTTTGTACAGTATAAGGTTGGATGGAAAAAATAAAACACTGAGTCAGTTCAGTTTATCAGAGTTTTTAATAAGATTTTCGATATCGAATTAATTTACATTTAGTAACAATTGAAAATATTTTTTTTCGTTTTTATCAATTTTGCAAGTGAAATGTTCTGCTACCGCAAAAACCAACTCCAAGGTTATTCTTAAGATGATATTCTTCCTTCAGCCATTTTTTCAGTTTTCCCGTGTTAACCTATGGAAAAAATACTCTAATCTCTATTTCGTTTAGTTTTTTAGAATTTTTTCCTAATTTTGCCGATCATAAATGCTGAAATTATAACGATTTGTGGTTTTTAAATCGATAGAATAAATAGAAGTATTTCTAATATCCTTTTAAAATAAATTAATTTTGTCGAGAGTGACGACTTATTTGTTTTCATTTTTATAATGATCATGGATAAAGTATAAAAAATCAATATGCAGCAAACTTTATATAAAGAAGCCGATGGGAAAAGAGGAATTTTTAGGAAGTGAATCATCCTAGTGAAACGATTTCTTAAATTAATAGCATGCCAATCTACGACCCACAGTTCTACAAATTATCCAAATGCCTTTATGCTGCTCTCCTATCAAGGAAGCCCGAGGACCTGTTCTTACATACCAAACAAGGGCGTAGTACCTAGGACTTGTAGCATCTTTGAACTGCCCTTTGCAACTTTATCCTACATTTCGATTTCAATTTGAATCTTTGGCGTTCGGATATAGCGACGCAACTGGTCTTTTTCTGTACAGTATTTTTCTGTACAATCAAGGGCTAATTTATCTCTATCACACTTTATGCCGTCTAAATTATACGGCAATATTGCAATGTTTAATAATTTATTCCAACCTAAAAGGAGCGGTATTAGGTTTCCGAATGTAGTGATGAAGAGAACTCGTTTCTTTTTAACTCCTTTCAGAAATATCTATTTATATTTTCACTTAACTTCCAGATGAGGATTTACGCATGATTATTCTTTCTATTTTGAGCCTTACCGCTCCAGGTAATCTGATGGAATTTAAAAGATTCGCAGATTTACTTTAAAATACACTAAATTAAAAAAACAAGAAAACAGGATACACGTTGGGATACACAATTTCATTTAAAAATGCTCTAAATCAAAAGAAAAAGTATCTCACATTGTCATCTCATACACTGAAAGTGGATAGCTGGACATTTTATAATTTACTATTATTCTCTTAAAAGTCGATATAATAAAAACTTTATCTGTAAATGTATGGAATTTAATGGTGGTGATGATATATTTAGTCAATGATATTACATATTTAGTCCATGGTGCCACATATTTAGTCAATGATTACATATATTTAATCAAAAATTGCACACATTTAAAGGTGATATTTTGGAGAACATCATTTATACTAAATTATTAGTTTTGTAAAATTTTCATCGACTCACTTGTATTGTGTTAGATGAAAATGTGAGAAAAAATATGATTTTTCGTTTCAGTGTATTTTAATATAAAAATGTGGATCATAAAAAGTAGTTTTGCTCGCTTCCTTCAGACTAAGTATATATTTGTTAACGCAGTATATTACTGAAAACAACATATAACAGAGAATAGAATGCATCATGGCCAATTTGTTTATTATCATAAATTCATTATCTGTGCAGTTGTCAATATTATCAAAGTTAATGGAATCAAAGTTAATGGAATCAATTAACGGAATAGAGTGCTTTCTAAACAAGCTCTCCCTAAAACCAGTATGTCATTTATCCGAAATAGTATTTAATAAACGGTACAATCTAGGACAGTATTAAATAATTTAAATAGCTATCTTGTGAGAAATAATGTTTAAATACGCCAATTTATATAATAAGATACTTTTGGAAATGGGAGAACTATTTAAAAATGTTTACATATATTATGAAGCATATATTTATTAATATTTTGTAATATAATTAACTATGGCACTATATTTAAACAATGATTTTGAATACATTTTCCATTAAAAATTCAAAACGTCTCGTTTAATCCGATAACGCGACTACAGAAATATTTCCATTGGAATACTATATGATTTATCTCGTATACTTTATTTCGAATGCGTAGCTACATATACTCTTATATGACAAGATCAATAAAATCATTATATTGCATTAAAATGCATGCTTCATCACAACCTGTAAATTGGTAAGTTTTATAAATAGTCCAAATTTCGTGTGAATCTGTCAAATTGTTGCCGATAAAAAGCGTTAATGGAAACGTATTTGAGTCGATGGTAAGGAAGTTCTAATCGTACCTCACTGCTCTTCAATTACAGAAGCTGAAATATATTATTCGAAAATAAGTGATAAAACGAAAACCTCTTAGAATTACTCTTCAAATTGAAAAACTCACCGGTTTTCCATAAGATGATCTCCACTTCATATTCACTGAAATAACTTAATACATGCTAAGAGCAAAACAGCAGAAACCTATGGAACACAGAAATTGATTCTACAGAAGAATATACCTCCAAGAGAGAAGGAGATAAATGCATACCGTCAGAGACAAATTACTTTTGGATAAAAGACCTTTCAGGCAAACATCCCCTTCTGTCTGTCTCATTAACCTCGGTATTGACCTCCTTGCTCACTTAACCCACTTTTGCGTGCTACAGCTGCAGGCTAGAGAGATAATGTTTTGTCTCTAGAAATTTATAAAGAGCATTCAACGGTATAGCGTATTTTAATTTTGAACGAGACTTAAGTGATAAAGCTCTCGGAGTGGCAATGCATATTTATTTTTCATCCTTAATCTTTTTAAAAGTAAGTGACGGGTTAAATTCAAAATTCTATCTCGCAAAGACTCAGAGGGAAGTGCATAATTTGATTGGATAAGTATCTACGCATAATTTCCATTCAATTCCTTGTGCGAGAATTGCAGATATGGAAGCATCTACAATTATGCATTTAAATGTCGTGCAATGTTCCTGGTTTTAACATTTAACATAGTTTGATCTCATTATAGGATACATTAATATCGTAAAAGTGGTAAGACAGACACTCATGGCAACTTCGAATATTTCACTAGATGATTAATGACAAGGTTATGTGATTAATGACGAAGGTAATAAAGTAAATAGATATTTACTTCCATTAAAAAAATTATCCATTTAATTATTAATTATCTACTTATTTATTAATAGGAGTTCAAGATATATATTTTTCAAAATGTTTTTGGCATGAATATAATTGAAAACAAGGTATAGTCAGATTTAAGAGCAAAAGTGATGCAAAAATAAAGTTTAGCGAATTTATATAAATATAGCCAAAATGAAACCCATTCATTTGTAATAAACTTTTATGTATATTTTATTCATCATACATTACTTTCATCATTGCGTGTTTATCTATAAAATGAAAAGATATAGGGATTCATGGTAATAACGCAATAGCCAAATTGCGTATTATAGAAATTGTTATATGATTATAGTTTTCATTTTTATTGTTTATTTTTTATTAATTTATTTATGTATATTAATTATTTTTTATTAATTCATTTATGTATATTAATTATTTTTTTATTAATTTATTTATGTATTTATTTTGCAAATCAAAACGTGATATATCTTATTTGTAATCGCTCTTTTAGTTTTAATTAAATGTTTTTATAGTGTTACGAAGGCAAAATGTATTCCTGGCAAAATATATTCCTGGTATTGCCAGCCCAAGGAAAATTAGCTTTTGCAGAAAACCTTTTCTATTATTTGATAGTCCAGGTTGCTTGACATTGGCGACAATTTTAGTGACCTGTGAAAAAAGTTGGCTGCATATTGAGAATTCTATAACAGTTTCGTTAAGATGGAGAGGACTGTCGTTGCGTTTACAAGATATTTCCACAGAGGATATATAAAGAGATAATCAGTCAGTTACGCTGGGTATTCGTGATACGGTTAAAATTAAATATTGACTAAGCCAGTATTTTGAGAATATAATCGTCTGTTTAGTGAATCAATGGATCATTTAATCGCTGTTCTATTATATATGATGGATGTTTTGTGATATTGTAACATACCTGAATATTTATTAGCTGTGTATTGTTCATGTGTACGCATACTAGTGCTTTTAATTCTTATCCAGAAATGCGACCTCATTTCAGTTTCTGGAGAATACGCCCACTGTTTCAGAATATACTTGGCAATAGCAGCATTTTCTGCATACATTAGTTGAATAAGTTCAAATGCTTTCTTTAAGCAATAAATGTCAAGAAAAAAAAAAGGTTAATATGTTTCAAACAATACGAAATGCCATATACGACATAACATTTAATACATTAGATTTCGTATTGGAATGTCTGCGGAAAGTAAATCGACCGAAAACCGTGTAAGATGAACGTCTCTTCCACTGAAGAATATGCCTACAGGATAAATCCATAGAACCAACGATGAATGACTTTCGGATAAAAGTCTTTTCAAGAAAACTTTTCTAGATGTCTCATTAACCTCGCTTTTCACTCCCCCCCTCCCACATTTCCCGGACCTTTTAACACACCTTTACTTTCTAGATGTGAGGGATGATGTGTTGTCTCGGGATTGATTATGTCTTGTAATGACGGGTAGTAACAGCAAATTAAGTTTTAAAGTGTTTTTAAATTAAATATTTCCTAAATTTGCCCTTGGTACCGATAAATGTAAAATACGCCTTATTTAAGGAGAGATGTATCTTTCTAATTTTCAAAGATTAGTCATTCTCGCATTGAGCTGATCATTATGTTTTATAATTTATAATTTAACAAGCAGATACACTCGCCATTGATCTTGGTTTAAAACATGTCCCAATCCCAGTACTATTCTAAATTATATTGGTCTTCAAAGCATTCTATTAAAATATTTAATTTGATTTTTATGAAAGCAAATATAAGAATTTATGTTCTCGCTGCGCAAAACTATCTTTACAGGTAGATTTAAAAATAAAACATTCTGTTCCCGTTGCAAACAAATTCAGAATAGGTGATAGAATATATCAGAATGTTAAGCGAATGGCAAGAAAATGTGTGCCATTATTGTGCGCTTTCAATAATTGGTTAAACATAATATACAATATCTAAATTTTAAAGATATTTATCAAAATAAAAAGCAGAAGACTTAAAATATTTAAACAATCAATAATTGCCTTAATCTTATATCACAAGACTGCAAGTGGTGTAACCCAATTAAAAAGTAATGTTGTCCATTTATCAAATTTGTTTTTATATCCATTTCTTCATTAGTCAAATTATAGAAATTGAATATAAATCGTCTGCGGTATAAGCACATTTACTTTAATAAATTTGCTAAGTATGCAGGGGCGATAAGAGTTTGCAATTGTTTGAGACACTTCATGAAATTTCATATTTTATTAGTGTACTATAGCCTATAATTTAACGTATTGTTCAATATATAACGTATTTGGTTAAAATCATCTAAATAATTTTACGAAGATGCAGTCTGCAAAAATGTACTCTGTGTATTATATTTTGTTTCCAGACAATAATTTTCGATTTTATTGAAAATCATCTAAAGAAATGCATTATTTGAATTTAAAGAGTAATTTTAGCATTTAATGCAGGTAAGAACTATCTCCATTATATGATTGTGCACTAAAAATAAATACCAAAGTTGGACAGACAATTGCTTTTCTAAGACCTCGCATTTATTTTTATCTTTTACATGTAATTTAGTTTTATCGCACAAGGAGAACATGCCTTGGAAACTTATTTTTAATGATATCCAATTTATAGCTTAAAAATAAATTATTATTTTCATTTGGCATAATTTAAAATGGGTATAGAATTCTAAAAACTTGAGAAATTATTTAATATTTCAAAAACATTTTTTCTGGGATCATGGGTGTAGTCACAAAAATGACGCAACATTTAGATTTATTTTGTTTCCTACATAGATGCACTTTCCTACACAGTTGCAAAGTGTTTATGACTTTTGTCATTCTGCCTATCTGCCTGTCTGTCTGCCTGTCTGTCTGCCTGTTCCTTCACACGATTAGTGCCGTAAAAATGATTTTATCGAAATTAAAATTTAATATGTTGTTCAGACGATCTGTGGTATGTCTGGTAATGAAAATGAATAATATCACCCAATGAGATTTGAATTTAACACGGGATGAAAAAATGAAATACTATTAAAAATTTGGGACTTAATTTTTCAAATATTTTTAAGAGCATTTAAAATTCACAAATTGGTTCAAATATTTTGGGAAATATTCAAATTATCACATTTCAAGTTATCCATATTTATCCGTTGTGCATAGAGTAGATATCGTTTAAATTTCGTTTTAAAGATCGTTTAAATTTATACTTACTATTACATCCCTCATAAAATCGTTTTATTTTTGCGTGTTATCTGTGTATTTAAATTCCTCGCCAACGCAATTACAAAATTCCTGATATGAAAAGATCACTAAATTTCATTCATTCAACGACGCCTAACTGAACACTAAACTATAGTATACATAATGCAAACACATCAAGTGACTGTAGGGTGAGTTGAACAAGAATTGTTGAATTTTTTGTCGCGCATAATTGTTTACTCTGGAGTTTGGAAAATAAGTGATATGAATGAAATATTCATTGATTTTTCTTAGAGGGGCAAACGATTTATCTTTCGATGACGTCATCTGAATACAATAAGTTTTTTGTAACTTGCATTGTCTTTTCCGATGAAGCTTTAAGTTTTCAAGTAGTAGTTCTGTGCCAATTTTTAAGAGGTCAGAGTTGAATGCATCACATTTTAGGGATGTTTAAATGAAATTGCATTTAGGTTGGAAAGTGTTTCATAATCAATATTTTATGCATGATTGTCTTTTCTTGTTATTTTAGTTTTCGCAAAACTGTTCAGTCCAATTTACAATAATAATATAGAATCCTAATCATCATCACTATTAGTACATAAGTAACTAAATTTTATGAAATTTGTTCGTGTAGCATTTTATCTGTGGTAGAATATCAATTCAACAAACGCGCAGAAGCACACAGCGGAGCACTCCTACGGGTTATTGATAAATAACAAATTTGTGTGCCTAAGTGCCCCAAACGTATAAATCCATTATATACCTGAATTCAAATTTTACATCCGATTCTAACATTCTTCCTCCAATGCATTACTATGGGTTGTAACTAATGTAACATACGAGTAAAAATCGTGTAAGAAGAAAATTGCTCTCACAAAAAAAAATATCACCGTAAGATAAATGCATAATATCGATGACAAATGACTTTTGGTAAGAAATCCTTTCATAGAAAACTCTCCCATCCGAAACACCCCATTAACCTCGCTATTGACCTCACTTAGTCCACTTTTACATCTTAGATGAAGAGAAAGGCTTTGTCTCTAGAAAATAATGAAGAGCAACAAAGTTAAGTGAATTCTAATTTAAACTTCGAAAAGCGTCTTATCGGAAACAGTATGAAGCTGTAAGAAAATTGATAAATGTGTTCTTTTTTGTAATATATGTTTTAAATGAGTCATTTTTAAATGCCAATTTTTTATTACAGGCATATTTTAATAGATCTTAAGAAGTAAGCTGCATTTAGAATCATCATCAGAAATACATAGTACGTTTGGTCAGGGAATCGAATTGTACTAAATTATTCTTATTGTAAAATTGAACTATAGTATTCTTATTGTACACTATTTGAAATCCAATCTTACACAGGATTATGGAATCCCCAATGCTTTACTCTGTGTTGGTAAAGGATCTAACGTAAAAACCATGTAAGAGGAAAATCGCTCCCTCAAGAGAATATCACAGAAGATAAATGCATAATATTGATGACAAATGACTTTTGGCTAGAAATCCTTTCAGAGAAAACTCCCCCAACCGTAACGTCTCATTAACCTAGCTATTGACCTCATTTAGCCCACTTTTACGTTCTAGATCAAGAGAAAGGCTCTGTCTCTAGAAAATAATGAAGAGCAACAAAGTTAAGTGAATTCTAATTTAAACTTTGAAAGGGTCTTATCGGAAACAGTATGAAGTTGTAAGAACATTGATAAATATGTTCCTCTTGTATCATATGTGTTTTAACTGCGTCATTTTTAAATGGCATAATTTTTCATTACAATCATATATTAATAGATCTCAAGTAAGCTGCATAAGTGCTATACATTGCCTGGTGGGTCAGAAATGCATAGTACGTCTGATTAGGGAATCGAATTGTACTATATAATTCTTATTCTACTATATTTTTCATTGTACTATATTATTATTTGTACTATATTATTCTTTGTACTATATTATTATTTGTACTATATTATTCTTTGCACTATATTGTTCTATAACGTACGATATTATTCTTTTTGTACGATTGCACTATATTCTTATCTTTCAAATCCTTATTATCTCATATCTTGTTATACATATTAAGTAAAAGTTAACATCTAAATATGAAATGTTAAGTAGCAATTGTTATTTTTATTTCCAACATATTTACAAGCACTTAGACAACAAGAAACATCAATCATGCATAAAACATTGATTATGAAACACTTTCCAACTGCAATGCAATTTTATTTACACATCTCTAAAATGCGATACATTCAGCGGTAATATTTTAAAAATTATCATGATACTGCAATAATTTATTATTTGAAAAGTCCATCGAAAAAAATTGAAGTTTATTCAAATGACGTTATAGAAATATAAATCGCCTGGCTCTCTATGAAAATGTAGTGCAGCAAAAAAAAAAACGTGTCACTCACTGTCTCTCTATGAAAAAACAGTAAAAATTTCATTCATGAACTTTTATTACATCCCTTTCATTCACTACAATACTACAATAATTTATTTTACTTAAAAACTTAAAACCATGGAGGTAAAAGTAATTCAATTCTGTGTTTAAAACTCATAGTCTGATATAAAATCGTCTGTTCCTATGTAAAATCAATGACTGTTTCATTCATATCAACTATATTGCAGACTCCAGCACTAAATCATTTTGTGTTAAAGAAATTCAGCAATTCTAGAATAAAGATTTTTAAGAATAAAGATGCACAGAAATTAAGCAAAAATAAAGCGGTTTTACGACGGATACAATGCTAAATATAAATTAATAAAAATAATTTTAAAAATCACGATTTTGACACGAGATGGATGCCATATTTTATTTTGAAGTGGATCATGTGATCTCTTCATATAATGGGTGTTGTTGTTGTTGAGACCCAGACAGTCCGCACGATCACATAATGGGTGTAATTATTATTTTCATTTTCATTTAAAAATTTACTGAATGCATTTTTTGGAAAATTTTGTTATCAATGTTGTGGAATAATGTGAATATTTCCTAAAATTTTCGAAGCAATTTGCGAATTTTAAATTCGCTTAAAAATGTTTGAAAAATTAGGTCCCATAGAGTTCAATGTATTTCATGTTTTCAACCCGGGTTCAATCCAAAACTCAAGCCGGAAGTTATGGTGCTAATGGAAAGACAGTCAGCCAGACAGTCAGAATGAACAAAGTCATAAACATTTTTTAACTATGTTGTAAAGTGTTAAAAAATGGCTTTATAAATACGATATGTGATTTTTTTTTGTTAAAGATCGTTCAAGAATTAGTAATTCACTGGTTAAAGTATAAAATATTTTGTCAGATTTTCCTTTTGTAGCTGTTTAGAACTAATGGAGTTCGGATGATCAATCAGGTAATTGTGTATAATACCAACATGTGCTTCCACTTTCAAAAGTTATCACTATAGGTTAAACATCCGAAATATGCAGAACATGCATATCTTATATAGTTAATAGCATATATAGTTAAAGAACATTATCTTATATTAACGAATTATGGTTTTTTCAATAAAGGATTAAGAGGGTGGTTACTTAAGTTTCTAGAATGTGACAATACCAAAAAGTAACAGCTTTCAGTACGGACGATTTTGTAAAACTTGAACTTTCGGGTGGACATTTGCTATTAAAGAACAAGAAATGCTGTAAAATTATTTTAAAGCGTCGATTTGAAATTAAGAAGATAGAGAAAGACATGGATTTAAGTCGAAGGGATTTTGTACAACTGGTGGGATAGCCCAGAGGTTAGCGCTCAGGGATTGCACTAAGACTATTTGAGTTCGATCCCTAAACTGCCCCGTGTTTACCCGGAGTACAGGTACGTTAAACATGTTGGTCCGCGGGTCAGGTAGTTCGGGTGTCAGAGTGGAAGACGTTGAGTTGAGACAACAGCAGTTTGTGGATCGAATGAAGTCGATTTTTGGTAATGAAACACCATCCAAAACAACAATTTACAACTGGTTTAAAGAATTCCAGTTTGGACGTAGGGGTATGTAGCGAAGTTCGTAATAGTCGAGCAAGATCTGCTGTAATGTCAAAAAACACTGCTGTGATGACAGAAAATATTGATGTTGTTCAACAAATAAACTCTTTACATCGTCATATCACATATGATGAAATTGATGCATCTTTGAATATTTCAAAGGCCCGAGTATATTCAATTTTACATGAAAATTTACTTGTTAAAAATATAAGTGATCGTTCGATTCCACACCATTGAACGAAAGCACTAAAAGATGTTCGTGTCAATTGGTTCAAGGAAATATTGTCATAAAATATTCAACTCTAGTATCTCAAACCATGCCTTTGACAGTGTAATAGTTGGATTTATTCCTATGAAACGGAAACAAATCAAAAATCTACTATTTGGATGTATCAAAGTGAAACAAATCCTGCAAAAGTATTTTTGTATATCCGGCTATGTTGCAACCGTTGCTTAGGAAGATCGTGTAACTGTAAATTTTGATTGATATACGACAATTTGTTTGCCTGAAATAGTTACTCAAATCAGAGAAAATAGTGCGAAAATTCGCATCATTCTTCATCTTGACAATGCAAACTAACACACTGCATTTTAAACTACCGATTATTTGTATGAAGAAAATTGAATTGGCGAGCCATTGTTCTTATTCGCCTCCTTTAGTACCCAATGAGTTTTTCTTGTTCCCAACAATCAACTTCCGGAGGACATAACTGTTTTGAAAATTGGTTTATTCAAATGAAAAAAATGCATTTATGCTAAAGACGAATACTTTAAACAGCACTAAAACGAATTCTTTCCACACAAAAATATCTTGTGTATTTTATTTTTCTATGGAAATAACTTATATACTTAAATACTAGCCTAAGTAAAGCCAACTGGAAAATGCAACATGTAATATTTTTATTTTTGAGATTTGCATAAAATACTTTCAGAGATCATCACATATTAATCAATTTATGCATCAAAATATGAAACTTATAGTTTTGTGTTTTAAGGGGCAAAAAATATTAAATGCTTTATATTATAATAGATACTTGGCACAAGTTCATTGTTTTAGATTACATTTTATGTCTTAATAGTAATAATTTTTCGGAAATATTTTATACATTATTGTCATCAATTTTAACTTCAAATCATTCTTCAACTACTATAAATGAAATCTTCAACAAATATGAATAAAACATTTTATAAGGCAATATGATACTTACAGCACACAGCACTACCTTAAAATTATCAAGTGCATTATCTGGTACTTACCCTATAAAAGAAAAAAAAAATCAGTGATTAATGCCAAACCCGCTTATAATATGGGAATACAAATTCAAAATAGATTTCTATATACGTATTTCCAATTATGTACTATAGCATTAAGCTACTTAAATATCTCTATAAAATAAGAGATGTATTTAAAAACCCATGCCTCACATATTACTTTCCTTATATACATAGTATAATGTATAAGGAAAGTACTGTGACTTGGTCAAAAATTCGAATTCGTGTTTTCGACGAGAGAGCACGTTTCAAGCATCCCTGAATCGAACATTTTTAGGTGGTGTGTGTGTGTGTATGTGTATGTGTGTGAGGGGTAGATGATATCTCTTATTGTTTTTAAACACTATCGAATGTTCAGACCCCCTAAATTTCCGAATGAAATTTAGAAAAAATCATCAAAACACCAAAACCATTAATAAAGTTACGCAAATTGACATTTCTTATGTAACTTTTTCTTAGAAAACTATTGACATGAACTCTAAAACGCTAGCATGAGCCGTTTTCGAGAATTGCACATTTTTCAAATAACTATATCAAAAAATCCCCTAAATTAAAATAAAATATTAACTAAATAATAAAATATTAACTTAATTAAAATATTGAGAAACATGTTCACTTTTCATATGTATGGTGACATCCATACATAGGAACTTTTCATTCATTTGGTGACATCTTTGGTGACAATGATGTTACCAAATTTATCATGGGATAAATTCGGTGACATCATTCTCGGGTATCTTGCTCGTTCCATTCATAAGAAAAGATACTTTGAGTAATACTTTTGTATTTGAACGTCAATAGTCATCTATCTGCTACAAGAATAACGTATATTTTTTGTCCGTAACTGTTGTCGAGATTTTGGCGACGAATTTGGCGGAGTGTCGCCAACTTGGCGACGTTTTAAATGTTGCCAAATTAAAGAAAATCTCACCAAATGGTTAAAAATGACGTTAAATCCCTGAAAATGATGACAAATTGACGAAAATTCAATTTCTGGAAATAATATAAGTATCTACTGTAAGAATGACCTATTTTTTTACTGTAAAAGTAGTAAATTTTTTGCATTATATAAGGAAAGTCTGCTGCCCACTTCATAATTTTTATAATGTATTATATACTTGCTTTTAAATATTTTTCTCTGACATTGCAAAATATAATTATAGTGGGACATTTTCAATTTTATATATATGAACTTATCAAGATTTATTATTGACTGACTATATCATTTGAATTTCCTATTTTCTTAAAAATAAGTCATGCTTTTTGGAAATATAAAGCAAATATTGGTCATAAACACAAAATCCGCTTATAAAGAACGTTTCCAAATGTCTATAGATATTCACATTGCAGAATCAGTAGTCATAGACTGGTTTAGTCTATTATATGCTCGTCAGCATGGAATAAGTGATATCTGCAATGACACCCGGAAAGTTGCTATAAATCATAATTTCTGGAACTTCTATGGAATATGACACTTAAATGCCTTGCGCGTGGCAGGCATCAAATCGATTTATAATTTTGCTCAGACCACACAAAGTTGCAAAGATAGGGTTCATAATGATAAGGCGAGTTTTATGTTTATATACATTTATATACGGAAAATATACGTAATAAAGTACGTATTTATGTGCCGCCAAGAAAATATATAGATTAATTTTAATATAAAATCTCCTCAGATATATTGTATACGTTTGATTTAAATACAGTAAAGCAAATTAGTGAAATAATCCATATTTTGTCGTGAAATCCGTGGTCGGAGTTTCCAGATGAAATTTGTCGAAAATTAAGTGATAGCTAGCTAAACAATTAGCGAGTAACCTGTAACGTTTTAAATGACTGTAGTTGAAACAAATGAGCTTGAAAAACATCGAATGAACTTATTTAACTTTAAGGGAGTCTTACTTTACAAAATGTTATTCACGCAAAATCATTTCGATTCCATCGAACTCTAACCACCGCCGATTTTTTCCTACACCTTTTAAGTCTCAAATTATGTTTGTCTTAACTACATCAAAGATAACACATTTTGCTCTTGATAAGATTTAATCATTGCCAAGTTTATAATGTAACTGTATAAATTCAGCTCAATAGTTTATGTCAATATATACATTATTATTCATATATTTCTTATGATTTGTCTGCATTAAATCTGCTCATGACGAGCTATGAAGAAAATCTATTACCGGAAGTACACAGTTTTATTATCTACTTATGTTATGTTCTAGCTTGCCTAAAACGAACAAACCTGGTGTCAGCATGAATTTCCACTTTCGCAAAATTTTATTCATTTCTTTATTTTTTACACTAGGTGAAGTTTTAACAAGAAATATTACTGATGCATAAATCATTGCTTACAAAACACTTTCCAAGTGAAATGCAATTGTATTTAAACATATCTAAAATGCGATGTATTCAGCGGTGATGTTTTTTTAAATTATCACAGTACTACAATAATTTATTTTACTTGCAAACTTAAAACTTCATCAAAAAAGCCAATACTATGAAATCGGTTGCTTTTCTATGTAAAATCAATGAATATCTCATGCATATCACTTATATTCCAGATTCCAGAGCTAAATAATTTCGAGTTAAAAAATCTCAGAAATTCTTAAACAACGCATCTTATAATCGCTTGATTTGTGTACATTCTGTATACGTTAAAATTATGCGTCGTTGTAGAAATAATGAAAGTTTAGTGATCATTTAAAATAAAAAATATTGTAGTAATTGCGTAGGCACATAATTTAGATACACAGATAATATGCAAATATAAAGCGATTTTAGGATGGATACAATACTCAATATAAATATAAGCGTTCCTTAAAAATCACAATTTTCTCAAAGCGAAAGAAAATGGATACCATATTTTATTTTGCAACGAATCTCGTGATCCCTTCGTATGATATGGGTGTAACTATTATTTCAACTTTTATTTAAAAAAATCTTAACATATTGCGATGAAATTATTTTTACACATTTAACATGGTAATTTTAATTTTTCCTAAAAATTTCCAAGCAATTTAAGAATTTTAACCCCCTTGAAAAATATTTGAATAATTATGTCACTTTGTGAAAGTCATTTTTACGGCAGGTATCGTGCGAACAGCCAGACTGACATACAGAATGAACAAAGTCATAAACATTTTACAACTATGTTCGAAAGTGTTAAAAATACAGAAATAAACATAAAATAACTGTCTCAGTGTCTCTCAGGATTGGTTTTCAAATAGAATAAATGACAAATTTTAGCTTTCACTTAAAATAATTTGCAAACAGGTTTTCTCGCCATCCACTTACTCGCACGTTTTTATTCATTTTCAAGAAAAAAAAATCTGCAGGGACGTTAATGGTTTAAGTAAATGAACTTGCATCTGAAAACTTCGATTGTATAACAAATTCCTTCCAATCTCTTTTAACCTTTTCAACAAAGGGAGCGAGAAAAGCAAAGCAGTTTTCATTTCAAACACACGATTTATTACTAGCACCATTAAGTTTATTTTAATAATGCTTACACCCTTTATACTAAAAATACATGGAATGCATTCTACTAAAAATAGATTACACCTGGTACTTAATAAATAGATGTAGAATATAATGCATGAATGCATTTTACAACAAGATACAGAAATTTATTTTTATTTGATTATATCGAAGAATTTAGTCATGAAACAGGATTTTACTATTCAAACCAATGTTTGTCTATCGCAGTTTGTGTTCTAAAGTTAGAGCCAGCACAGTTGTATGCCCCTTGGGAGTCCTTCAGCACAAATTCAATTAATGTTTGTCTACAGGAGTTTGTGTTCAAAAGTTAGAGACAGCAATGTTATATGCCCCTTGGGAGGCCTGTAACACAAAGACAAGCAATGTTTGTATATAGGAGTCTGTGTTCAAAAGTTAGAGTCAACACTGCTGTATGCCCCTCGGGAGGCCTTCAGCACAAAGACAAGCAATGTTTGTCTATAGGAGTTTGTATTCAAAAGTTACAGCCCGAACTGTTGTATGTCCCTTGGGAGGCCTTCGATACAAAGACAAGCAATGTTTGTCTATGGGAGTTTGTGTTCAAAAGTTAGAGTCCGCACTGCTGTATGCCCCTTGGGAGGTCTTCAACACAAAGACAAGCAATTGGTAGATACTGTTGATCTCGGTGGAATAAGACCTATGGAATGTGCCTCTCTTGCGTTGTGTAACTACACTTATGCGGTTATTACCGATAACGTGAAGACGACTTCACTTATGAAAGCACGAAAAAACTGATGAGAATCACTCCGGTAGGGCTGGATAGCTTATCAAAGAGAAGAATTGGCAAGGAGGTGTTTCCGCAGAATCGTCAAGTACAAGATCGTTACTTTATCAAGGCACTGAACGTTAGACATTCAGGACTAAAATTCACTAATTTGAGATGACTCGTCAAAAATGAACGCAAGTGTTGTTGACAGACTATTCCCGGGAAGCACTCACTCGTCTATCAATCGCGAAGCAAATAAAAGCGGTATGCAAGCGGTAAGTTGGCCTGGTGCTCAATTTCCCCTTTTGGTAAATTGAAAAGACCATGAGTAAAATACATACATAGACATCTATGACACAAGAAGACTCCTTCCATGATAATTTTAAACTTATTTTTAATATACATGATTAGGCTTTTGATTGGCAACTACAGACAAAGATTAAATCCATAATTATATACGTGCAATATTTTTAAACTATTTAAACTACAAAACAGGGGCTGGAATTTCTCTGGGGGCATAACGGGAGAGAGCTATATTTTCAGAAAGCTAAAGTTTCAGAATTCATTTAAGTACCATTAGTATCGCGAATTTTCCACGAAAGATACCAGACGAACTCGATATTTTTTCTCCAAACTCACAGTTTACCTCATTTTCATAAAATAGTCAAATTGCGCTCAAGGGTCACCACGAGATAAAAATCACCCCCATCATATAAAAAGTTATATAAAAAGCATCTGGGACATATCTCAATACAATTAAATCTACAAATGCACGATTTGCCAGAAGGTTTTTACAAAACACCCGGCGTTATCCTAAAAGTGTGCCGCATTTGACAGATTATCAATTTAGATTGCGCAATTGATATTAGGATTTTGATGCGAATTAAAATTTGTTATTTTGCCGAAATAAGAGAATCAAATAAAGTCTAATATTGATTATTTTTAAAACTTGAATTTGGAATGTTATTTTAGATTAAGAAAGGGGGAAGGCTACAACATAGCAAGCGAAACAAGTAGATGCGCCAACTCTGGATAGATAGCTACGATAACAACCTGTTTCATACATTCTTAATTACTCATCTCTACAAGGAATTATTTTAATGTCAAACAACTTATCGGCGAAACTAAAAAATATTCGTATGCAAAGGGTAATTCCGAAAAATCAATCATGCAGTTCTCCGTTGGTCAGCCCACCTGCGATTATTTTGCGATAGTGACTTTTAGAAAAATATATCGCACCCGATTGAGATCAAATTTAGAACAAATGTATGTTGTTCCATGAATGTAAGAACGTGGCCATGACAGTTTGAAATTATACTAGTGCTTTGCAGTTTCCGCGCATTTTGTCAATACTTTCTTAAGTTTTACACACTTTGCCTTCAATAGTTACTTGCTTACTTTGCCTTATCTATGGTATAATCGTTTAACTAACTGTAACTATGAGCAAGGATATTGATTGGAAGATGAGATATTTAAACAATACGATCATTTAAAATGCAATGCTTCTTGATAAAGACCATTTAGTGAGCGCCTCATATTTCGTTTTCCTATTTTTGTGCCTTTTTACTTTCCCTGCAATACATGGTAATGTATAGGGAAAGTATTGGAATCATGCCGAAAATCACAACTCGAGTTTTCGACGGATCTACACGTTTCGAGACCTCTAGAATACGAAAAAACTATTTTTAGCGTGACGTCTGTCATAAAATTTGGTAGATAAGTTTTTTGTGGGAAACCCTGATGTTCATTAGATTATAGTACGATTCGTAATAAAATAATATGCCTTCTTTGCGAAATGGCAGGCAGAAATTGTCTTCATCCACTCTAGCTAAAAACAAATGGACCAAATTTAACACAATTTAGTGTATAATATTTCAATAACCTACAAGTAATTTATATACCAAATTTAATAATAATTTTGGGATATAAATCACTTGTAGGTTATTTTAGTACGATTCGGGGAAAAGGAAGGGGCTGTTTTTGCGAAGTGGCCCGCAAAAATCGTTAAATATAAAAATAAAAGACTACGTGTGCTCAATTATATCAATTAAATTCTTATTTTATACGTGATTTTTGACAGCAAAAAGAATAAAATTAACTCCATTTCTCTAGGACTAGCCGTTCTTGAGATATTTTAGTTTTTTCGCGTTTTCGCTACGCCACCTTTGACAATAAGTTTAGCTATCAAATGAGAACCAAATTTAAGTTTAACGTGCAAATTCAATGTCATTTAAAATACTTATGGCTGTTATTTTGTTGAAATTATTATTGAAGAAATAAAGAGAAGGTGAATATGAGTCTGTAGGGAAAGACATGTGCTGTCCACATCAGAATTTTTAACAACATTGCAACAATGATTTATAGAAGTGAACTGGGATTATTTGCAGGCCATTTCGAAAAAAATGTAGGATCTATATTTAAAGATCCACCAAATTTTTGTAGAATAAAATGTTCTACAAATTTAAGCTGTGTACCAAATTTTAACTCTCTAGGACGTAGGAAAGTGCATTAAAAATGCCATCAAATAAATATATCTAGAAGTGTTATATAAAATTTAAAAAAAAATGAAATCTACCAAATGTATTTTAAAATAAAAAGCCTCTGTCATATACAAAATAGTTAAACTTTTGGAAAGATATTTATTATATAATATATCTCTTTTTTCTTTCTGGAGGATATGCCAAAAGTCAGAATTTAATTGAATTTGTTTTTCTCCCTTTATTAAATAATTTTTAATTAAAAAACTACCTTACATATTTTACTGAATTTTTTTTTATACATTTTATGGGACAATGTCAATATTTCGTAAAAATTTCGAAGCAATTTGTGAATTTTAAATTTGCTTAAAAAATGTTAGAAAAATTAGGTCCCATAGGGTTCAATGTATTTCATTTTTTCAACCCGGTTTCAATAAAAAACTAATTGGGTGATATTATTTATCTATATTTCCATAAGTCCTATAGACCTTCTGAAAAACATACTAAAATTTCATTTTGATAAAGTCATTTTTACGGCAGTTATCGTGCTAACGGACAGACAGACAGACAGACAGAATGAACAAAGACATAAACACTTTTCAACTATGTTGTAAAGTGTTTTAAAAGAGATATACTATATAATACATATATTTCCAAGAGTTTAATTGTTTTACATATGAGAAAGGTTTCACATTTTAAAATAAATATGGTGGATAACAATTTTTCAAATTTTTAAATAAAATAAATTATTATAGTATTGTGAAGAATGAAACGATTCAAAAAATGTTTATGAATGAAATGCTGCTTTTATATAAAGGCGATTTATATTTCGGTGACATCATTTGAATAAAGTTCATTTGTTTTCGATGAAGTTTTCAAATATAATAAATTATTATAGTGTTATGATAATTTTAAAAATATTACCGAGGAATGTATCGCATTTTAGAGATGTTTAAACCAGGCAATTTATATTTCAATGCCGTCATTTGAATGAAGTTCATTTTCTTTTTTTGGAATTTTCAAATATTATAAATTAATGTCGCATTGTGATAATTTTAAAAATATTACCGAGGAATGTATCGCATTTTAGGGATGTTTGTATGAAATTGCGTTGAAGTTGGAAAGTGTTTCATAATCAATGCTTTATTCATGATTGATCTTTTTTGTTAGTATATTTAGTTGATCATAATTTGCTAAAATTATTAAATAGAGTTTACATTTATGTAATAATATCTACCAGAAAACAAATATAATATTTATATTAAGATTTATTTATGATTCTAACTTCATTGCTTTGATAAAAACGTTGATTTTATTTTAAAGATCATGACTTCGCACTTCTGCAGGTTATGTAATTTTATAAATTAGGGTTTTTCAACCTTTACCTAATTATGTGTAACCTAAACCAAAATTTAAAATCTTCAGTACTACCAACAGAAATAATGTCTAGTATACAAATTGGAAGCCAATACTATGCAATGAATAAAGTTATTGCCAGGTACTTTTATTTTATTTCTAATTATTCTGTTTCTAAGAAATTGAATAAAAATGATAAATATTATTAAATATAATTAACGATAGGACAACAAACAATATATATATTGATTAAAATGTTATTTAATGTGGTACTTGTGTTTATTTGACATACATTAGCTTCTTTACATCTGGTTCCATTTTGCATTATTTTATGTGTAGATTTCGCTTTAACCTTTTGCTTACGAGTGGAACACCGTCAAACCCAAACGAAGGGGGTCAAATACCTGTCGTTTCTCAAAACGACAGGTATTTGACGTACCCTATCCTGAACAGTTCGATTCCCTTTTGTAGGCATGGCGTCCATGGACGCCATGGACGCCAATGCCTGCAAAAGGGGATCGAACTGTTTGGGATTGGATATGTCAAATACCTGTCTTTTTCAGAGGTCCTTTGTTTGGGAATGACGCTGTCCTACCCGTAAGCAAAAGGTTAAAGGGTAAACAATCATGCGGTGTTTCGTTCTATTATTTAGTTGAAAGATACACTATTAAAGATAATCCTGCGTCACATAAGTATGTCAAACAAAATGTCATTAAAAGTAAAACTTTTCTTTATGGAAATTCTTTAAAATATTTATTTTGTTTAAATCAGAATTGACTAAAAATTTGGTTGCAAAACTATTCAATAAATTTCGGTCACATGAAATATCGATAAGTGGTTCCTTTTCTTTTGAAGTATTCGGCTACTGCTGCATTATCTGAAGAAAATGATTTCAAGAGGCATTTTTTTTTCATCTTCTAAGACGTACAATTAAAAATTATTTCACAATTGAAAACGTTCACTTTTTATATTTGATATTAATTTATTTTTTAGTGTAAAATTGTTTTCTTCGATACATTCTTCTAAAGTAGGTAGCGAGCTGAAACTCTTTTTATCCACTTCTCTGATATTTTAAATAGCTGCAATCTTTTTATGGCAGCATTTACTTTGTCTGTAACAGTAAGGACATTTACAGTTTGTCCTTGCTTAATTTCAGATGATTCAATCTTCCAAAAATGCACGCTAAATATGCTGTTCAAGTCAACTATAACCGATAGAGAAGTAATTAACTGATTCACCCAAAAACTTTTTTAAAAAATGATTTAATACTCTGCCCCTAGACTTAGTTGAACTTCGGTATGCAAGCATGACTTTTTCGTGATTGCTTCCAGACTCTTGACATAAAATAATAAATATTCTTAAATTTTATATACAGCTTTAATAAAATTGACAATCTACTAGCATTGAGAAAAACATTATTGGAATTAAGCAGGTAGGTACAATCTTATACTGTTCATTGCTCAAATTATCCGCATACTACGCGTTTCACATACCACCAGCCATCATCTGGCATGCCACCACTAGTGTGCGTACCATCACTAGTCCGCGTACCACCACTTGTGCGCATACGATTGGTTGAGAACCGTTGATATGCCATAAACTTAATGGAAATAGCTGATTATTTATATTCTCATACCTAAGGAATTATTGTGAATATATTCCCCAAACTTATTAACAACTGCTAAAATTATAATTTTAAGCTCTTAAAATTTGGTTGGCAGAGTGCTTTATATGCAAAGACAGATCATAAGCAAAAATTTAATGTCCATATTTAAGAATTCTGAAAAAGTTTCATGTTCGTAAATATCAGACAGCAAGATTTTAGTTCCCATCCTTATTGCTTTCCCTTTATATCTTTACATTTACTATGCATTTTAGAGGCAGTACCAACACCTGGAGAAATGTTAATGGTTTGAGTAACTAAACTTGAGTCTCAAAAGTTGGATAAGTATCCTGAAACACATTCACATAAAACAATTTTTCACACCTTAAACAAAGGAAGTGAGGAATGGGGTGCTCTGCTCGGACCATTAAGCTTCTTCGTACTTTACAGAAATATTTTGTGGTAAAATTTTCAAAAGAAAGCTGTGTGGTAGAAAGTTGCTACACCCTCAGTACTGAAACGGTTTAAGATTATTTTTATGAATGGGTATATTTCACAAATGAGTGTTTTTAACATGTGATTATAGACAATGCACAACTGTTTAATTTAGCTTTTTGTATACGCGAGTAACTGTTTTGAAAATATCTGCTAAATGATTATATATTTATTTTAATAAAAATTATAAATTCCATCCGCCGTGCTATTCAAATTATCCTATTTAAAATAGTGTTTCAGGAAATAGACATAGTTGCAACAACTATTTTGAAAACTGACAATATAATTAATTCCACCAAATTTAACATTTTTTGTAATAGACCATTCATAATTTTAAGATTTGTTATTCATTTTGTATGCAAATAATTATTTAACGATATTGAATACTGTTTGTGGAGATATTTAAAAGTGGGGGAGGGGGGAGCGGAATGTATACAACATTCCACGCTCCTCCGAAAACATTTATTATTTTACTAAGTAATACTACAATCCCTTTACGTATGTGTGTTTATATTGGAAGTGGTGTAACATTACATGCAGTTTAGTTAAAATATATTTATGTTCAAATTTTAAGCTTAGCAAGGAAGCAAAATATTTTGGCATACTATAATAAATGCATTGCTGTGTACTTTTGGCCGTTAATTCCCATTATTTAACAATGCATTGCAATAAAATTAAATATTTTAAACTATCATATATACAGCATTCTTAATATAACATTGCGCTTAGAGTCATTTGTAAAAATCACTAAAATAAAAATATTGTCAAGGATATATTTTTCTGTGCTATTTGATCAACAGTTCAGTTTCATGGACGAAACTACAGTCGGATTTGTCTGAAATATTTAGCGATACGGGGAAAATTCAAGTACGTACATTTTATTTTTCAATTTTAATATTCAAAATATTTACTGTTATGAGCGGGAGCATTTGTGAAATTATTTACGACCCACATGGAGGGGGGAGGGGTGCATAGTTAATAGTCATGCATTTTGTGTAAAGAAATATATCAAAATCTTAATAGTATATAATCTATATTATTAAAATATGATAATATTAGCTACATTCTGTGGAGCTGAATTGCGTACATAGCACATCTGTGGAACGGATTCAGAAGTCCCAGCTTAGTCCAGAAAAGCTCTGTTTGTTTTAAAGCTTTAGTATCAAACTGAAGATTCTGCCGCAATTTTCAAAACTTTGAAAAATTTGTATAAAACCTCTTTTTGTGCGTGTGTGTGGAGGGGGGGATATAAAGAAGCGTGAGCGAAAATGTATCTCCTCATTCAAGAATGAAGTTACAACCTCTGTTATTTGGTTGTCGTTTTTTCGGTTGCTTGCAGAACTTACTAAAATACTGATTGCTACAAAAACTGCTTGCTATATATTTAGTGATCACTATCGGGCAAAGCCCGATTATAGTATATATGAATTTGTATAAAGTTGCCCAATAAATTTTATGTTAATATTTCTCATTACGTTAATATTTCTTTGGTAAACTATAAGTCTGACCATTTTAAAATACACACATTAAATTTGTTTATATTATATCATTTTACACGTTAGCCGCTGGTGTCTTGGATTCCTGGCATCTGCAGTTAACTTGTTAACAAGTTATATATGACCGTGTCAAAATTTGAACTATCCGTACTGTGCATCCTGGAGACAGCCCGATGAAGATCGGGCAAAGTAAACTGATAACGACTTATGCATTAAAATATCTCTATTAAATATCTCCTTTCTATCGGCCGTTGAAAAATATTTAGACATATAAGGGATAATTTGTACATATGCATGTAACTATGTATGTCCGTGAAAAGTTTACCCTCTTCTAGAAGGAGTAAAAACATGTTATTTTATACTCGTACAGCTAAAATGCTGTATCTGACGCGAAATTTCTGAAAACTCAAAATTTATACATCGGAGGTTTGGGGTAGAGACGATTTTATTACCCATATCTGGTTCATTATTTGAATACGTTGCATCAGATATGAATAGCGATTTTTGTATGAATGTTATGAAATAATTCAACATTCAGCTACACTGTCTTACACTTTTTGTTACATATCTTACATGCATTTTATATTTTTCAATTAATCATGCTGGAAGGACCAATTGTCCTGCCTCCCTGTAAACATTCGTCATTTTACTAGTTTTATCATATCTCGGCTTCTAATTATGTTAGATATTAGTTGAAGAGCTGTACTTCTTGTGTTAGAAATTAATTGAAGGACTGCACTTCATAGCTTGAGCTAGCAAAGGACACGCATCCCGACTGTATACGTTATGCCTGAGCCTTTACGTCGTATTACGCCTGTGCAGCGGTCATATAGAGGCCGATGCAACCTGCCTAGGTCAAATGCGTTCATTCTGAAGAATGTGTGCCCGCGCAGCAGGTGAAATGCGTATTACAACTGAACAGCAGTTGTGGTGCAAACATATGTATGCCAACGTAGTAGAAGGCATGTTTAGATACTTATTTTGGGAATATTACACCTGCTCCCCGGATGTTTATAATTTTATTCTAAATGGAAGTATCGCCAAAGCGTTCTTTGATTTTAGAGAATCCTCTGTACGTTCCCGTGTAATTTCGATTATATATTTTTATCTTAATCTTAGAAGCGCCAGGTCTTTTCTGTGTTGTTTGGTTATCGAGAATAAGCTGCATGTTCCCGTGTAATTTTAAGAAGTGTGCATGTTAATCCTGGGTAGCGCAAAGTATTTGCTGCCCTTGAATCCAGGTAACTAATCCTAAGAAACTTCTAGATGAGCTAGAATGCTGACTATTGTTACACATATAGCTCAGGAACTAAAATTACAGATAAAAATCAAAACCCACTAGGTTCCTTTATAGAGCGATTTTAGGGTTCGTTGTATAGGGAAGTATGTCCGGAAATTCTAAGTATATTTTAGATGAGCTGGAATGCTGAAAATCACTACACATACAGCTGGTGTACTAAATCAGCAGTGAAAAATTGAACCCCCTACCATTCCTTCATAATGGTAATTTTAAGGGTACTTTTCGATATAGTTAATCTAAAATATTAAAAATTGCTACACATATAGATTAGAAACTGAAAAAATTACCGGCTACTCTCATAGCTGATGTACGTCTCTGGGCCAGTCAAGTGGTCTGGGTCTTCAACTCTTCCAAGTTATTCATAGGGTGCGGTTAAAAAATCGCTATGTCTATCTTTTATTAACTTTCACCACACCCCTCTCAATGTTAAACATTTTACTAATGGGATCATGTCTTAGCTAGTTGTACTAGATAATCGCTTTAAAGACTAACATTCTTAGCATGAGCAAACGAAAGCTGCGTGCTCCGATTGCATGCTTCAAGCTTTCTTTTTTAAGGCATATAACGTCCAAGATGCGCAGACGTTTGTGCGACAGGACACATGTTGAAGACGTGTTTAGGCATTTATTTAGCATCTAAAAGATAAAAAGCAATATTACAAATCAGATTATTTATTTTAACATACAATACGTGACAGTGAAATCGAGACACCAAGCTGGATTGGGCAGAAAAATATAAAAAGTGCAATGCAGATGCCGCTCACCGAATTATGTAAAAGATGCGAGATGCAGTCCCTTCACATATTGAGTGAGATATAAGAGATGGAACCTGCAGAAACGGCAATAGTCGCATCACTCAGTTTCACAGGGGCATTATTTTGTAATTATTTTGTCTCAGAGGAAACAGGCCGCCGTCAACCAAGGCAGTTCCAGCAGACAAACGACTTCACGATAGGTATGGCGATCGGACTTCACGAGGAGTATGGTGAAGGACAGGTTGGTCTATACGTCAGATCTCTGCAGACAGTCACCTACACGCGTATATTGTGCACCGTCTGTGGCGAAGGTGTTTAGAATAAGGAAATGTAGCACGTTTGAGGAGTGACGGCACGGCCAGGTGACGTCAGCACTTGTGGACCGACGGAACCGCCTTTAAGCGTTGGCGGTTACGCAGGCCACTTCCGTCGACCTTTTGCAACATGTGCAGAAGACCCTCGATTATCCTATAGCGACCAGAAATACTATCCGCCCATTTGTTGCCAGCGATCTGCCCTCATGGCTCCCGTTAAGAAAATCGCCATTGACCCAACAGCACATACGCCTCTGTTTGCAATGGCGTCGGGATAGAGCCACGTGGACGGCGGAATGGCATATGGTCGTGTTCTCAGATGAGCCACGTTTCTGTTGCCGTGTACGAGTCTGGCGCCAAAGTGGTGACAAATCTAATCCGGCCGCATCTGTGGAACGCCACATAGCGCGGCATCATAATATGGTGTGCCATCGCCTGCGTCATCTCTGGTCCTTATTGAGGAAACTGTGGCGGCCCAACGATACGTGGATGACGTACTATCGCCGGTGTCACAAACCTTCCTTCAGGTTGTGCCCAATGCCATTTACCAGCAGGATAACTGCCGACTACACACGGGACGCTTCAGCCAACATGCCCTGCAAAGTACCCAGGTTCTTCCCTGACCACCAGTCCCCCTGATCTCTCGCCAATCGAACACGTCTGGGACGTGATTGGGAGTCGACTGTATGCGCTGCCACCGCCACATTTAGAAGACGAACTCTGGCAAATGATTGCCAGGAAATGGGCAGCCATCCCTCATGATACCATCCACACGCTCATTGATCCTGTACCTAGACTTGTTGCTACCTGTAAAGCCGCCCGTGGTGGTCCTAGAACCTACAGCTCAGACGGTGTTATCGTTCAGTGTAAAGGCGTATCATGTTGCAATAAACATCACTTGCTGTTAGTTGCTGTCTCTTTCTGTTTGCCAATTTTTATCATTTCCTGCCCACTCCTTCTTGATGTCTCATTTTCACTGTCACGTAGTGTATTATGCATACGTTTGTTATTCAAATGTCTAGGATTTATAACTGCTTATTTATAATTTACCCGTGCGAATAACGAGTGTCCGTTGTTAGATAATTAAAAAAACGGAATGAATTTTCATTTTATATTGATATTTTACAACAATTCATTTACATCAAACTAATTTAATTCCTTATTGTAACCGTGGCATTAGAAAAATAAAAAATAAAATAAAGCTATAAATGATAATGTATATGATAATACTGATATTTCCCCAGTTATTAGCTTGGTTTGTGACTTCGTTATATTATCTATACGTGAATTTGGAAAGTGTACCTATACTATATACTAGTAAAGTATGGATAGAAAGAAGGTATAGAAGTATATTTCGAAAGTATGCGTCTATACATACTTTCCTGAACATCATGTATAGATAGATAAAAATCGCACACATTTTGAAAAGGCAGATTGAAGATGTCAAGAAGTGTCCAGAAAACAATCTGAACAATTAAATGAAGACAACTACGCGAATAATTTTATTTCGTGAGAAACAATCTCCAAACGTATTGCTGCTTTATCCGCTTCCTTGCACATTTTGATTTTCTTTCGGATAAAAGAAACACATTTTCTGCGATCCTAATGGTTTGAGTAAATGAACTCGCATCCGAAAGTTTCATAAGTATCTTAAAACAAATTCCTTCCAATCCATTTTTCACACTTTAACACAAAGGAAGTGAGTGAGGAATGTTGTGCTTCGAATTTCCATTTTGGAGCCACTCTTAGTACCATTAGATTTCTTCATATGCAGCAAAAATAGTTTAGATAATTTTTTTTTTAAATAATGCAATGTGTAACAGTTCATTTTTTTATTCGTGTTGCAGTAATGAAATGTATAAATTTAGTTTGTTAATGAATTATATTTCCTCTAAAATGGAAATTTTTTAACATAAATTATTAGTCTCAGAGAACTAGAAGAAATCCAATATTGGCCAATATTGGTTTTTCATTGACTCCGATATTGGTGCAATGTGAAAAAGTGGATATTTAGACAGAAGTGTCTCAATATTGGCTTAAAATATTGGGACAATATTAATCCAATATTTCTAATGTAACACCAATATCGGTGTAATATTCTAATAAAAATATTCGAAAATATTGAATGCCAATGTAACCACAATATTTGCTCAATATTGGGATTACATAGGAAATATTTAAAATGTAATGCCAAGATAAACAATCCAATTTTAGACCAACATTGGTTCAGTTTTAAATGCTACTAGGAATCATGTTTCCAATTCATAACGTTTACTACAAAATAACAATACATTTTAATACGTAGAAAAATATTTATTAAACCGATTATTTATCTGTAAATAATTTGCATATTGTGAGGAGCGCATAATATCTTTATAATTGATCACATAGAGATTCGGTCTTTTTTGTTGTTATGCAATAAAAGAAGAATCTCAAATTTAATAAAAAAGCACTTGAACTTACGTGGGGTACAGCGCTTATTCTAAAAAAAAATTGTAGCTCAAGAACAGATTGATATAAATTCTGAGCATTGGCTTCCATGCCATTCATCTTAAGTGAATATACTCAGAAATCCTTTTCTTATTTCAAATGATAAGTATTTAATATTTTATGATTTTGCCATTTTGGAGGAGAAGCGATATTTTTAAAACGACTTCTTAAAAGCGATGTTATAGTTTTTAAATGAAAACATTCTTATAAATTGTTTATTTCTTTAAACATTTTGCTACTTCTACGGTTTTTATAGTTGACCAATAAAATTGCAATATTAACAGTTTACCGAGCAAATACATGTATTAATCGCAGTGAGTTTCAGAATTGTTCTAGTAGGAAAAATGTAACTTCATATCCATAAATGGTAGTGGGGATTTTTAGTCCCACCTACAGTTATTAAAACTCCAACCACTCAGAAATACAGTGAAGTGACTTCTGTTCTACTTTAATGCACTGCATGAAAGTAAAAAACTGCTAAACTGATCATATATCACCATCTGTGGACCATGCTTTTGTAGTCATTGACTATGATCTGGACGGTTCAGACGATGAGATGATCAGTTGTCTAAAAACTATCTGAAGCAAGGGATTTTCAAGACAGTTTAGTTCGAAGTTAGTTCTTGGCAATATTTTAGTCTAGTCCATATTTTATAAATTTCTTGGCATTCAAGATAGATAACAGTCAAGCATAGTTTACCATCTAATAGGACATTGCATTATGAAAATATGTAATGGGACTTTGCGTATTTCTCTGAGTTTTTTGGGAAAAAAAACTTTCTTAAATACGGTATTTAATAAATTATAATTCTTCAAATATTTTACATAGTTAGAATTACCAAGTCTATTAAATTGAAAATATATATGAATTTTCAGTCATTTTTTCTACATAGAAATACGATTTAGAGTTTCTATGGCCATTGTCAAAATATCATTAAAAATACGTATCGCCCCTTTGTGAAAATTAAATTGAATAAGCGATTTTTAACATTTTATTTGAGGTAAATGCTATAAGTGTTGTGTAGCTGCAGTATGGAATTGTTTTTTCTATAAAAATGTATTAATCAAATGTGCTGATAATTCAAACGATTTTTATTTCATTTCTCCGATAGGCACACAGTATAACAAAAATAATTTTAAAATAATACATGCACATAATCGATAACATAGCATTTGATACAAATAATAAAAATACTACTATATTTGAAATTATGTTTTTACAGTTTCTGCACAAAATAAACTATGACTTAAGGGGGTGGGGAATATATATGAATTTATTCCCCACCCCCTTATGATTTATGATATTTCTTTAATCAATTTCGAAGATTATTTGTGCAAAATCCGTCTAAAATTTATAATTCTGATTGTGCTTAAATTATTTTTGCAGCGGTATAAAAATTGTGTGTGATAAGATTTGAAGTAATTTCAGTATTTAGGCACATGTCCAACAAGTTTCATATAATTTGTAGAAATATGTTTGCAAACTATACTAATATGTTTACCTCTTTGTAATTACATGTGAATATAATTTTGTATGTGAATATAATATGAATATAATTTTGTGCATATAATTACATGCTCATATAATTTACATATTTTGTAATTACATTAACATATTATTTAGCTAGAAGCTAGATACCCTTCGCCAATGCTCTATTTTTTTTCTAAATCTTCGTCAAAACCCATACATAAAACAAAAAATTGTTATCACTTTTTTGATAAAATCGGATTCAATATAGAATAAAATACGCAATTATTATATTTTATTTTTCAAATAATCAACAGTCAAGCCAGCTGTATCCTTATCGCAATTATTCCATTCTTAAAATGCCAGATTTACTTGATCAGCTCGCGCATGCGCGCATAATAATATATCTAATGCATATTAAGTCTAGTGCGTGATATTGATTACAACAATTATTTCTTGATATCCTCATTTTTTACTCGTTACACATTATATCCTCCTACTATATGGATTAATGCAGTAAAATGCGGAGAAAATTCACGCAAGCACGAAACTTTTTACTTATGATCACTCGCTGAATTTAATGATGGGCATATTAAAAGACGCCGGAAATCCAAAATGTGATACGTGTCCACCATCAAGAGAAAATACCAGTTTCTTATTTTTTTATATCTTTCTTACAGTAATACATCTAACAGATTGTTCAATTTTGAAAACGGAAGAAAATCACAATATGTAGTATAAACACCTTGATTTATCGATCTGTCAAACGTGTTTCAATCAGGAAAAAAAATAGTGGTCACGTGGAGGGTTATGTAAATGCTAATAGTCTGGGTTAGTATCTAAATTGAAATGTTATTATCAGTGATTGAAACACGGTTGTCAACATTATGTTTAATTTATAATTTTTTATTAAATACTTTAATACTTTTTCGATTATTTCACAAAGCGAGATCATACTTCCAAATGGTAAGTAATATTTCGTGAATTCTGAATTCCGTCATATGGCGGGCATACCTTCTAGTTGCATATAACATTGATCGTAAACAGTGCCACTGAATGAAATATCCTAATGCTATAAAGTAAACAGGAAAGATCAATCATGCTTACAGCATTGATTATGAAACACTTTCCAACTTCAATGCAATTTTATTTAAACAAGTCTAAAATGCAATACATTCCTCGGTAATATTTTAAAACTTATCACAATACTACATTAATTTATTATTATATTTGAAAACTTAAACCTTCATTGAAAAAAATGAACTTGACGGCATTGCAATATAAATTGCCTGATTTACACATCACTAAAATGCGATACATTCCTCGGTAATATTTTTAAAACTATCATAATACTACGATAATTTATTATATTTGAAAACTTCATCGAAAGCAACTGAAATTCATTCAAATGACGTCATAGAAGAAATAACACGCCTGGATCTCTCTATAAAGACAGCATTTCATTCATTACTTTTTCCCATTCATTTCATTCATCACAATACTATAATAATTTATTTTATTTAAAATTTAAGACCATGCAGCTACAAGTAATTTAACTCTATGCCTAAAACTTCATCGAAAACAATCGTTCTTCTCTTTGTAAAATCAATGACTATTCCATTCATATCAGCTATGCAGACTCCATGGACTAAATAATTTTGTTTTAAAGAAATACAGCAATTCTTATACAACTTATGCTGCATATTTTGCTGTCTACATTTTACATAAGTGAAAAATAGGCTTCCCTGTAGAAATAATCAAATTTGGATGATCATTTAAACTCAAATATATTGTAATTGCCTTGTTTCAGTATGTAGATGCACAGAATTTAAGCAAAAATAAAGTAGTTTTAGGACGGATACAACACTCAATATGAATTCAAAAGAACTCCAAAAATCACGATTTTGAGACAAGATGGATGCCATTTAGCATTTTGAAGTTGGTCATGTGATCTTTTCATATCATGGTCACGTGATCGCTTCATATAAGAGGTGTAATTATTATTTTAATATTTATTTAAAAAACTACTGCATATATTTCACTGAATATTTTGAAAATTTAAAAAAATTTGAAAAATTGTTAGCTACCAAACTTATTTTTAAATGTGAAGCCTCTCTCATATACAAAATAATTGAACTCTTGGTAAGATATTATTATATAATATATTTATTTTTTCTTTCTGATGGATATTCCAAAAGTCAGAATTTAATTGAATTTGTTTTTCTCCCTATATTAAATAATTTTTAATGAAAAAACTACCTAACATATTTCACTGAATTTTTTTTTATATATTTTATGGAAGAATTTGAATATTACCTAAAATTTTCGAAGCAATTTATGAATTTTAAATCCGCTTAAAAATGATTGAAAAATTAGGTCCCTTATGGCTAGATGTATTTCATTTCTTTAACCCGGGTTCAATCCAAAACTAATTGGGGGATATTATTCATTTAAATTCCCATAAGTCCTATAGACCGTCTGAAAAACATACTAAATTTTCATTTTGATTAAGTCAATTTTACGGCAGTTATCGTGCTAACCGACAAACAGACACCAGACAGACAGACAGACAGACAAATTGAGCAAAGTCATAAACACTTTTCCATTTTGTTGTAAAGTGTTAAAAATAATGAATTCGCTTAATACTATTCAATATTTTAACGTGTATAGTTATAATGTACAATCAATATTATTACTCTCCCTGCATTACAAGATAATGTATAGGAAGTTTTGGTATCGAGTCAAAAATCACAACTCGGGTTTTCGACGGATCTATTCTTTTCAAGAACTCTAGACCACAAAAAACTATTTTTTTGCAGGACGCCTGTGTTTCTAACAGGGCAATGTATGAATCAACTCTAGTTGAAACACTAACTGGCCAATTTTTACAAAATTTGGTAGATACGTCACTTTTGGATTACCCTGGTGCTGATTAGATTTTGGTACGAATCGAAAAGAGAACCTATCTTTTTAAAGAAATGGTCCGCTAAATTTGACAAAATCTCAAATAAAAGACAGCATATGATCAAATGCACCGATTGCATGCTTGCTTTAGAAGCAAGATTTGGTGACGGAAAGGATAAGACCAGGCTCATACTTTTAAAACAAACCGCTCTGGAGATACTTGAGATTATTCTGTGCGTCTGAAACTATGTCTTTTAAAAATACCTCCAGTTGACAAATAAAAGCCAATAATAACGCTAGGCGAAATTCTGCGACGAATTTTGGCCGCATATCGCCAACTTGGCGAGTCTTTTTAAATGCTACTAAATTGATGAAAATCTCGCCAAATTAATAAAAATGTCACCAAATTTTTAAAAATCATGCTAAATGGGAGGCAATGCTTTGCAAATCTTTAATTCCCTCATATGACGAGGATATCTTCTAGTTATTCTATGATAAATTATAGAAGTTACTGCGTAGCATTACAAACGGCAGACGTGCACTAGACTGTAGTCTGAACAATCGAAATCTCGAAGGTTCATTAGCAAAGTTCATTAACACAGCCGAATATTTCCCATTTGCTAACCAACCGCGTGTAAAATCCATTACCTAGAATTGTGAAACGTCAAAAGTCAAGAATGAGTTCTCGCGAGGATATATCATGTTCATGATAAAATAATGCATGAAATCGGGAAAATTTACGATTCTTGCTAAGAAAACTGAAATCAGCAATCCATATAATACTGGATTAAAATATAATACGCGAGAAATATGCCCTACTTCTTAATCTGAAATATTGCATATTCAACCCGTCTCATGACGGAGTAAATTAAATTGCAACGCAGAACACATTATCTTGCCGGCATTACAAGTATCGTCATTTTCATGATTATATGGGCATTGCAAACGCAAAATTGATCCATGTATTATTTTATCTGCAAGAGGAGCGCGATCTTAGCTTTGAGAACTGTCCACCTTTCGGCAAGTTATGTCAGAATACAGTTATGTAAGCAATTATTCGTCCGCCTGCAGTAATTGCTCTCCTTTTATCCCCGGACACACGCAGATTACGCACATCCCCCAATTAATAATATTAATTAATATACAACCCCAAACAAAACATAATTATCATGTGTTTTAAGTAAGGTGAAACTCTCAATATTTTGGATCAGTAATATCAAATTTTTAATTTCAACAAAGCAACAGGAATAATAGAAAAAATTAATGAAAATTTAGGAAATATCAAATTATCTTCAACTTTACATTACATATCGAGACGTCGCCAAGTGTGACAAAAAGTCAATATTGATTACTTATATTAAGTTATTATATCATGTAGATTCGTAATTTTAAAATTTTAAATTAATCAGGAATTCGCTAAATTTTAGGTTATAACATGGACGACGTAAAAACTTATGTTTCTTGTTTTTTTAACTGAAAAATGTTAAAACGGTATTTGTTATAACAATATTTAGTTTTCTTATATAATCCTGTTAGGTAAAATTTTACGACATCAAAAAAGCTTTGGAGAAAGTTCAACTTATTACTTGACTGATTAACTTTAGGATATGTTTAGTGTAATATTATATTTAAATTAATATGAATGTCATTTTTATTTCATTTTTTGCTGAACAAAAGTAATGTATTCTTACATAAACCTAAAATATTTATTACTGAGTACTGATGCTGCAGTTAGTAGAAGCAATACTAAGGGACGAAAAACTTCTTTAACCTTATAAATTTACTGATTAAATTTTTTGATTCTTTGATAAGTTTATTCTGTGTTGTTAGCTCCTCAAACATTTAATCTAGAAAATTATAAGTTGTGAGTTTGAAATTTTTGAATTCAAGCCAAAATTATTAAAGTACGTTATTCTGAAAGCAAAGATTTAACTTTTTACTAAAAATATAAATAGTTTAGTAAAAATATAAATAACACTATTTAGATTCTTTAATAGTAATAAAACTATAAAAGTAGATATATATTTATAACAAATACTGTTTGAATATTTTTATAATTAAGGAAATAAAAAAAACATTTTTTATATGCCATTCATGTTAAATTTAACGAATTTCTGCTAAATGAAACTTTTCAATTAATGAAACTTTCATGATGTATATTTAAACGAGTAAACATTTTCTTGGTTAGCTACATTTAAAATAAACTGTGAGCTTCTAATAGAAGTACGAGACAGGTAGCAAGAGGAGACGCACATATAAAAATACATAGATGCCCGCATCTGACGATTCCAACATCGAAAAATATTTGTAAATTACATTTTTTTTAACTCTATTGAATTTTTGGAATTTTCGAAATTTTGTAGTGCTCTCCAATATTTAGCTATACTTAAAAAATAGCGTGAGCTTACAGGTCAAATAGGATGGGTAGCTTCTATAACAGATCAGGCAAGGACACATACGTATATATAAATATACTACTTGATTAGCCCTTAATTTGATAATTATACATTAAATGTGAGAGTTATCAAAAATATTCCTGCCTAATTTTGGTATTTTTATATAGATATGAAACTGTTTTAATCAGTAAAGGCTTTTGTAATATGCTATGTTTCCACGATGAAGTCTAATGATATATTGAGGAAGAAGTTATTGCTTGTATGCAAACTCAAAATATATTTTTATTATTTATTAAATATTGTGCTACAGTTTAATATTTATTACGCTACCCGAATTGTATTATTTTAAAGACACGATTAGAGTGAATAACCGTCGTTTTCTGGGATGCAAAATGGAAATACACCAGAAAGCACAGCGAGTTCCCGAAAACCAAAGAACGTTTTGAAAACACGACCCGTTTCTAACAAAAGGAAAACAAAAAGCAGTGAAAACACACACGCTACACCATGACCGCTGCGGTTATCTAAATGTTCTTAACTGTAAAATCAATTAATGGATTTCTTGCAGTAACGCTGCGAGAGATGTAGGACGCCTGGTCTAGTAAGTACCCGGTGCGGCTTTTTACATGCAAAACCTATACCTCGACTCCATAAAAAAAAGCTGTCTATTATTAAATGTATCATATATAGATTGAGTTCTTATTAACATTAATGAAATATTAATTATCTTTAATTTCATAATTATTAAAATATACATTTCTAATCTGCGGAATTTTATGACCCTTGATCTGACAACCATGAGGCCATCTCAGCCCGTCTTTGCCCAGATGTTCATCCACCAGGAAGAGCAAGAATTTTGTCCTCCATGACCAAACTATTCTCCGAGAACAGAATTTTGTTAAGCATTATCTGTACATGCAGACCTTTATAATCATAATTAATTAATATATGACCCGTGAAAAAAAATAGTTTTGTTTGTTTTAGAGCAATGTGTAATACTGAATTACTTTCCTGTTGAATTATAGGATATAGAAAGAAAAAATAAGCTTTCAAAATAGAAATTTCTTGTTTTCAAAAATTCACGAAAATTCGGTTATTTCTAGTAATATTTTTGATCCCTAAGCATGCAATTTGTGTGAACATCGTTTAAAATTGTTTTTTAATATAAAATGACTATAAAACTAATTCGAAGTTTAACAAATAATAGCTATGGCTTACTTAGATTTTTCCGCTACTCGATCAAAGACATACAGACAGACAAACCGCTATTTTCTTTTAAGTACGATTGTTATAAAACTAAAAAACAATCTTAACTGTATGTATCTCCATCTGTTTTCTTGCATATTTTGAAAGGACTTCAAAAGACTCGGCAGGGAAGTTAATGATTCAAGTAAATGAGTTTGCACCTAAAAGTTTTAAATAACTTTAAAACAAATTTATTTTAATCCATTTCTCACACTTTAGCAGAAAAAGGTAAGGGATGCGATACGAGTTTCAATTATGAAACCACGATGAACTTCTTAAGCAATTGCTTTTCCTTGCATATAACAGAAATATTCTGTGATAAAAAGTAAAAAAAAATACTGTGATAGAAACTTGATGAATTTTTCGCGCACGTAGTTCACTGAAATGGTTAAATAAAAGTTATTTGTGAATTAATAATATTTTCAGCATGATTGATTCAAAATTATTTCAACAATTTTGTTTCCCATACAATCCTCAGTAATGTATTACTTTTAAATGAAAATTATTGCAGTAGTATATTGTTGAGTACTTCAATACGGATACATACGGCAGCTAATAGTAATGGTTAATAAGAGACGCAATTTTAACAACATTTTATTAATTGAAGTATAATTAAAGGAATGTTTAAGCAGGCGTACATATCCGTGGTCGATAGATTTCTATAAATAAATCAATTTTCTTGTTGAAGTTAAACGCTAATGATAATTAGTAATAATGAAGGTTATAACATTTTTAGGTCTCATCTACTGTTATTTTAGTATCAATTTGAATATCGAATACAATGTAATGCTCAGAAATAATAAATACATTCGTATTATATTTATTTGTATTTTATTATCCTATAGAAATATTTCAATGGTGGGAATGTAAATTTATATATTGTATGTTACAAACAAATTAGCCATACATATTTCCTTAGTATAACCAATTATAATATTGTATATTATGGTATTTGTATTGCAAATTTTAACTGTATGAATCATCAATTTATAATCATTGAAATATTATATGCATTTTTACAGAATATTGATATGAATTTTGTCTGGAAGATTATATCGTAAACTTGTTCACAAATGAAGCTCGTTTCATCATTAATACCATTAACTATTTAAATATTTCACAAGTATAGGAATGAAAAATTAGACTTTTGCAATCAACCTATACATTTTGTAAATGTAATATAAATTTAATAGAATCCATTTTTATGTAGATTACTCGCTTACCCTATATTGATTAATACCAAGAGTTGCTTTAAATGAAAATATTATTAGTTTGTGTTGCTTAACTTTATAATTCATAAGAAGAAAATTATTAAAATATATCATCACCTTAATTATTAAGGCACCTTTAAATACCGTTAACTTGAAACCTGCGCTTAACAAAACATCCAAACTATTTCATTGTGTAAAACATTTTAAATTTCCCAATTCTCTGTAACTCGAGAGAATTACATAAAAATGGTCGTAAATTAAATATATGTTAAAATTTCAAGTGTGCCACTTTTTACCTTCAAGTCACTTAAAATAATGTGCATCCCTTCATAGATGCATAGTTAAAATGTAATTCAATTAGTACGATACTCCCATTGGGAATTATAAAATAATCGTCTGCACTCAACAGTTCTATTCATTTGAAAGATCAAAGAGAGCAATTTTAACTTATTAATGATTTCTGAATAAATATTTCAGATACACTGACAACTGCTTAATTACTTATACCATAAAAGAGTGGTGATATATAAATTGCCGATAAATAAATATAAATTACTTATTCATAAATTATTAAATTAATTTATTATTAAATTAAATTAAACATATTATTGAATTAATTTATTCATAATAACACTTACAGTGACTAAAATGTAAGTGTTATTTTGAATTCAAATTTGGTGAAAACCATAATCATATTATTTCTATTCTATTATTTTTTCTGAATCGCGTCTTTCTACATTATTTAAAGCATTACATTTCAACACCTTCATCAATTTTCTCACTTTCATAATATTGCGTACCTAACGATAAGCGGATGCGGGGATTTTATTCTTGGCGTAGCTAATAAATGATTTAACATCCACAGCACAAATAATTAGATGGGGTATGAATATGTATGCTCTGAAGAAATCCATGAATGAATAAGGAGTAAAAGTAATCTAAGAATGCGGAAGAAAAATTGAGAATGAAATTCGCTGCTGTTTACTAAGTGCATTTTGTGTTATTTGTATGGGCAGTTATGTACGTGCATTATTGCAAAAGAAGGGAAAAAATTCGATGCTAGTCAGTTTACTTAGTTGTTGTTTTTGAAAGAAAAACTTTATGTCAGTAAACTATCTTCGCAAACTGGAATACAATTTAAAATGCAGCACATTAATGTAAAATGCAATCTCTTCTTCAGTGCAACAAGCCTATAACATAAGTTCCAAGTAAGCACTCATTTGAGCAGCATTCTGGTGCATGACTGTTAAACTAAGGAAAGAAAAACAAATTCAATATTTACTTGCGCTGAATTTTATGTCTTGATCAAATTGTGGTTTTCTTTAATTAAGTTACATTTTATTATTTCACTTTTAATTTAGTCTGGGCTTTAATATGGTATTTTTTATTCACATTTTACATAATTAACTTTGTAATTTTCAAATGCTATTGTTCCCATACCTTTTATTATACATATTTTAATATTTTGCTTACTGGTGGGACAGCGTCCATCTCAAACGAAAAAACTTCTAAAAAAGATATGTATTCGACATACCCTATCCCAAGCAGTTTGATCCCCCTTTGCAGACATTGCTACCCATGGACGCTAATGCCTGCAAAGGGGGATCGAACTGTTTGAGATAGGGTATGACAATTACTTTTGTCTTTCAAAGGGGCTCTTTGTTTCAGATGGATGCTGTCCCACCCGTAATCAAAAGGTTAATAAAATTTGGCAATATACCACGATTTTGGTACAGCATATACGAAATCTGGATTTTGCACCAAGAAACTCCAATCAACCAAACAACCAAACCAACCGTATTCTGCATTACTAAATTTTTATATACACAAAATATGATCACGTCTCCTTGCTTACACTGTGATTTGCATACAATTTTGAAAAGTATTATTTAATTTTGAAATATATCAAGTCAATGAGAGTGAATAAACTATCATCCTCCTACTTTCATTAAACAGCAATATTGAATAAATATTTCGATTATTTTTTGCAGTGAAATATTTTAATCATATCACATAGAAGAAGTAATTATTGAATAGTGTTTTATGATATCCCCGTCTGGTTATTCGGTTATATAACCTTATTAGCTATACAGAAGGACCCATAACTTCTGCGTATTTTAAAATTGAATAGTAGAAGAGAAATGACAGTTGAGGGGCCGCAGGCAGTGCTGCGGTGCTGCACCGCCTGGAGGAGGAGGAGGGTCCCTCTTTGGGAGGATGCCTCTTTGAGAGGATCCTCTTTGGGAGGATGCCTCTTTGGAGTGTCTTCCCTCTTTTGAGATGAAGCTCCTCTCAGAGGGTCTTGAGACCCCCAGGAGGGAGGATGCCCCCCTCCCCTCTTTTGGAAGTTTAGTGAGGCGGCACAACACCGGATGCCTCTCTTGGGAGGATGCCTCTTTCCTAGTATTGCGAAAGATGTCAAGAGGGCAATTGCGAAGTCTTTCAGAGAGGCATGATGACTCATACGGAGTGAGTTTCACTCCGAGTCTTGAGAGGGAATGTCACAATCGCTGACTGACCTGAGGAAGTGGTTTCAAGCGATGTCGCAATCGATGACCGACCCTTGACCTGAGGAAGAAGTTTCAAGGGATGTCGCAATCGATGACTGAGCATCACACAATCTGGAAATGACGTGTGGCAATCAGCGATTGATAACCTTAGAAGTGACCTTTGACAAGAACACACGTCCTCCCTCTCTGCTGGTCAGCGACAGACTGAAAGATCTTATCAGCGTGAAGTAGTTAAAGCGCCCTCTGGCGAATTTTGATGAAGTGCTGCCATCTATCGGCATTTTTTTTTTCCAAAAGAATTTAATGTTTCACTTGTCAGGAGCTGGATTCGATCTTGGGTCCAACTGATTAGAAGTCGCGCGTCTTACCATCGTGCCAAAGCACCCGTGCTTTATAGGCAGTTAACTTCGAAGTGTACCTTATCAGTGGAAGTTAGATTATTTTTCAAAGTTCATTCGAATAGCGATGCAAGGGTGCGTTTTAAAACAGAGTGCTACGGAGTGAATATAAATCTGTGTATTATAACATTATGATTTTTTAAAACAAATGTATACACAAACTTTAAAAACACGAATGTAATAATTAGCTAAAATTGTATTCAGTGGATTTTTTTTAAAAAATAAATCAATACGATTTTTATAATAATAACGAAATGATTTCGAATGTTTAAAAACAAATTGATTACGGATGAACACACAAATTGTGTTCCGTGGACACAAAAATGGTGTTACATGAATACGATTCGACCATTTTAAGTGTTGTGTATCTAAAAACAAATGTATACACAAACTTTAAAAACACGAATGTAATAATTAGCTAAAATTGTATTCAGTGGATTTTTTTTTTAAAAATAAATCAATACGATTTTTATAATAATAACGAAATGATTTCGAATGTTTAAAAACAAATTGATTACGAATGAACACACAAATTGTGTTCAGTGGACACACAATTTGTGTTCAATGAATACGATTCGACCATTTTAAGTGTTGTGTATCTAAAAACAAATGTATACACAAACTTTAAAAACACGAATGTAATAATTAGCTAAAATTGTATTCAGTGGATTTTTTTTTAAAAATAAATCAATACGATTTTTATAATAATAACGAAATGATTTCGAATGTTTAAAAACAAATTGATTACGGATTTCCAATGAACACACAAATTGTGTTCAGCGAACACAAATTGTGTTCAATGAATACGATTCGACCATTTTAAGTGTTGTGTATCTAAAAACAAATGTATACACAAACTTTGAAAACACGAATGTGATAATTAGCTAAAATTGTATTCAGTGGATTTTTTTTTTTTTTTTTAAATAAATCTAACTATCAATATAATTTTTTTTAAAAATGATTTGAATACACCCAAGTATAGTTACGCATTTTCAAAATGGTGTTAAGTGAACAGGATTCGACCATTCTAAGTGTGTGTGTGTGTGTGTGATTTTTGAAAAATAAATCTAAAAGTATATAAAAATAATAATAATGAAAATTAGAACTCACAGAACGACGTCTTCACTACCCGCTGGTCAAACTTCAAATGAGTGATACACTCTCATTACGCTATTAAAAATTAGATATTATCTATAATGACGTCAGCAGTATGAGGTGTTGCCACCTATTTTTTCTAATAATATATTTTAATAGTTGGATACTTCAAGGGTCTGATTTGGTACACGTAATCTGAAATACATCATTTTAATGATATTACGCATTGAATATGATTCGGCCATTTTAAAATGGTGGATGTAATTGAAATATCGAAGTTTAGAATTTAACAAACTAACGAATTTTCACCCCCAAAAATTTTAGCATTCAGTTTAAATAAAACTCAATGAATATGATATCACCATTTTAACATCGTAATTTTACTACCATTATAGAACTTAGAAGTGAGTGTACATTATTTTTTTTCAGGACACCAACACATTTTAAAATCTATTGAATAGGAATAGACCATTTTGCACATACATGTACCTAGATTTCAACACCCGGTATTAAAACCTGCTAAACATGAAACGAGTAAGTATTGTGTGAGATTTTATCACACTAACTTTCAAACTTTTTAAATTTTTAAAAATGTCCGAAATAGTTGTATTTCATCGGTAGACATAAATTGTATGGAACACATTTTTATGAAAAAAATATCTGTTTCGACAGCTTTTAAAAATAGATTTCTACAGTTGTACACTACGGTTCTAGAATTTTCTAAATACGAATCGACTGTTTGAACTACCAATGGTGGTTTTACCAATGCAAATATTTACAGGACAAATATTTCAATGAAACCGAACTTAGTTGAAGCTTCTAAGTTTGAATATTTAGAATCATTTCATATAATTTTTATATTCACATTGAAAATAGTTAACAAAATTGGAACTCACGGAGCGACAACTTACTGTCCACACTCCAAATGAGTGATACACTCGTATTACATTATTAAAAATTAGATCTTATCTATAATGATGTCATTATGTTGCCGTATTGCCACCACACAATTATTCTTTCCAAATTATGCATTTTTTTTTTCTTTTTTCTTTTTAATAACTTGCTACTGTCTTATGCTATCCATTTTTTTTTTTTTCATATAAGCAGATATTCCATATACCTTCTAAATGTTAAGTTGTAATTTAAAAAAAAAAAAAGCATTAGAGGTGTATTTTACGTCTGAATTCGTCCAAGTGAAAATCCGACAATTGCAAATGCATGATTGCATCCTCACATTTCAATAGACACTACTAAAATGTGTGGATCTTATTTTGAAAAAGCTGCTCTCAGAAAGAATATGTATATGAATACATATTTTCCATAAATATACCCCCTCCCCCCCTCAATACACACAACATGCAGGCCAAAGACTCACCCAAAATACATTCCAAATCGGCTCTATAGCTTATCGCGCTTATCAGTGTAACAGATAGTAACCCAAAGTTCATGTTCGCAAAGCGAGTTAATTGCAATGTTATTGTTTTAAGCAGTTCCCATATTTAAATGAAAAATTTATCAAATTATACAATACATACAAGAGCTGGAAGATCATAGCATTTCAATATTATGGAATACTCACGAATGTTTTTTTTTCCCCATTTAAAATTATCAAATTTTAATGCATTTTGACAAAAATTGCACAATACTTAGTGTATGACTATCAAATAAGAGCTAGGTTTTATTGTTACAACAACGTTTAAGATCATTAAACGAGTATATATATATATATATTTTTTTAAAGAAGAATAGTATATAACTTACTGTTTTTAAGGATAGGTGATTGTTAACATTGAATTTAAATGAAAGAGTGACCCTCTGAGACAAGTACAGTACATTGCAATAACATTAAAAAATATGAAAGATATGCAATTAACACCTTAAAAGAAACATGTAATGAGTTTTGATATCTTAATACGAGACATTATTGACATGCACATAGAAATGTCACAATTTTGTGGCTGTAGGTGCTCCATAAGATCCCTCTGCTCTTAATAAATGATCCCATTTGAATGTACATATTTAACAACATACAGAAAATGACAGGACTACAACAAAATTTTACACCTATTACAGAATAACTCCCAACTTCGTAGATTTTTAAGAAACTACAGTCGAATTTTCACCGATTCTTAGAGATTGAAACACAGCATTGTTTATGAATCTTCATACTTTAGAGAATGGAACATAACTTAGCATTTATTTTGAATGAATTCAGAATTTTGACATTGATTATAAATTTATGATTTAAACTCTGTAAAGTGTAAATATCCTTTGTTATGAAACTCACACTGTAGACATTTGATATGATTCGAATAAATCTATTTTTAATTTTTTATATTTTATTTTAAAAAGTGAGATTAGTAAACTTGTTACACTTGAATGTATAGATACATAACTCATAACCATATAACATTTCTTAAATGGAACATGCTTAAAAAAAAAAATTAGCTAATGAGTATAAATAAGAAATTCAATTTGAAAGATAAAAACCATTTAATGAATCTATTACTCATGAAATACACATTAACCATTATCAGTTGTACATTTAAACAAATAAGTTAAAATGATTTCCTTATTGCACATTCATAGTCCTCTGATTTGAATGACTCGAAAAAATTTCTATCATAGCAGTAAAAGACTTCTTCACCACGCAACAAAACTTTCTTAGCAATGTTATTAATGTCAAGATTTAGAAGCACTTGTTCAGACACTCTGTCATACATTTGTAATGGAGTGCTGTAAAGACATTCATGGTAACTTAAATCTACAACTTGAGCAACGCAGCCGACACATTTGAAAAGTTTTCTTACATGACACATGATGTTGTCATGAATACAAGAGATTAATTGTTCGAATGCAAAATTTTTGTCACAAATAAGTGATGGTAGAAAGGTTATAGTGTTCTTTATTTTTAATATTTGAGCAGGAAGCCACTCTATAAATATACTTTCTCGAAGATGTATACTAATGTTGTTAACACTATTCTGTAAACATGCTATTTGATTTTTATCTAAGGTAATATGACACTGTGTTAGACAAAATTTTGAATCATATAATTGAATTATTTTCTGCAAATGCAATTTTCCGTTGTCATTAAAACAGAACAACTCATTGCGACTGACGAAAGAGGTATCTGCATATAGAATATTGAACGACCACAATTTTTGAGAAAATTCACTCCACGTAGCCGGTGACAGTGTAACACCTTCACGCGTAGGCTGTAATTCATTTCGATCGTTAGAGAGATATTTCCATATATACACTTTTAACTTCCCATGACGAAGTTTTAAATATACATACACATTAGATCCTAAATGCCAACGACGGAGTGCATCTTGCATAAAATCTGAAGAAGTAGATTCAGTCGAAACTGATTCTGTAGTGGAAGATAACACTCCGCTATGTGTTAGAGCACAAGAAAGTAGATCTTGAGTTGAGTTTTCAACCTCGGTGAGAACTTGTGAATTGACAACGGTAGATGTTTCTGCTGGGGTTTTGGAAGACATAAGATAGGTCTCTAACCAATCCTCAGCAAATTTTTGTGAGGGCGAATTAATCACATCTGAGACAATGTCCACAGATTTTGTTTCTTCTAGGGTAGGAACAGTCAACTCCGCACTATTTACACTAGAAATTATTTGCTCGAGTGATGGCATACTTTGAATTTTAGGCATTCTTTTTAGATAGTAACATCCAACTACGACATTCACAGTATAAGATTTATTTTTAAAACACTAACATCTTAAAACATTATAATTTTGTCGCAGCTATGAACGAACCAAACCTATCCACACAACGCCCAAAGTTGAAATGACTTATCAAACAACTTCATAAGTATAATCACATAACCTAAATCGAGTGTCGTGTGCAAACAGATCACATAAGATATGAAGTGATTAGAACTTATAATTTTTAATGAATCGTACAACATTAGATTGTGGTAAATACAAATGTTATCTACATGAGAAAATTTCTATATTATTTCATTCAGCTTCGAAATCATAGAGTGAAAATATGTACCAAACTTACTTAAAGTTCCTAATTTTAAATCACATTAACATTATATACTTAGAAAAATTTTATATATATTTTTATAACTTTAGGTGATATGTATCACGCGGAATATACAAGAATAGCTACCAAAAACACGAAAATAACTAACAGTATGATGTCTTCACAAGTCGACATCCAAACTAGAAATGAACGATAAACACACTAATTACAACAATTAGATGAGAGCTTATCAGTTCTTATCTTATCTAAGATTTCACATAAAATGACGTCATCACTCCAAAGTTCACAAGATGACGTCATTGGTCCAAGGTTCGCAAGATAGCCGTTTAGCCTTTTAAAATTAAGAAGTAATTAAAATCGGTAGTAATTACTTCTTAATTTTAAATCACTTATTCACAATTATAAAAATTTTAATTACTTCTTAATTTTAAAAGGCTAAACGGCTATCTTGCGAACCTTGGACCAATGACGTCATCTTGTGAACTTTGGAGTGATGACGTCATTTTATGTGAAATCTTAGATAAGATAAGAACTGATAAGCTCTCATCTAATTGTTGTAATTAGTGTGTTTATCGTTCATTTCTAGTTTGGATGTCGACTTGTGAAGACCTCATACTGTTAGTTATTTTCGTGTTTTTGGTAGCTATTCTTGTATATTCCGCGTGATACATATCACCTAAAGTTATAAAAATATATATAAAATTTTTCTAAGTATATAATGTTAATGTGATTTAAAATTAGGAACTTTAAGTAAGTTTGGTACATATTTTCACTCTATGATTTCGAAGCTGAATGAAATAATATAGAAATTTTCTCATGTAGATAACATTTGTATTTACCACAATCTAATGTTGTACGATTCATTAAAAATTATAAGTTCTAATCACTTCATATCTTATGTGATCTGTTTGCACACGACACTCGATTTAGGTTATGTGATTATACTTATGAAGTTGTTTGATAAGTCATTTCAACTTTGGGCGTTGTGTGGATAGGTTTGGTTCGTTCATAGCTGCGACAAAATTATAATGTTTTAAGATGTTAGTGTTTTAAAAATAAATCTTATACTGTGAATGTCGTAGTTGGATGTTACTATCTAAAAAGAATGCCTAAAATTCAAAGTATGCCATCACTCGAGCAAATAATTTCTAGTGTAAATAGTGCGGAGTTGACTGTTCCTACCCTAGAAGAAACAAAATCTGTGGACATTGTCTCAGATGTGATTAATTCGCCCTCACAAAAATTTGCTGAGGATTGGTTAGAGACCTATCTTATGTCTTCCAAAACCCCAGCAGAAACATCTACCGTTGTCAATTCACAAGTTCTCACCGAGGTTGAAAACTCAACTCAAGATCTACTTTCTTGTGCTCTAACACATAGCGGAGTGTTATCTTCCACTACAGAATCAGTTTCGACTGAATCTACTTCTTCAGATTTTATGCAAGATGCACTCCGTCGTTGGCATTTAGGATCTAATGTGTATGTATATTTAAAACTTCGTCATGGGAAGTTAAAAGTGTATATATGGAAATATCTCTCTAACGATCGAAATGAATTACAGCCTACGCGTGAAGGTGTTACACTGTCACCGGCTACGTGGAGTGAATTTTCTCAAAAATTGTGGTCGTTCAATATTCTATATGCAGATACCTCTTTCGTCAATCGCAATGAATTGTTCTGTTTTAATGACAACGGAAAATTGCATTTGCAGAAAATAATTCAATTATATGATTCAAAATTTTGTCTAACACAGTGTCATATTACCTTAGATAAAAATCAAATAGCATGTTTACAGAATAGTGTTAACAACATTAGTATACATCTTCGAGAAAGTATATTTATAGAGTGGCTTCCTGCTCAAATATTAAAAATAAAGAACACTATAACCTTTCTACCATCACTTATTTGTGACAAAAATTTTGCATTCGAACAATTAATCTCTTGTATTCATGACAACATCATGTGTCATGTAAGAAAACTTTTCAAATGTGTCGGCTGTGTTGCTCAAGTTGTAGATTTAAGTTACCATGAATGTCTTTACAGCACTCCATTACAAATGTATGACAGAGTGTCTGAACAAGTGCTTCTAAATCTTGACATTAATAACATTGCTAAGAAAGTTTTGTTGCGTGGTGAAGAAGTCTTTTACTGCTATGATAGAAATTTTTTCGAGTCATTCAAATCAGAGGACTATGAATGTGCAATAAGGAAATCATTTTAACTTATTTGTTTAAATGTACAACTGATAATGGTTAATGTGTATTTCATGAGTAATAGATTCATTAAATGGTTTTTATCTTTCAAATTGAATTTCTTATTTATACTCATTAGCTAATTTTTTTTTTTAAGCATGTTCCATTTAAGAAATGTTATATGGTTATGAGTTATGTATCTATACATTCAAGTGTAACAAGTTTACTAATCTCACTTTTTAAAATAAAATATAAAAAATTAAAAATAGATTTATTCGAATCATATCAAATGTCTACAGTGTGAGTTTCATAACAAAGGATATTTACACTTTACAGAGTTTAAATCATAAATTTATAATCAATGTCAAAATTCTGAATTCATTCAAAATAAATGCTAAGTTATGTTCCATTCTCTAAAGTATGAAGATTCATAAACAATGCTGTGTTTCAATCTCTAAGAATCGGTGAAAATTCGACTGTAGTTTCTTAAAAATCTACGAAGTTGGGAGTTATTCTGTAATAGGTGTAAAATTTTGTTGTAGTCCTGTCATTTTCTGTATGTTGTTAAATATGTACATTCAAATGGGATCATTTATTAAGAGCAGAGGGATCTTATGGAGCACCTACAGCCACAAAATTGTGACATTTCTATGTGCATGTCAATAATGTCTCGTATTAAGATATCAAAACTCATTACATGTTTCTTTTAAGGTGTTAATTGCATATCTTTCATATTTTTTAATGTTATTGCAATGTACTGTACTTGTCTCAGAGGGTCACTCTTTCATTTAAATTCAATGTTAACAATCACCTATCCTTAAAAACAGTAAGTTATATACTATTCTTCTTTAAAAAAAAATATATATATATATACTCGTTTAATGATCTTAAACGTTGTTGTAACAATAAAACCTAGCTCTTATTTGATAGTCATACACTAAGTATTGTGCAATTTTTGTCAAAATGCATTAAAATTTGATAATTTTAAATGGGGAAAAAAAAACATTCGTGAGTATTCCATAATATTGAAATGCTATGATCTTCCAGCTCTTGTATGTATTGTATAATTTGATAAATTTTTCATTTAAATATGGGAACTGCTTAAAACAATAACATTGCAATTAACTCGCTTTGCGAACATGAACTTTGGGTTACTATCTGTTACACTGATAAGCGCGATAAGCTATAGAGCCGATTTGGAATGTATTTTGGGTGAGTCTTTGGCCTGCATGTTGTGTGTATTGAGGGGGGGAGGGGGTATATTTATGGAAAATATGTATTCATATACATATTCTTTCTGAGAGCAGCTTTTTCAAAATAAGATCCACACATTTTAGTAGTGTCTATTGAAATGTGAGGATGCAATCATGCATTTGCAATTGTCGGATTTTCACTTGGACGAATTCAGACGTAAAATACACCTGTAATGCTTTTTTTTTTTTAAATTACAACTTAACATTTAGAAGGTATATGGAATATCTGCTTATATGAAAAAAAAAAAAAATGGATAGCATAAGACAGTAGCAAGTTATTAAAAAGAAAAAAGAAAAAAAAAATGCATAATTTGGAAAGAATAATTGTGTGGTGGCAATACGGCAACATAATGACATCATTATAGATAAGATCTAATTTTTAATAATGTAATAAGAGTGTATCACTCATTTGGAGTGTGGACAGTAAGTTGTCGCTCCGTGAGTTCCAATTTTGTTAACTATTTTCAATGTGAATATAAAAATTATATGAAATGATTCTAAATATTCAAACTTAGAAGCTTCAACTAAGTTCGGTTTCATTGAAATATTTGTCCTGTAAATATTTGCATTGGTAAAACCACCATTGGTAGTTCAAACAGTCGATTCGTATTTAGAAAATTCTAGAACCGTAGTGTACAACTGTAGAAATCTATTTTTAAAAGCTGTCGAAACAGATATTTTTTTCATAAAAATGTGTTCCATACAATTTATGTCTACCGATGAAATACAACTATTTCGGACATTTTTAAAAATTTAAAAAGTTTGAAAGTTAGTGTGATAAAATCTCACACAATACTTACTCGTTTCATGTTTAGCAGGTTTTAATACCGGGTGTTGAAATCTAGGTACATGTATGTGCAAAATGGTCTATAGATTCAATAGATTTTAAAATGTGTTGGTGTCCTGAAAAAAAATAATGTACACTCACTTCTAAGTTCTATAATGGTAGTAAAATTACGATGTTAAAATGGTGATATCATATTCATTGGGTTTTATTTAAACTGAATGCTAAAATTTTTGGGGGTGAAAATTCGTTAGTTTGTTAAATTCTAAACTTCGATATTTCAATTACATCCACCATTTTAAAATGGCCGAATCATATTCAATGCGTAATATCATTAAAATGATGTATTTCAGATTACGTGTACCAAATCAGACCCTTGAAGTATCCAACTATTAAAATATATTATTAGAAAAAATAGGTGGCAACACCTCATACTGCTGACGTCATTATAGATAATATCTAATTTTTAATAGCGTAATGAGAGTGTATCACTCATTTGAAGTTTGACCAGCGGGTAGTGAAGACGTCGTTCTGTGAGTTCTAATTTTCATTATTATTATTTTTATATACTTTTAGATTTATTTTTCAAAAATCACACACACACACACACACTTAGAATGGTCGAATCCTGTTCACTTAACACCATTTTGAAAATGCGTAACTATACTTGGGTGTATTCAAATCATTTTTAAAAAAAATTATATTGATAGTTAGATTTATTTAAAAAAAAAAAAAAAAATCCACTGAATACAATTTTAGCTAATTATCACATTCGTGTTTTCAAAGTTTGTGTATACATTTGTTTTTAGATACACAACACTTAAAATGGTCGAATCGTATTCATTGAACACAATTTGTGTTCGCTGAACACAATTTGTGTGTTCATTGGAAATCCGTAATCAATTTGTTTTTAAACATTCGAAATCATTTCGTTATTATTATAAAAATCGTATTGATTTATTTTTAAAAAAAAATCCACTGAATACAATTTTAGCTAATTATTACATTCGTGTTTTTAAAGTTTGTGTATACATTTGTTTTTAGATACACAACACTTAAAATGGTCGAATCGTATTCATTGAACACAAATTGTGTGTCCACTGAACACAATTTGTGTGTTCATTCGTAATCAATTTGTTTTTAAACATTCGAAATCATTTCGTTATTATTATAAAAATCGTATTGATTTATTTTTAAAAAAAAAATCCACTGAATACAATTTTAGCTAATTATTACATTCGTGTTTTTAAAGTTTGTGTATACATTTGTTTTTAGATACACAACACTTAAAATGGTCGAATCGTATTCATGTAACACCATTTTTGTGTCCACGGAACACAATTTGTGTGTTCATCCGTAATCAATTTGTTTTTAAACATTCGAAATCATTTCGTTATTATTATAAAAATCGTATTGATTTATTTTTTAAAAAAAATCCACTGAATACAATTTTAGCTAATTATTACATTCGTGTTTTTAAAGTTTGTGTATACATTTGTTTTAAAAAATCATAATGTTATAATACACAGATTTATATTCACTCCGTAGCACTCTGTTTTAAAACGCACCCTTGCATCGCTATTCGAATGAACTTTGAAAAATAATCTAACTTCCACTGATAAGGTACACTTCGAAGTTAACTGCCTATAAAGCACGGGTGCTTTGGCACGATGGTAAGACGCGCGACTTCTAATCAGTTGGACCCAAGATCGAATCCAGCTCCTGACAAGTGAAACATTAAATTCTTTTGGAAAAAAAAAAATGCCGATAGATGGCAGCACTTCATCAAAATTCGCCAGAGGGCGCTTTAACTACTTCACGCTGATAAGATCTTTCAGTCTGTCGCTGACCAGCAGAGAGGGAGGACGTGTGTTCTTGTCAAAGGTCACTTCTAAGGTTATCAATCGCTGATTGCCACACGTCATTTCCAGATTGTGTGATGCTGAGTCATCGATTGCGACATCCCTTGAAACTTCTTCCTCAGGTCAAGGGTCGGTCATCGATTGCGACATCGCTTGAAACCACTTCCTCAGGTCAGTCAGCGATTGTGACATTCCCTCTCAAGACTCGGAGTGAAACTCACTCCGTATGAGTCATCATGCCTCTCTGAAAGACTTCGCAATTGCCCTCTTGACATCTTTCGCAATACTAGGAAAGAGGCATCCTCCCAAGAGAGGCATCCGGTGTTGTGCCGCCTCACTAAACTTCCAAAAGAGGGGAGGGGGGCATCCTCCCTCCTGGGGGTCTCAAGACCCTCTGAGAGGAGCTTCATCTCAAAAGAGGGAAGACACTCCAAAGAGGCATCCTCCCAAAGAGGGACCCTCCTCCTCCTCCAGGCGGTGCAGCACCGCCTGCGGCCCCTCAACTGTCATTTCTCTTCTACTTTGAATGCAAGTGTTCGCTCAAGAATACTTCATCTTTAGAGAACAAAGCCTGTGTTAGTCCTAAAATGTATTTATACTCCTATTCATTTGACCTATTTACGAAAAACCCATTCATAAGTATTTCTTTTTGTTTAGTTATTTTTTTTTTCTTTTTGAAAGATATTTAGGTAGTAATATATACTATTAAACCAAAAAGATTATTAAGTAATAGAAAAACATTCCCCTTATCTAACTGGCTAAATAGTTTGCAAGATGGAAGTACAGCATAAAAGCTCATTTCCCATTTTCCCCTATTCTTATAAATATGGATTATTTACCATTTACCAAATAATTAGAAAGGACTGACAAAAAAAAGCGATGACAAATTGATAAAAACTCATGCAAAATATTTAGGAGCTCTCCATTTACATTTTTAATATATTTTTTTTTCACCAAAGGTTTATTTATTTTCCAAAGTATTAAGGTTTTCAGCTTTTTCATCAGTTCTCAGCCATTCCTAATCCCCTATGTCTGAAGACAAGATAAGTATTTTATGTTCGGGGTTTCCGAAGGGGGGCTTTATCTTCCACAACTTTGAAATTATTTGATTAAGTATGCATGGATATAACGAGGTATTCGTAAAAGAACTTCAGAAATGGATAAGTGGAAGAAATAAAGAGAATCACGTTGAAGAAAAATTAAGTATTATATTCTCTCTTGCATGCCAAGTCACTTTCTCTTATTTTTTTAGATTTCGTAGTATATGTATATACTACGAGTTTCATAATATATTAAATATTAAGGATACAAAAGAATTAAGAGAAAGACGGCAGTGTAAGGTGCTTACATAATGGCGATAAGAGGTAGTGACCTTACACCCCAGTTAACAACGTGCATGTCCTTGATGCCGTGGCATTATACTTCTGGACGCCAGCACCGACTGTTACCCACCTTCGGAGTGACAATCAAATGTATCACAAGACCATTATAAATGAAGTAGTAAAATAAATTTAAGTATCAATAGATGGAATGAAATCTCTGAGTTGTCACCAGTTTAAATAATTTTTCAAGATCTAAATACATCGCTCAATGCAATGTTGCCATTATTTTCAAAATTCCCAATTTAAAACTTACAAAAATATCTCAATAGAAATTTAAAAATGATTTTAAAAAGTTTTCAAAAAAGAACACAATAGTGATCCATAAATATCATTTTTTCCGAAGAAGTTTATTATATAACTTCTCATATAGAGTATTGGGTATTGTTGTTTAAAAGCTTCCTTTATAAAAGCTTGATCGGTTTTCAGTCTGATGACGTCACTGTTAACAATACGTTTCATTCGGGTTAATTCCTCAATAAAACATTTCTGAATATACTCCTGTGCAAATTAGAATTCCAGTGTATTACTCCTGTAATAGGTATTTTATAGGTTTTTCTTTTGTCATAAATGCTAATCAAAAGATTATGATCGCTGAAATATATACACAGATCCAAAAAGCATACCGCATTTTCATTATCACTTGGATTTTCTTCCATGTTTAAATTAGCAGGATAGAAATTAAAATCCATTTGAAAGTGTTTGAATAGAATGTCAATTAAATGTAGCATTCCTGATGGTACCTTCAACAAATGGCGATCTATGATTCTGTATGATTTTAAATTTTACTATAAAACTTTTTATACCTATAACGATGGTGTTAAACTAAACATGCAGAAACTCAAGAAATTACAAGAACAATTTATAATTACTTATACAGATAAAGTTACAGGAAATTATGCATTCACCTGTAAATACCTATATATCAATACCCTGCGAACAAATTATGAAAATGATGTATTATATAGAATCGTGGGATCGCCAACCATTGTGATTACCAATAGGATTAAAGTCTTATACCTCAAATCCGGAATCAAGTATACAGGAAGTGTAAAGTACCCGTATCTTATAAATATACCTAAACTACATAAAACCCCTATACGATTCAGCCCGTAACAGTGTGTTTTAATACATACCTTACTAAAGCAAATACTAACATCCTTAACATCCTGACATCCTGAAACCTATAATGACGAAAATTAATAATATAGGATCCTACATCATTAAGAACAGTAATGAGGTCATTGATATCTTAAGAAGTCACCCAGCAAAATTATACTTTAAGACCATTGATTTTTAAAAAATATTTAATAACATTGATCTTAGGGATCTATTTAAAATTTTGAACAAACTATATGAAGAATTTCCAATGAATAACATCGAAATCAACGAATATAACCGTTAAAAAGATAGTTTTCATTTATAACAATCTTGATTAAATATCTTTAATCAAGATTGTTATGAATGAAAACTATCTTTTTAACGGTTTGTCATTCTATCAACAAATCAAAGGCATCCCCTTGGGCGGGGGATGCTCATCTATATTAGCAGATGTTTATCTTAATCATTACGAAAATCAGTCACACATTAATAACGAAATATTCTTTCTCCGTTACGTCGACGATTTGATCATTGGTTATGAAGAAGAACACTTTCAAATGGATTTCAATTTCTATCCTGCTAATTTATCCTTAGAAGAAAATCCAAGTGATAATAAAAATGTGGTATGCTGTTTGGATCTGTGTATAGATTTCAGCGATCACGATCTTATAATTAGCATTTATGACAAAAGAAAAACCTATAAAATACTTTACAGGAATAATACACTGGGATTCTAATTTGCACAGGAATATATTCAGAAATGTTTTTATTGGAGGATTAACCAGAACGAAACGTATTGTTAACAGTGACGTCATCAGACTGAAAACCGATCAAGCTTTTATAAAGGAAGCTTTTAAACAACAATACCCAATACCTTATATGAGAAGTTATATAATTAACTTCTTCGGAAAAAATGATAATTATGGATCACTATTGTGTTCTTTTTTTAAAACCTTTTAAAATCCTTTTTAAATTCCTTTTGAGATATTTTTGTAAGTTTTACATTGGGAATTTTGAAAATAATGCCAACATTGCTTTGAGCGAAATATTTAGATCTTGAAGAAGTATTTAAACTGGTGACAACTCCGAGATTTCATTTCATCTCTATTGATCCTTCCATTTATTTTACTACTCCATTTATAATGGTCTTGTGATAATTTTGCTTGTCACTCCGAAGGTTGGCAACAGTCGATGCTAGCGTCCAGAAGTGCAATATCGCGGCATCAAGGACGTGCACGTTGTTAACTGGGGTCACTACCCCTTACCGCCATTATGTAAGCACCTTACACTGCCTTCTTTCTCTTAATTCTTTTGTATCCTTAATATTTTATATATTATATTTTGTAATTAGTGTTTATTGCTGCCTTGCGCATAAATGCCAAAATACTTTCTTTCTTAAGTTTCAATTTTACATGTCTTTAGAATATGATTAGAAATATGGTTATGTGACAAACTTCCTGGCTAAAATAAATTTTTTATATAAGATCATTAAGGTACAGAAAAATATATCTAATTCCTAGGCAAACTTTCATGATATATATATATATATATATATATATATATATATATATATATATATATATATATATATATATATATATATATATATATATATATATATATATATATATTCTTTTCCAAAAAATCTTTTAAAACGATTTAACATTTTCCGATTACTTGTGATTACATAATTTTTTGTATAGCGGTAAATATATTTGATGAATTGCAGAATGATTTTATTTTTATCAAGGCAGGTTAATGATATACATTTAAAATACATAATTTTTAAACGAATTGAACAAATGTAAAAGATAGTTGTCAAAGTCTATGTCTGAATGAATAACTTATTTGTTCAGAGGTATCTGTTAAAATATGTATCTTACTTTTTCTAAAATATCTTTTATAGAATTCTACATTTTATAAATTGATTGTGATTACTTAATTGTTCATGTATACTAAGTTTATTTATTGATTTACAGAATGATTATGATATTTTTGATGAATGCATTTAAAATAAGTAATTTTTTAACTAATTACAAGTTCAATCTTTGCTTTTTCATTGGGAACCTTAATGAATAACGTATGTGTTCAAAGCTATACGATTTATATACAAATATATTCAGTTAGGTACAGAGCTATATAATTTAGAGGATTAATCTTCCATAAAATCCAAAATTAGAAATCTTTAGATTATATTTAAGAAAAAACTGTAATGGAATAGACTTTAAGAAAAACTGTAATGTTTATATATATCTAAATTGCTATTAGGGGAGGGGGGGGGGGGTTAATTTCTTAAATTTAACAATCCTAGAGTTTTTAACAGCAATGGGAAATTTTTTAACATAAATGCTAGTCATCTCGGCAATACACTTTTGCACGGAATCGACATACTCGTAATCATCACTATTGGCGAGAACAAGCTGTTTAGATTTATCGGAGGATATAATAACTAAATCAGAACAAGATTAAAGCTTATTAAGCTCAGCGATTTCAACATGGAAAGACAAATTAGGTTTATATTTTAGCCTATTTATTGTCATTATGGAATTTAGAAATTGAAATATACATAACAAATCTACCTCTCTCCTTATGGGCTTGAGCCACATGAATCAAAGCATCCTCCACAATGGGAATTAAATTAACAGAAATGAAGTTAGAATGGAGACAAGCAAACTTAGGGCCTCGCTCAAGGGCAGAACGCCGAATACGGAAAATAGCATGGGAAGTGCAATTAACAAATGGGAAAGATTCAGGAGATTTAAGCTGAGAAAATGTAATGGGTTTAAGGGTTAAGAAAGTCATGGCGAGAATATTTAAAAATGGTATGTTAAGATGAAATAGAAACACCATCAAAGGAAGCAGAATCGAAATTGGGAGTGAGTTCAGAACTGTGGAAACATTTGTATTGAAAAAGATTTCGCGGAGCATTAAAAATGTAACGTATTTAAAAATGTAAACTGATTGATATGTAGTAAATTTTGTCTGACGGTTATGGGCTATATTTAAGCACATGTTCACCACTCATTTTCACTTCAGCTCCGATGAAGTGCAAAGTAATGCCCGAAAGCGCTGTGACTGTGTAATTTTAGTACGGCGTAAAAGGAAAAATGATATGTTAATAAAACACTTTTAATTCTGTCAAATTTTTTGATTGTTTTGTATTTAAAGTACGCTTTATATTAATTTCCCAAAGCTATACATCTGTATAATTGATTATTTTTTCTCCTATATCTAACAGGTAGCATAACCTTCAAATCATGGCTGTTATCCCCCTAAAATTGTCTCATCGTATAGCAGCATTTAGATTTTTTAAACCTCTGCATGAAAGCATATATGGTAATACAATGAAAATAAATGCATCCAAATAATTGATCATAATTAAAAATATTTTATTAACTTCCCTTTAACGCCGTACTAAAATGACACAGCTACAGCGCTGTAGCCATTAGTATTCCTGCCCTTCATCAGTGACAAAGTGAAAATAAGTGGTAGACATGAGTTTAAATACAGGCCATAATTGCCACGCAAAATTTACATATTAATCATTTTACATTTTAAATTACAAGGCATTTAAAATACAATTTAAATATTAAATACAAAAAAAAATGAAAAAGGCTCACCTAGTAAAGGGTAACCAATAGGAATGTCGCCAAAAACAAAATAAAATGGTAATCAATAGAACTGTCCTAAAAAGCAGAATAAAGTGGTAAACAATAGAAATGTTGTCTAAAATAAAATGAAGCTATAAATGATAATATATATGATAATACTGATATTTCTCCAGTTATTATCCTGGTTTGTGACTTCGTTATATTATCTATACGTAAATTTGGAAAGTATACGCTCTATTTACTAGTAAAGTATGAATAGAAAGAAGTATATTTCGAACGTATGCCTCTATACATACTTTCCTGGACATCCTGTATAGATAGATAAAAATCGAACACATTTTGAAAACACAGAATAAATATGTCAAGAAGTGTCCAGGAAACAATCTAGACAATTAAATAAAGACAAATATGCGAATAATTTTATTTTGCGAGAAATAATCTCCAAACTTATTACTGCTTTATCCGCTTCCTTGCACATTTTGATTTTCTTTCGGATAAAAGAAACACATTTTCTGCGATCTTAATGGTTTGAGTAAATGAACTCGCATCCGAAAGTTTGATAAGTATCTTAAAACAAATTCCTTCAAATCCATTTTTCACACTTTAACACAAAGGAAGTGAGTGAGGAATGTTGTGCTACGAGTTTCCATTTCGAAGCCACTCTTAGCACCATTAAATTTCTTCATATGCAGCAGAAATAGTTTAAGGAATTTTTTTTTTGCAATGTGTAACAGTTCATATTTTTTTTCGTGTTGCAGTAATGAAATGCATAAATTTAGTTTGTTAATGAATTATATTTCTTCTAAAATGAAATATTTTTAAACATAAATAATTATTCTTTGAAAATATCCCTAAAAGAAATCCAATATTGGCTTACATTGGCTTTTTATTGACTCCAATATTGATCCAATATAAAAAAATGGATATTTTGACGGAATTGTCTCAATATTGGCTTAAAATATTGTGGCAATATTAATCTAATATTTCTAATGTAACACCAATATTGGCTTACTATTGTAATGAAAATATTCGTCAATATTTGATGCCAATGTAACCAAATTATTTGCCCAATATTGGGATTACATAGGAAATATTTAAAATATAACGCTTAGATATACAATATTGGACCAACATTGTACCGGTTTTAAATGCTACTAGGAATCATATTCGGAATTCATAACATTTACTACAAATTAACAATACATTTAAATATGTAGAAAAATAATTATTGAACTGATTACTTATCTGTAAATAATTTGCAAATTGTGAAGACCGCATTATATCTTTATAATGGATCACATGAAGATTCGTGTAATTTTATTGTTATAGAATTAAAGAAGAATCTCAAATTTAATAAAAATCACGTGATCTTACGAGGGGTACAGCGCTTACTCTAAAAAAATTGTACCTCGAGAACAGATTGATATAAACTCTAAGCATTGGCTTTTATGCATCTTAGGTGAATGTACTCTGAAATCATTTACTCATTTCAAATGATAAGTATTTAATGTTTTGTGATTTCGTAAGATTCTTCGCCATTTTGGAGGAGAAGCGATATTTCTAAAACGACTTCCTAAAAGCGATGTTATAGTTTTTAAATAAAAAATTCTTAGAAATTGATTATTTATTTACACATTTTGCTAACTCTACGGTTTTTATAGTTGATCAATAAAATTGCAATATTAACAGTTTACCGAGCAAATACATGTATTAATCGCAGTGAATTTTAGAATTGTTCTAGTAGGGATAATGTAACTTCCTATCCATAACTGGTAGTGGGGATTTTTTTCCCACATACAGTTATTAAAATTCAAAGCACTCAGAAATACAGTGAAGTGACTTCTGTTCTGCTTTAATGCATTGAATGAAAGTAAAAAACTGCTAAACTGATCATATATCACCATCTGTGGACCATACATTTGTAGTCATCGACTATGATCTGGACGGTTCAGATGATCAGTTGTCTAAAAACTATCTGAAGCAAGGGATTTTCAAGACAGATTTGTTCGAAGTTAGTTATTGGCAATATTTTAGTCTCGCCCTTATTTTACAAATTTCTAGGAATTCAAGATAACAGTCAAGCGTATTTTATCATCTAATAGGACGTTGCATTAGTAAAATATGCAATAGGATGTTGCGTATTTTTCTGAGTTCTTTGGAAAAAAAAATACGTTCGCAAACTCGGTATATAATAAATTATCATTTTTCAAATATTTTACATGGTTTCTTCTTCTTCGACCCAGACCGTCCGACCTACCAGAAAGGTGTAAGGTATCTGTTTTGCATGGTTTGAATTACCTAGTCTATGAAATTTAAAATACATATGTATTTTCATTGATTTCTTCTACATAGCAATACGATTTAGAGTTTCTATGGCCATTGCCAAAATATCAATAAAAATATAGACCCCATTGTGAAAATTAAATTGAACAAGCGAATTTGAACATTTTATTGGTAGTAAATGCTATAGTGTTGTGTGGCTACAGAATGGAATTGTTTTTTCTATAAAAATGTATTATTCAAATGTGCTGATAATTCAAACGATTTTTATTTAATTTGTCCGATCGACTTACAGTATAAGAAAAATAATTTTAAAATAATACATGTACATAATCTATAAAATAGCGTTTGATAGAAATAATAAAAATATTACTATATTTGGAATTATGTTTTAACAGTTTTTGCACAAAATAAAATATGATTTAAGGGGTGGGACTTATTGATTTCTCATATTTCTCTACTCAATTTCGAAGTTTATTCATTCAAAACCTTCTAAAATTTATAATTCTAATAGTGTTTAAATTATTTTTGCAACAGTATAAAAATTGTGTGTGATATGATTTGATGCAATTTCAAAATTTGGGCATATGTCCAACAAGTTTCATATATTTTGTGGAAATATGTTTACAAACTATACTAATATGTTTACCTCCTTGCAATTACATGTGCATACAATTTTGCATGGGAATATAATGTGAATATAATTTTGTGTATATAATTACATGCGCATATTATTGACATATTTTGTAATAACATTAGCATATAATTTAGCTAGAAGCCAGATACCCCCCTGCCCCAATGTTCTATTTTTTTTCAATGTAACAGTAAAATAAATATTTTAATGAATTTTTATAAATATTATATCATAATTTATATATACATATTAAATATTGGTCAAAACCTATATATAAAACAAAAAACTGTTATAATTTTTTTGATAAAATTGGATTCAATATAAAATAAAATACGTAATTATTATATTTTATTTTTCAAATAATCAATAGTCAAGCCAGCTGTATCCTTATCGCAATTAGTCCATTCTTAAAATGCCAGATTTACTTGATTAGCTCGCGCATGCGCGCATAATAATATATCTAATGCATATTAAGTCTAGTGCGTAACTGATTATAACAATTGATTCTTGATATCCTCATTTTTTACTCATTACACATTATATCCTACTACATGGAATAATGGACTAAAATCCGGAGAAAATTCTCCCAAGCAGAAACTTTTTACTTATGATCAGTCGTTGAATTTAATGATGAGTATATTAAACTACGTCGGAAATCCAAAATGTGATACGTATCCCCCATCAAGGGAAAATACCAGCTTTTTTAAATTTTTCTTTATATCTTTCTTACAGTAATATATCTAGCAGATTGCTCGATTTTGAAAATAGTAGAAAATCACAATATATAATATAAACACCTTGATTTATATGTCTGTTTATCTATCTGTTTGTGGGTAACGCTGCTACAAAATATTGCCAAACTTGTTTCAATCAAGAAAAAATAGTGTTCATGTGAAGAGTTATGAAAATGCTAATAGTCTGGGTTAGTATGTAAATTGAAATGTTTATCAGTGATTGAAACACGCTTGGCAGCATTTTGTTTAATTTATAATTTTTTTATTAAGGATTTTTATTTTTTTCGATTATTTATCAAAGCGAAATATTACTTCCAAATGGGAAGTAATATTTCGTAAATTCTAATTTCCGTCATAGGACGGGCATACCTTCTAGTTGCATATAACATTGATCGTAAACAGTGTCACTAAAGGAAATATCATAATGTTATAAAGTACAAAATAAGGAATTCCCTTAAAATTTTTCAATATTTTAACGTGTATAGTTATAATACACACATCAATAAATTTACTTTCCCTACATTACAAAATATCATATAGGGAGTTTGGGTATCCTGTCGGAAATCGCAACTCAAGTTTTTGACATAACTACACTTTTCAAGTACTCTAGATTCCCCAAAACTATTTTTTGGCATGCCGTCTGTGTTTCTAACTGGGCAATGTATGGATTCACTCTAGTTGAAAGGCTAATTGGCCAAATTTTACAAAATTTGGTAGATACGTTACTTGTGGATTACCCTAGAGCTGATTAGCTTTTGGTACGATTCGAAAAAATAACTCGTCTTCTTAAAGAAATGATCCGCACAAATTGACACAATCTAAAATAAAAGACGCCATATGCTCAAATGCATCAATTACATGCTTGTTTTATACGTAAGATTTGGTGACGGAAATGATAAGACCAGCCCGATATCTCTAGAAATAACCGCTCTCGAGATATTTGAAATTTTTCTGTGCGTTTGAAACTTTGCCTTTAAAAAATACCTCCAGTTGACAAATAAAAGCAAACAATAACGCTTGACGGAATTCTAGCAACGGACTTTGTCCGCATATCGCCAACTTGGCGAGCCCTTTAAAATGCTACTAAATTGATGAAAATCTTGCCAAATTAATAAAAATATCACCAAATTTATAAAAATAATGCTAAATGGGAGGCAATGATTTGCAACTATTTAAGTCCCTCATATGATGGGCATATCTTCTAGTTCTTCTATGATAAATAGGGGAAGTTAATGCGTAGCATTACAAACGGCAGACGTGCATCAGACTGTAGTCTGAACAATCGAAATCTCAGAAGGTTCATTCGCAAAGTTCATTAACACAGCCGAATATTTCACATTTGCTAACCAACCGCGTGTAATATCCATTACCTCGAATTGTGAAACGTCAAAAGCCAAGAATGAGTTCCCGCGAAGATATATCATGTTCATTATTAAATAATGCATGAAATCGGAAAAATTTACAATTCTTGCTAAGAAAACTGAAATCAGCAATCCATATAACACTGGATTAAAATATAATGCGCGAGAAATATTCCCTATTTCTTAACCTGAAATATTGCATATTAAATCCGCCTCATGACGGAGTAAATTAAGTGGCAACGCAGAACATTTTATCTTGCCTGCATTACAAGTATCGCCATTTCTATGATTAAATGGGCATTGCAAACGCAAAATCGATCCATGTATTATTTTATCTGCAAGAGAAGCGCGATCTTAGCTTTGAGAACTGTCCACCTTTTGGCAAGTTATGTCAGTATAGAGTTATGTAAGCAAGTATTCGTCCACCTGCAGTAATTGCTCTTCTTTTATCCCCGGACACACGCAGCCTACGCACATCCCTCAAAAAATATTATTAATTATTACACAACCCCCAAACAAAACATAATTTTTATGTGCTTTAAGAAAGGTGAAACTCTCAATATTTTGAATCAGTAATATCAAATTTTTAATTTGCACAAAGCAACAGGAATAATAAAAAAATTGAATGAAAATTTAAGAAATATCAAATTATCTTGAACTTTACGTTACTTATCAAGACGTCGCCAAGTGTAACAAACGGTATTGTTTACTTATGCAACATGTATTATCTACTACGTACATCTACTTATGCATAATATAAGTAAACAGTATTGTTTACTTATATTAAGTTATTATATCATGTAGATTCGTAATTTTAAAATCTCCATTAATCAGAAATTCGTTAAATTGCACGTTATAACATGAGGGACGTAAAAATTTTGTTTCTCATTTTTTAAACTAATAACTGCTCAAACGGTAACTAGTAAATGTTATTTAACTAATAAATGTTCAAACGATAACAATATTTAGTTTTCTTTAACAGTTTTCTTATTTAATCATGGTATGCAGAGTTTTACGACATCAGAAAAATTTTGGAAAAAGTTCAACTTATTATTTGATTGATTAACTTTAGGATATATTTAGTGCAATATTATTTTTAAATTAATATGAATTTCATTTTTATTTCATTTTTTGCTGAATACAGGTAATGCAATCTTTCAGAATCTTAAAATATTTATTACTGAGTACTGATGCTGCAGTTATTATAGTTCGTAAAAACAATTCTAAAGGAAGAAAATATTCTTTAACCTTATAAATTCACTGATTAAATTTTTTGATTCTTTGATAAGTTTATTCTCTGTTGTTTGCTCCTCAAACATTTAATCTAGAAAATTATAAGTTGTGAGTTTCAACTTTTTGAATTCAAGGCAAAATTATTAAAGTACGTTATTCTGAAAGCAAAGATTTAACTTTTTACTGAAAATAAAAATAGTTTAGTAAAAATATAAATAACACTATTTAGATTCTTTAATAGTAATAAAACTATAAAAGTAGATATATATTGTTATAACAAATACTGTTTGAACATGTTTTATAATTACAGAAATAAAAAACACTTGTTATATGCCGTTCATATTATAAATGCACTTTAACGAATTATTGCTAAAAGAAACTTTTCAATTTATGAAACCTTCATGGTGTATATTTAAACGAGAAAACATTTTATTGGTTAGATGCATTTAAAATAAACTGCGTGCTTCTGGTAGAAGTACGAGACAGATAGCAAGAGGATATGGACATATAAACATACATGGATGCCCGCATCCTTCGATTCCAGCATCGAAAAATATTTATAATTTAATTTTTTTAAATCTATTGAATTTTTGGCATTTTCGAAAGTTTTGTAGTGCTCTCCGATAGTTAGCTATATTTAAAAAATAGCTTGAGCTTATAGGCCAAATAGGATCGAGAGCTTCTGAAGCAGGCAAGGACACATACGTATATATAAATATACTACTTTATTAGCCCTTAGTGGCATAATTATGCATTAAATGTGAGAGTTATCAAAAATATTCCTGCCTAATTTTGGTATTTTTAAATAGATATGAAACTGTTTTAATCAGTAAAGGCTTTTGTAATATGCTATGTTTCCACGATATAGTCTAATGATATATTGAGGAAGAAGTTATTGCTTGTATGCAAACTCAAAATATATTTTTATTATTTATTAAATATTGCGCTACAGTTTAATATTTATTACGCTACCCTAATTATATTATTTTAAAGACACAATTAGAGTGAATAACCGTCGTTTTCCGGAATGTTAAATGCAAATACGCCAGAAAGCACAACGAATTTCCGAAAACCAAAGAACCCTTTGAAAACACGTCCCGCTTCTAACAAAAAGAAAATAAAAAGCACAAAAAGCAGCGAAAACACAAACGGCTACGCCATGACCGCTGCGGTTATCTAAAAGTTCTTAACTGTAAAATCAATTAATGGATGTCTTGAAGTAACATTCAACCATGTAGCTGCGAGGGATGTAGGACGCCTGGTCTAGTAAGTACCCGTTGCGGCCTTTTACATGAAAAAACTATAACTCGACTCCATAAAAAATAAATTAGCTATCTTTTATAAAATATATCATATGTAGATTAAGTTCCTTAAAATATTAATTATCGTTAATTTCAGTATTATTAAAATATACATTTCTAATCTGCGGAATTTTCTCAGCCTAGATCTGACAACCATCTGGTCATCTCAGACCGTCTTTGTCCAGATGCGCATGCGCGCGGAAGAGCAAGAATTAGCCCTCCGTGACTTAACTACTCCGAAAACAGTTTTTTGTTAAGCGTTATCTGTACATGTAGGCTTTTTTAATCATAATTAAATATTATATGACCAATGAAAATTGTTTTTTTGCTTTAGAGCAATGCGTAATACTGAATTACTTTCCTGTTGAATTATAGGATATAGAAAGAAAAAATAAGCTTTCAAAATAGAAGTTTCTTGTTTTAAAAAATTCGTGAAAATTCGGTTATTTCTAGTATGTATGTTAATAAAATTTCGTTTCAAGGAACGTCTTGTGATATTTTTTATAGTATCGGAATGGGGACTCAGTGATAATATTTTTGATCGCTAAGCATGCAATTTGTATGCAAATAGCTCAAAACTGCGTTTTAATAAGAAAAATCTGATGTGGACGGCTTTAATATAGCATTTCTCAAAATAATCACATTTTACATAATTAACATTGTATTTTTCAAATGTTATTGTTTCCATAATTTTTATTACACTTTTTTTTACCTTTTGTTTACTGATAAAACAGCGTCCATCTCAGGCGAAGGGTCTCTCAAAAAGGCCGTTATTTGACATACCCGATCTCAAACAGTTCGATCCCCCTTTGCAGGAATTGGATACCCGTAAGCAAAAGGTTAATAAAATTTGGCAATATATCACGAGTTTGGTACAGCATATACGAATCCTGGATTTTACTCCAAAAACAATCAAATCAACCAAACAACCAAATCAATCGTATTCTACATTAATAAATTTTTATACACACGAAATATGATCACGTCTCCTTGCTTACACTGTGATTTGCATACAGTTTTGAAAAGTATTCTTTAATTTTGAAATATATCAAGGCAATGAGAGTGAATCAAATTATCATCCTCCTACTTCCAGTAAACCGTATATTAAATAAATATTTCAATTATTTTTTGCAGTGAAATATTTTAATCATATCACATAGAAGTAGTAATTATTGAATAGGGTTTTATGATATCCCCATCTGGTTATTCAGCTACATAACCAGATGGGGATATCATAAAACACTATTATCATGGGGATATCATAAAACACTATTATCATGGGGATATCATAAAACACTTCGTATCTTAAAATTGAATGCAAGTTCTCGCTCAAGAATACTCCATCGTTAGGGAACAAGCCTGTGTTAGTCCAAAATTGTATTTATACTCCTATTCATTTGACGTATTTACGAAAAACACATAAGTATTTCTTTGTGTTTAGTTATTTATTTTTCTTTTAGAAAAAGATTAAGGGAGTATTACATACGATTAAACCACAACGGCTGTTAAGTAAAATAAAAACACTCCTCTTATCTAACTGGCTAAATATTTTGCAAGATGGGAAGGACAGCATAAAAGCTTATTTCCCATTTTCCACCTATTCTTTTAAATATGGATTATTTACCATTTTCCAAATAATGAGAAAGTACAGGCAAAAAAACCAATAGCAAATTAATAAAAACTCAAACAAAATATTTAGGAGCTCTCCATTTACATTTTTAATATATTTTTTTTTCACCAAAGATTTATTTATTTTCCAAAGTATTTATTTTTCAGCTTTTTCATCAGTTTTCAGCCATTCCTAATCCCGTATGTCTGAAGACAATATAAGTTTTTTATGTTCGGGGTTTCCGTAGGTGGGCTTTATCTTCTACAACTCTGAAATTACTAGATTAAATATGCATGGATGTAACGATGTATTCGTAAAATAAATTCATAAATGAGTAAGTGGAAGAAATAAAGAGAACCACGTTGAAGAAAAATTAAGTATTATATTCTCTCTTGCATACCAAGTCACTTCTCTTATATTTTTAGATTTCGTAGTATATGTATATCATTATGAGTTTCATGTTATTTTAAGGGATAATTTGATTAGAAATACGGCTATGTGGCAAACTTACGGGCTCAAATAAATCTTTTATATAAGATCATTAAAATACAGAAAAATATATCTAATTCCTATGCAAACTTTCATGATATATATACTTGTATATATATATATATATATATATATATATATATATATATATATATATATATATATATATATATATATATATATATATATATATATATATATATATATTCGTTCAAATATCTATATCAAATATCTATATAAATTCTATATAACGTTCAAAATTTGCTGTTTCATTGGCTACCTTATTGAATAACGTATGTGTTCAAAGCTATATAATTTAGATAGACATATATTCAGTTAAGTGCAAAGCTATGTAATTCAGAGTATTAATCTTCCATGAAATCCAAAATTTAAAATATTTATTTATTATCTAACATTACATTAATTATTTTATCATACATAACATATGTAAAGTACAGGATGTATAAAGAGAGAACTACAATGGGATTATATATCCAAATTGACATTCTATAAATTGCCATATGTTGAAGACTCTATTCTGAAACACGAATATATATTATTAACGTCTTCCGTCAAAATTAATAAACATCTTCCGTCAACAATTTATCAAATTTAACAATCAAGAGTTCCCGTTATCTTGAATCCTATTAGATTTCACTACAAACTGGTAAAATAAAAATTTGATTTTTCAAAATAACTACAAAAATTAAAATATATTTAAGTAAAAATAATATACCTAACTATATATAAAATAAATGCTTTCCCATGTGTACTTTTCAGTGACAAAAATAAAACGTCAAATTTACTATGATGTAATAAACTAGCTTACGATTATATTAGTTCTTTTTTTTTTAAAATAGCTTCACTTAAAATTGAGACAAGTCATTAAATGTATAATGTGATTCCTAAAAATAAGAATTTAATTTTATTTGAAATAATTATAGTATTAATAAAATCTACTATTTTTTTAAATTTCGACATCATTTAAAAATATGTCAAGTCGCCAAATGGAAAATTACCAAAAATGCAAATTAAGTTTTTTCTCAATTATCCTTATGTACAGTAATATAAAACTAAACCAAATAAATATAAATGGTACAAACTAAACCAAATAAATATAAATGGTGCATAAAAATGTCTATGTGTCTATCTATCCATCTGTATGTATGTCACCTGAAACGAAAATTCGAAACGCTGGAAAACGACAAAATTTGTTATATAGGTACTTCAGGTCCCGGACAATACAGCTCAGCGAGATTTTTAAACATTTGAATTATTTTTTACTTATTTTTGTTTAAGTAGAATCATGAGATATCTCCGCACAAAACGGTTCCTTATTGATCAAAAATATCCTTCTAGTGTTTTCACCTTGACATCATCAGATAGATCGCTGAATTTTCTCTCAAACGATTTTTGAACCGAATCTGTCGGACTATTGCTTCCCCTTTATTTATTTATATTTAAATACATTGAAATATGCAAAATTAGGTCATCTGATGCTTATTTCCCTGCTTCCGAAAAGAAAAAGTTATAAGAATTCTACAGTTTTTCAAAAATATGGATATATATATATTTGCATCATAATAAAGGGAATTGAATTATTCTATTTTCTAATTTTCAGTGCATTCTCAAACGAGTATATAATACTATGATTCTTAATTCCGATGTAAAACGGCTTATTCTTGTATCGGGGGGGGGGGGGTACAAACATGCATGAGTAGACATGTTCGTCACATTTTTGCATGCAACTACGCATGCGCGGAAACCAAAGATTTGGACCGAAGCGAAATAAGCAATTTTGATTGAAATGGTGATTTGATTTTGGTTCAAAAAGGCGATTTAGAAATCGAGTGGTGTTATCTGAGTCTGAGTTATTTATGTTGCGTGTGGTTATTAAGGACAAGGACGATGCCGGGAAATTCGCGTATAGAATAGACGAAACTTAAATTGAGTCTGGTGAAAATCATTCCAATTTTTTTTTTTCAAAATATGGAATTTTCCTTTTCTTCGTCAGCTTTTGGCCTTTCATAATCCCTTATGCCTGGAACTGACTGTAACATTTTATGTTTGGAAGATTTGGGAGAATAATTTAATTCGAAAACTAAAATTATTAGATTATGTATGAAGAACTGAACGTAAGTATGGCCTGAAGAAGTTCGTGAACGGGTAAATAGAAGAAAAAACGTTGTGTGTGGGAGGAAAATTTAGTATTACATTCTTTCCTGCATAATAAATATATTTCTTTTTCTTATGGATAGTGCCAGATGTGTTTTGGTGCAAAAGAAAATATGCCCAGAAAGGTGACTCAGATGCTCTCCTTTCGAAAGTAACGAAAATATTTTTCAAATTGAAATTCAAATGTATTAATACAACAATACTGTGCAGGTGAGCACAGCGACAGACAGAACTTAACGACAAACACAACTTAAAAACAGAACACAAAATTTTGTTAGAATGCGGCCTAGGGAGAGATAACTCAATTCAGGTCTCTAAGATAAACTACAATAAGGAGATATTGGCAACATGTGCAATACAAATATTACCAAAAATTTAACTTTAAGAGTTACTTAAAATAAGGAAAACATATCCTAGTACCCAGTATCCGTATATGAATATATATATATATATATATATATATATATATATATATATAAATTCCCACATTATACTTGAAGAAAATATGCTGAAGGAGTTTACGCATTATTAGTTATTTTTCAAAGTCAAATGTAAACGATACAAGACGTTACAGTTCTGTAAAGCCACCTTTTAGGTGGCTTTACAGAATTCAGTTTATTAGGTGAAATATTAAAATGTTTAGGGGCTAACCAGAAGAATATTTTATTTAAAATTTCAAGATTATCTTTAGGGATAACATATGTAGTTGTAGCTGTAGGAACGAGTGGAACTAATGTTACTATTGATTTCTAAGGCATTGTTGTGGCGAAGACAAATTATTGATTTATATTTACATATTAAACTGAACATGTTATCACGTATTTAAACTAGCACCTGCTATTATGGCCGCAATAACCTACAGTATTAATTTACGATGTTGTCCGGTGCTTCTTCTGAAAATCAATATCAAGAATCGGGAGCACATTTTTACGTGCTTATATCACAGGAACTGTGTCGAAAGTGTGGGTACATAGTTTTACGTGCTTATATCACAGGAACTATATGGAAAGTTTGGGTGCACAGTTTCATGTGCTTATATCACAGGAACTATGTCGAGAGTATGTAAACACATTTTTACGTGCGTAAATCACAGGTGCTATCATACCGAATTCTGTGCACATTTTTACGTGCTTATTCCACAGCATATCTTTCGAGAGCACATTTTTACGTGATGATATTACAAGAAATTAACGAATTTGTGAAGAGCCCTTCTTGATGCACAGGGGAAACATTGATTTTCCCCCTTGGCTCTCATTGGCTCTACCGTATCTGTTTGCTAATTTGCTTCAGTCATCTGGGCGTGGTCCACATTGGCTTTAATTGGTTTTTTTTTGTGAAGTCCATGGGCTCACTTGCGTATATCGTTGTATTTCTCATGATGTCATGATTTATTTATTGCTTGTAAATAAATTGAATAAATTGTCCGCCCATTACAAAATTAGGCGTCACCTAATCTGCGGCTGATATCGCCTTATCACCGAGCCATATCTGGAATACGAAACTATATTTTGTGCAACCGTATCACTACATTTGGGGGTTCTTGAATAAAAAGTTAATACATTGTAAAATATAAAGTTTGACGCCTGCCAAAACGATTCCTTGAATCATCCATTTCATTTTGCAATCATTTTGTAATAATTTGTCATCTCGTATTCGCATTGAAATGCTTTATTATATCGCATAAAGCAAACACTTAAATATAGATGCGCTGGTATTTAAGACTGTCAATGACAGACAGGCAAAACTGACATTTATTTAAAAAAGTCACAGCTTCATTTTTAAGTTTTATTTTACTTAATGAGGTATGGTACTTAAACTCGAAAACAGTTGTCGCAATTGAATATTGACCCAGTAAGGCTCTGACCCATTGTCTAGTTTCAGTCTTTTATGTCTTTGAAAAGGTATTCGGGAGGATTCTGCGATACATTACAGAAATCCCGCCCCATTTTATCACACTCTTGAAGAAATAGGAGTTATGCTAAGTTCGGTCCAGTGGTGGAAAGAATAAATGTCCAAAGGTTCAGCCTTTCAAGCTATCAGAGGGCTACTTGAGGGTCTGTAAAGCCATTGTAACAAACCACAATTCCCGTCCCCGGGGTGAATCGAAAAACCGAGTGCACCAGGTTTAGTCTAATGGTCGATACAATAATTGTGCAAACATTTGGCCTTCTAGGTAACCAGTGCACAGCTGAATGGTAAAACTCTTAGGAAACCTCATTTTTACCCCACCCGCGGGGTGTCAAAATCCGTCTGCGTGAAGTTCTATTCAGTAGTCAATACTAAAAGTGTGCTAATATTCGGACCTCCAGGTTACAAGGGGGCTTCTGTAGGTTTGAAAAGTCGTTCTGGATAATGCCAAATTGCACCCCCCCCCTATAAATTACGATTTCAGCTTCATTAGGTCCTGTACTGTAGTTTGTACTATAAGTATGAAAAAGATTCGGCCTCCTAGGTCACGCAGGGGCTTCTGGAGGATCTATAAATATTTACATATGTTAAACATGAAAGACACTTTTAGAGAGAATGTTTCAAAGCAGTTGACCTTGCTTCTCGGGCTTCGGCAATTGGTTTCAGACAGAGACTTCCAATTTGAAAATTTGTTTAAATTAAATGCACATTTTTGTATGTAAAATGATGGTGGATAGATTAAGAATTTGTAAATATAACTATGATGGAAACAATAATATTTTGTAAATATAACTATGATGGAAACAATAATATTTTGTAAATGTAACTATGATGGAAACAATAATATTTTGTAAATATAACTATGATGGAAACAATAATATTTTGTAAATGTAACTATGATGGAAACAATAATATTTTGTAAATATAACTATGATGGAAACAATAATATTTTGTAAATATAACTATGATGGAAACAATAATATTTTGTAAATATAACTATTATGGAAACAATAATATTTTGTAATTATAACTATGATGGAAACAATAATATTTTGTAAATATAACTATGATGGAAACAATAATATTTTGTAAATATAACTATGATGGAAACAATAATATTTTGTAAATATAACTTTGATGGAAACAATAATATTTTGTAAATATAACTATGATGGAAACAATAATATTTTGTAAATATAACTATGATGGAAACAATAATATTTTGTAAATATATCTATGATGGAAACAATAATATTTTGTAAATATAACTATGATGGAAACAATAATATTTTGTAAATGTAACTATGATGGAAACAATAATATTTTGTAAATATAACTATGATGGAAACAATAATATTTTGTAAATATAACTATGATGGAAACAATAATATTTTGTAAATATAACTATGATGGAAACAATAATATTTTGTAAATATAACTATGATGGAAACAGTAATATTTTGTAAATATAACTATGATGGAAACAATAATATTTTGTAAATATAACTATGATGGAAACAATAATATTTTGTAAATATAACTATGATGGAAACAATAATATTTTGTAAATATAACTATGATGGAAACAATAATATTTTGTAAATATAACTATGATGGAAACAATAATATTTTGTAATTATAACTATGATGGAAACAATAATATTTTGTAAATATAACTTTGATGGAAACAATAATATTTTGTAAATATAACTATGATGGAAACAATAATATTTTGTAAATATAACTATGATGGAAACAATAATATTTTGTAAATATAACTATGATGGAAACAGTAATATTTTGTAAATATAACTATGATGGAAACAGTAATATTTTGTAAATATAACTATGATGGAAACAATAATATTTTGTAAATATAACTATGATGGAAACAATAATATTTTGTAAATATAACTATGATGGAAACAATAATATTTTGTAAATATAACTATGATGGAAACAATAATATTTTGTAAATGTAACTATGATGGAAACAATAATATTTTGTAAATATAACTATGATGGAAACAATAATATTTTGTAAATATATCTATGATGGAAACAATAATATTTTGTAAATATAACTATGATGGAAACAATAATATTTTGTAAATGTAACTATGATGGAAACAATAATATTTTGTAAATATAACTATGATGGAAACAATAATATTTTGTAAATATAACTATGATGGAAACAATAATATTTTGTAAATATAACTATGATGGAAACAATAATATTTTGTAAATATAACTATGATGGAAACAGTAATATTTTGTAAATATAACTATGATGGAAACAATAATATTTTGTAAATATAACTATGATGGAAACAATAATATTTTGTAAATATAACTATGATGGAAACAATAATATTTTGTAAATATAACTATGATGGAAACAATAATATTTTGTAAATATAACTATGATGGAAACAATAATATTTTGTAATTATAACTATGATGGAAACAATAATATTTTGTAAATATAACTTTGATGGAAACAATAATATTTTGTAAATATAACTATGATGGAAACAATAATATTTTGTAAATATAACTATGATGGAAACAATAATATTTTGTAAATATAACTATGATGGAAACAGTAATATTTTGTAAATATAACTATGATGGAAACAGTAATATTTTGTAAATATAACTATGATGGAAACAATAATATTTTGTAAATATAACTATGATGGAAACAATAATATTTTGTAAATATAACTATGATGGAAACAATAATATTTTGTAAATATAACTATGATGGAAACAATAATATTTTGTAAATATAACTATGATGGAAACAATAATATTTTGTAATTATAACTATGATGGAAACAATAATATTTTGTAAATATAACTTTGATGGAAACAATAATATTTTGTAAATATAACTATGATGGAAACAATAATATTTTGTAAATATAACTATGATGGAAACAATAATATTTTGTAAATATATCTATGATGGAAACAATAATATTTTGTAAATATAACTATGATGGAAACAATAATATTTTGTAAATATAACTATGATGGAAACAATAATATTTTGTAAATATAACTATGATGGAAACAATAATATTTTGTAAATATAACTATGATGGAAACAATAATATTTTGTAAATATAACTATGATGGAAACAGTAATATTTTGTAAATATAACTATGATGGAAACAATAATATTTTGTAAATATAACTATGATGGAAACAATAATATTTTGTAAATATAACTATGATGGAAACAATAATATTTTGTAATTATAACGTCAGCGGATAAACATGCATTATACTTGTAGTTCATTTGAGGAAAATTCATTACATGAATCCCCCGAGTGCCTACTAGAACTAGTATTTCCCTCACCAAAAACCTTATGAAGAAAGGGCTCTCCAATCAAGCGGCTGGGTTTGTAATCATCAAATGCCATTTATAAATCTTTCTCTTTCTTTTTATCTATCACCATCTTTTTGCATTTTCTGAAGCATTAAGTTTTCAGCGCCTTCATCAGTTTTTTGGCCTTTCATAATCTCCTATGCCTCTCGATGAGTGGAGTATTTTATGCTTGGGGACGCCCGGAAGAGGGATTTAACTTCCACAACCGAAATGATTATATTAAGAATGATTGAAGGAGGAACGGACTGAAGAAGTTGATGAACGGGAAAACAGAATAAATGAAAAAAATTAAGTATGTAGATGGAAAATTGAGTATTGGATTCGCTTCTGTATACTAAATTATTTATTTTTAATTTTTGAATTGTGTTAGAGATGCATTGATATAAAAAATTACAACGCACCATTACTTGCCCTAGTTAATGCAATAACTTGGTTTTAACGGTACATTAATATTTTACAATTTTCTGAAAGACAACAAGTAAAGTCCATAGACATACCAAGTTAACTCATATTTAAATCAGATATAACTTGACAATTAGTAATTAAATTAAACACACGCCATTTAAGCAACATCATTATTGGACATTATTAATTTTGTATTTAGTGTTGCTTTAAACCAAGTGTTTTATTGAGAATTCTTGATTATTAAACTTCGATAATAACTTCTAGTATCCGCCAAGTAGTAATATATATTAAAATATTTTATTAGTTAATTAATGAAGTGGACATCATTTTCTTAAATTTAGTTCAACTTTTGCTAATTTGGCAATATTTTCTTCGTAAAGTCGACAAGTTGGTGAAATGTCATCTAATTTCTCACCATTGCAAAATTTATGGACAGACAGACCAGAAGACATATAGAAAGAAAGAATGACTTTTCTTATATATAAACAATATGTTCTAAAATTAAGTTACTTGATTTGCCGAGTAAAATTTGATAGAGAAAACGAACATATTCGGCGTTACTTAAATATTTTTTGAAAAATAAATTAATAAAAGTGCAATACCTCGTGAAAGGTCCATAAGAATGTTCTAAAGTTTGTCTCATACGTTATCTAATAAGAAATACTTAAATAAATCATTAATAATCATACAATTTTGAATGACCTGATTTTTTATGATGTTTATACAAATCATTAGAAATATGGGGGATTTTCAAAACGGTCAACCGCGTTTTAAATAAATAGGATGTAAGTATTCAATCTTTGTAATACTAATACCAAATTATATTCGAGAAGCTTCATTTTCTCGTGAGACATGCAACCACGAACTCACAGATGCATGCACTAACGCACTCTTGTCACGTCATTCATCCAATTTTCCAATTAAAAAATATCATTCAGGTTTCCATTAAACAAATTTCAATCGACTAAACAGCTACAAGTTTTAATTTTTATCAGATTTTCAAAATTTGGCAACAGTAACAACTTGCAAACAGACAAATGGTAGAAAAAATTATAGTAATGAAGCAATATTAGTAAAATTATTAGTAAAAATAATATTAATAAATAATAATATTTCGGCAATGTTATATACCTCAACAAAAATTTAACTTTAAAGGCAATAATTGAAACAGGCTAGCAATAAACTACGAAAAATGCACTTTAAGAGAGAAGACGATTTCACAGTCTCCAACCATTCTGTCTACAAACTAGCCTAAAAGCGTAACATAAAATATGGTGAATTTTGTAGTTTCTATCATTAAATAAAAACTACATATATGAAATTTCCAAATACTACAGGACACTTAAAGGGATTAAGAACTTTCAAGAACAGTTTGTCATACTTTGAGATTAAATTCGTTAATGAATAATTTAAAAAAATCATAAATAGTTCCATAGTCCTGTTCATGTATTGATACTCAAATACAGGCTATTTGGGCGAGATAATTGTATTTAGGAGCTGATTTATACTGCAAAAAGTACAAATATAAATGTGAACATTTTCATAGAGTGCACTGAAACAAAGGCTAAATAATAATAAATAGATGAATGTATATAAATAAATCATAATGCAATAAATGAACTAAATGCATGCATATTATATAATCATGAGCGTGTAAAACACTTATCCATCTATACTAAAGTTATTGACTTAACTGTTAATCGTATGTTAACCATCTATACTAAAAGAAACTGTTAACCATCTATACTAAAAGAAAGGAATCTGACGTTGGCAACACGTGACTTCTCGTACACCATTCAATGACTCTACTGATTTCACAGCAAACTAAGGGTGTACAAAAGCAGTGGCAAAATGTATTTAATGTTGAATAGTATATTAGCACTTGGCGCTTTTCAGAATGGCAATATATAAAACGATTTTGAAGTGCCAAATTAACATACACTACTCACAAATCTACCTGAAAACTTTGAGGTACTTCTAGTAAACGTTATGTAACACAGTTCCTATATTAAACAATTTAAATCGTTAGAAAATATTGAACAATTTCCGCAACCTTTTTATTACTGTCATTTTTGCCATGTTGGCGACATTTTCAACAATCTGGCAACATTTTTAAATCTCCATATTGGCCATATTTTGTGAAATGTATCGACAAAGTCAATCCATTTAACGATTCTTGCTACTTTCGTTTATTTTGTGTAACTTATCGAATATATTTATCTGAAAAAGTACTATACTTTGGGAACGATTGGTGTTAGGTTTCCAAAGATGGTGTCATTCGTTACTAATAAATTGCGTACGAAATGTTTATGTATTTAACGTTATTACAGGTTGGGATTTTTAATAATTTCTTTAGTAAAGAATTCGAGCATTTAGAAAGGGATGTCTCACGAACATTCGATCACGTTTAAAATCAACAGAGTATGAGTATCCATAGATTGCACTAATCATCTCAAATTTCATTCGAAACGTACCATTCGGTTATAATATAAAGCAATCATAGATTCAAGGACACACACACACTAACAAACATACACACTTGCGTACATGGATACATATACACATATAGACATTGCTTCAAGAACGTTCGCGTCGAGTTTAGGAATGCTTCAAATGTGCTCTTTTATCGAAAACTCAAATTTCAATCAAACCCGTCACAATACACACCAATACATTATACTATGTATATAAAGAAATTAAAACAAATAACCGACATAAAAAGACATGAAAAGCAGTATAAAAATATTTTCTGCCTTAATAATAACAAGTATTAGAGAAAACATAGAAATGCGAGCAAATAAATCCTAGTGAATCTGCTCTTAATCATAATTATCCAAACATAATTGTTTTATGAGTTTATCATCTGTCTGTAACAAAATTAGTGAATTAATTGTCACAAAATGAATATAAAAAGAAAAGAAAAATGCCACACATAAAAAAAACACTTTTTTGTTGAAATAATACACAGTATTCATTAGACTCATACATACATATAAATCCTTTTACACGTACTTGCATTTTTAATTATCCAAACATATTTTTGTTTAATTATTGTCGTATGCGTTAATGAATATCTTTCGAGCAAGACGCTTTCACTCATCTATGTATAATCTAATCATTTAAGTTGGAGCTAAATCCTTGCTCAGGATTTCCCAAGTATAAAAATCATGTCTTCATAACGCGGCTTAGAGGATTATTAGAAACCGATACCTAATGAGAATTCTGAAAACGTAGCGTATCGGGAAATAGGAAAATGAAAGTTTTTTTTATTAAAGATGTGATAAAAGTGACACATATTTTTACTGTCCTTATATACATAGTATAATGTATAGAGAAATTATTGTGACAGGATCAAAAATTTGAATTCTATTTTAGGACGGAAGAGCTCGTTTTAAACGCCTTTGAACCCAAATTGAACGCATTTGAGATCCTGTATGTGTCTCTACGCGACATGTACAGAGACGTTTCATGTTGAATCAATATTTTCATTAAATTTAAGGTTTTGCGTGTGTATTCCATGAAAGTTGAAAATAAAAATGCAAAGTTTTTAATTGTCACCATGCCAAAGGATTCTTCATTGTAGCGTGACGTCGGACTTTGCAGTGCAAACCATCCCGAAGACCATAGCGATATTCTTCAGCATTATGTCTATGCGCTACCTCTATTTTAATCTACAAAATTTGTTATACTTTATGAAAATGTCTTTTGGGCCATATTTTGAACTTTCCAGCTTTTAAAACTCAAACTCGTAACTTCATTTGATGTAATTTTTTTTAACCCTTTCCCCGTCTCCGACCTCTCGGTCATAAGTCGACGAACAACCCGATACAAAGAAGAACGATAAAAATAGTCACTAAAAGCCTTGTCAGTAACACATAAAGGGAACCAGTCAAGAACAACAGGGCAAATGGTGAGGTTGCTCTCCAGTCATGGGAACGCCATGGTCCCAAAGAGGGCAGACATATGTATCTGTCAGTCCTATTCGATGCAGGTGACTCTGTAAGTAATCATGACCCGTGGCAAGTCTAAAGCAAGACACGCCAACTGGGAAACGCCAACTATGCAAGGAACTGGGTATTCTTGCCGACTTATTTAACAGGGAGTTCCACTTTTTACCGGACGCTCTCTCCCCGTACAGACTGGAACGGTTAGCTTTAATAGAGATGGCTATATATCGCTTTATATGCCGCACAGGCAACGGGGGATCCGGTTGCATCATTTGGGATCCATTCTTAGCCAATAAATCCGCCCGCTCATTTCCATATATCCCGCAGTGGCTTGGAATCCACTGCAGGGCAATGCGGTTCTTAATGTTCAGAAGCTTATCTACTTTTTTATATACAATTCTTGGAAATCTCACATTCCCAGAGACTGAAAGATAATTAGGCCATAATTGCCGCCCTGGAATCAACAAAAAAGACGATATTTTCCTTTTCACACTGCTCCATTTTGTCTACGGCTAAAGAAATGACAGAATATTTCGACATTAAAGTTGTCAAAGTGTTTTCCAACGGCGCAAGCCAATGTATGGTCTATAGAGTAAGCGCCAGCTCCAGCATTTTTAATGCCCTCCTAAGGCGAACCATCAGTATAGAGATGAAGCCAATAATCAGCCGGGAAACTTTCATGTATAGTAGTCAAAGCAGTAAATTTCAATTCAGACTCAAGAGAAGATTTCTAGTTAACAGCAGAGACGAGGTCCAAGTATCTCTCAGCAAGTTTAAAAGTTTTTCAATGGACACCAAGGGCATGGAAAGGGAAAGCGAGTTGAAGAAGGAAAGTCTGGTGCAATCTTATATGTGAAATCACAGATCTTGCTTCACATACAGTACTAGCAGCACCAGGAATATACATGTCATCTAATGCTCATACTACTGTTGGAAGTATGTTGCATCCATCCCTCCTGAAAATTAATCTATCAATTACAAAAATATTTCGCAAATTTTACAAAAAAAAATATATAACGTATAAAGCGTTTATTATAGAATTGTGCACGTGATTTAATTCGTTACACCGTACAAAACATAAAATTAATTGATATTGGAAAAAACTTAAAATTAAGTTATAAAACAAGAATGAAAATTAATTAATATTGGAAAAAACTTAAAATTAAGTTATAAAACAAGAATGGCTATTTAAAGAACTAGAAATTAAAACATTTTAGGATCACAGCAAATATCCTTAAGTCTCAAAATTTCTAAAAATTTGTAAAATATATTCTCATTAAGCAAATATAAACAATTGAAGAGACATACACATCTAAAATTGATAAATACTGAAATAAAAAAAAGACGTTGAAAAAATGATTCCAGTTGCTCAAAGTTCATTTATATCTTGATTTTAAATTTCACACTTCATCATATAGTATTTTTCTGAGCAGTTATTAGTTCATGGACAATGATTAATTAATGTACATTATATAATACCAGTTAACAACAAAATACATAAGAACGAGAATAAATTGAAAATCTCATCACTAAATGCTATATGATGTATTTCATATAAATGATACATCTATGCAGTAGGGAAATTAAATTGCAAGTTTCAAAACACATGATTTTTGCAATTTCTTAAACATACTTCCAACATCCATTTTTCAATCATCTGTATTTAATGTAATCCTGTCGATTATGGGAGCAAAACCCTTGTTTTGTGCTTCACCAGTCAAAAAACACTCTCCTCAACTCGAGGCTTATCGATCTGAGATAAGCTGAGAACTGATGATGATGCTGAAAATATAATGCATACTTGGATGGAAAAAAAAGTTTGATATAAAGAAAGACATGGGGTAGAAGCGCACGTGTTAAATAATATATTTTTATTTCTTATTTTCGACATATTGAACACGTCTGTACGTTGCTTTTGTTTCAGGAAATTAAAAAAGAAAGATCAATCATGCTTAAATCATTGATTATGAAACACTTTCCAAATTCAATGCAATTTTATTTAAACGTCTCTAAAATGCAATACATTTCTCGGTAATATTTTAAAACTTATCACAGCATTAATTTATTGTATTTGAAAACTTAAACATTCATCGAAAAAAAAATAACTTCACTCAAATGACGTCATTGAAATATAAATTGCCTGGTTTAAACATCTCTAAAATGTGATAAAATCCTCGACAATATTTTTAAAATTATCATAATACTACAATAATTTATTATATTTGAAAACTTCATGGAAAACAACTGAAATTCTTTAAAATGACGTCATAGAAAAAAAAACGGTTGGCTCTCTATAAAACAGCATTTCATTCGTAAATATTTTCCCATTCATTTCATTCATAAATATTTTCCCATTCATTTCATTCATCACAGTACTAAAATAAATTATTTTATTTAAAAACTTAAGATCATGGAGCTACAAGTAGTTAAACTCTATGCTTAAACCTTCATCGAAAAAATCTTCCTTCTCTCTGCAAAATCAATGAATTTCATTCATATCAGCTATGCAGACTCCATGAGCTAAATAATTTTGCGTTAAAGAAATACAGCAATTCTTATACAACTTATCCTACATATTTTGCTGTTTACATTTTACGTTAGTGTAAAATACGCTTCGTTGTAGAAATAATCAAATTTGGATGATCATTTAAATTTAAACATATTGTCATTGCGTTGTTTCAGTAAGTAGATGCCCAGAATTTAAGCAAAAATAAAGCGGTTTTAGGATGAATACAACACTCAATATGAATTAAAAAGAACTTTAAAATCACGATTTTGAGACAAGATGGATGCCTTATTTCATTTTGAAGTGGGTCACGTAATCTTTTCATATCATGGTCACGTGATCGTTTCATGTAAGAGGTGTACTTATTATTTTAATTTTTATTTAAAAAACTACTGAATATATGTTGCTGAATTTTTTTTATATATTTTACGGAATCATTCAAATACTTCATAAAACTTTCGAAGCAATTTGTGAATTTTAAATCCGCTCAAAAAATGTTTGAAAAATTAGGTCCCATATGGTTCAATGTATATCATTTTTTCAATCCGGGTTCAATCCAAAACTAATTGGGTGATACTATTAATTTATATTTCCATAGGTCCTACAGACCGTCTGAATAACATACTAAAATTTCTTTTTGATTAAGTCATTTTACGGCAGTTATCGTGCTAATGGACAGACAGAGAGTCAGGCAGACAGACAGAATGAACAAAGTCTTAAACGCTTTCCAACTTTGTTGTAAAGTATCAAAAACAAGAAAGGCTGATGCTACTGCATTTGGTCTTTCGCTGTAACCTATCAAAGAGTTGTTTTGTTGGATATAATTGAAATATAACTTATGGTACGAATTTATTGCGATTTATGGTTCGAATTTTTATGATTTATGATTGAAAATCAAAGGTTGAAAATAAAAGAATGTTAGGAGTGTCATGCAAGATTCATTCTGGATTGATGATGTGCTTGGAAATTAATGTGTGTTATTCCGGGTGTAACACTAATCATCTACTCAGGTGTTATGAAAAGGCTTTCAATGCCTTGGCCAGAATAGCGCTTAGTTTCTGAAGATTGTATTGCTTTTAGAATGGATATGATAAAATCTCACAAAGACATGGCTTAAAATAGTGTATTCATGGACTTTATACCCCGAGAATATAGGATTGATGCTGCAGAACATTGAAAATACTTATACCTTATCCAGTTAAGGAACTGGTAGTGTTCCAAAAACTGATAACCTTCAACAATAACAAAGTTCAATTTGATTCTCTCTTATCTGCTTCCAAAAATACGTGGTATTGGATCAACCTCAAAGTAAAATTAAACATATCCAAATGTAAGGCGTGAACTTGGGCAATAAACAAAAAAAAATCTGATGTGGGCAGCACATGACGTTCCTTATATAATGCAATAAATTTACAACTTTTACAAAAAAAATAAGGTGTTTCTTATAGTGCATACTTCTTATTCTTTCCAAGATTTTTATTTTTCGTCAATAAGTCGTCATTTTCAATGATTTAGCGTCATTTTTATCAATTTGGCAAGATTTTCGTTAATTTGGCAATATTGCGCCAAATTCGTCGTCAAAATATCGCCAAGCGTTATGGACGGAGAAATAAGTTATTCTTATAGCAGATAAATGACTATTGGCGCTCAAATTCAAAAATATTACTCAAAGTATCTTTTCTCATGAATGAAATGGAATCGTTTTCTCATAATGGACGTTTTCTCCTAATGGACAAAAATATCAAAAAATCCAGGAATCTGAAGAGAGGAATAGGTGGAAGTTAATATACAAAAGGGAATTAGCAGTCCTAAGAAGAAAAATTGTAAAAGCGAAGAAAGAGACTCTGGTTCAGTTCTTGGGGAAAATTACGGAAAGTAATTGTTTTAGTATGGAGAGTAAAAATATCATCAATCCATGAAGTGGTTTAATAAAATATGCCACAGTATGGAAAGATAATTGTGAAAAGACAAAAAATTTAGAAGAAACTATATAAACTATAGTAAGATATCATTTTCCTGAAAGAGAATATCTGGAGAGTAGTAGTAGGTTTAAAGAAGAAGATGAGGAAGTTATTAGGAAGGAAGAGGTACAGTACGCAATTCAAAATATGAAAAGTGGTAAGGCTCCTGTTCCAGATGGGTTACCGTTAAAGGTAATCAGGGATCTTTTTGAAAGTAATATGTACTGGTTCACTGGTATTTTTAATAAATGTTTAATGATTGGGATGTTTCCAAAATCCTGGAAAATTTCATTGGTGGTGTTGCTGGATAAACTGGGGAAAGAGAAAGAGAAAGCAGATTCATACAGACCAATATGTCTGCTATCGGTCTGGGGGAAAATTTAGGATAAGATCCTAGTAAATAGGATTCTTTATCACTTGGAGTTTAGCAAGTATTTTAACAACAATCAATTTGGGTTTAGAAAGGGAAGAAGTATAAATGATGCACTAAGTAAAATGAAAAATATAGTAGAGAAAAATAAAATTGGAAAACTGCATACGGCCTGAATATCATTTGATATTAAGGGAGCATTTAATAATGTGGATTGGACTCGAATTAAAAGTATAGTGAACGAGTTGCCTATTACTAATAGGCATTCTGATGTTATAAATGATTTTTTGAGAGATCGGAAGGTGGTCTTTAAAGAAGGTGGTATAAATGTTGGAGTTTTAAAGAGTTGTGGATTACCATAAGGTTCAAATTCGGGACCAATTTTGTGGTTGTTGGTGGCGGACACTTTGTTAAAGAACTTTTATAGAGAAAAGTTTGAAGATATGGATTTAATAGCATTTGCGGATGATTTCCTATTTGTGGTAGCAGGAAAAAACAGAACTATTTTGAAGAATCAGATTGAAAAAGCAAATAAATATATTTTTGAGTGGAGTAAAAGTTATAAATTTACACTTAGTGTTGATAAAACTCAACTTATGATTATTCCATTGAAGACGGATTTGAGAACAGTATTTAGAATTGTGTTAGATGGAAAATTTTTTGTAAATAAAGAAGAAATGGATTATTTAGGGATCAAGTTAGATCCATATATGAAATTCGATAAACATCTGAAAAAAGTGAAGGATAAAATATTTGATTTTTCAAACAAGTTGGTAAGAATATCACGGAAAACTTGGAGATTGAATGGCAAAGTATTAAAACAGATATATATATGTTAAAGCTATTGAAAAAATGATACTATATGGATGTGAGGTATAGTATACTGGACATTGCAGGCAAATTAATCAGCTGATTAAGATTGTTAGAAGTTGTCTCCTATTGGTGACTAAATGTTACAGAACTACTTCTACAGAAGCGTTATATGTTATTTCAGGAGTAGTACCCATTGATATAAGAGCGAAATGGATGAAGAGTTTATATGAATATAGAATGTTGAAGAAAGATGTGAATTTTTATGGCATGAAGATAAAGTATGGAGAAATTAGTGACTACAAGCAGAATGTAAATCCATATAAATTTAAAAGTATGGAGTTTAAATATTTGAAACCAAATGGTAATGGTTGGGAAATCTTCACCGATGGATCAAAGATGGGAGAAGCGCAAAGAGTTGGAGCGGCTTTTGTGGTGTATTATAATGGAAGTGAAATTTGGAATTATAAATTTCGCCTTTCAGATCATTCAACAGTATACTTAGCTGAATTATTGGCTTTAAAGGAGGCTGTCATGTCGCCATTTTGTGCGCCATGAACTTTTTGTGTTTTCCGAGAGAGAAACTCTCTTTTCTCGCCTGTGCCTGTACTTGAAGTTTGCTAGGCCTTGTTCGGATTGCCGCACGAAGAGATTCCGTGTTTTGTCCGGAACTGTTGGCTCGGAGCAGGATTTCTGTCTCTGCCGGAGAGTAACGTCGCTTCGCCTGTTACTGGGCGCTCGCTTTTCCTGCCAATCAGGAAGCGGCTTTGTGGAGAAGTTTTCGCTTTTCGCGCTGTCTCTGGGGCTCTTCTGGCTTGGACTTGGTGATGAGAAGAAGCATTGAATTTTTGTCTTAAACTTTAAGACAAAGGCCTTGGCCGAAATGGCTAAAATTCGATGGCCGTACCGTTGTTTCTGTTAAGAAACCATTCTGAAGATCCTGGACGAAGAAGCGGAGGATTCTGATGGATTGCATTTTTCTTTTATCAAATTCTAAATTCTTTTTTTTTATTTTAGGAATTTTTTGGAGATGATTCCTTTCATCACGCGGACATTTTTCCTGGGGTAGAGACGTGCCTTTCTGATTGATTTTTAATGGAGCAAGTCTTGAATCTTTTGGATCCTTTCCTGGATAAATTTTGCGAAGCTAATAGTGAACTTTATTCGGATTATTTAAAGAAACACCTTTAAGTGCTCCTTCCCGGCTTAAGGTAACCCGTTGAAATTATTCCGGAACTGAGAGTTCCAATGTTGGCAAAGATTAGTGATTTAAGGCAGGCACAAAAATGGTTGAATTGTTTATGATAATATCTAATTTGAAGTGTGTGATTTATTAATAATATTTAATGTCCAGCATATATATTATGTTTTATTTTGGTTTTTGAAAAGGAAATGCTCTTAATGAAAAGATTAAATACTTAATGAATGTGGAAATTAAAAGTAATGATAAAAAAGTGAATAAAATAGATTTGTTTAAATTGATAAATGTGTATTTCATCTTGTATGCCTTCATTTTGTTTGCTCACTGTTTACCATCTAGAATACAATTCTTCTAGACTGGGGAAACTTCACTTTAATAATAATTCCTGGGTTGACAAAAATGACACTAACCACTATAATTACTCTGTTGTTCTTTGCTGTGATGTTTACGATCTTGGCTTTTGTGTGTAGCGGAATCTGTTCCCTCAAATTGGTTCTGAAACCGCTACCACAGAGGCTATAAAATGGATAAAGTGTAATAGGAGAATATTACAGGAAGAGGAGTGTTATATTTATAGTGATAGCGAAAGCTGTTTGAAAAGTCTACAGAAGTTAGAAGATACGCATTTTTGGATAACCCAGATAAAGAATAATATTTCTTATCTGGGTTTGAGGAAAAAACGAATTAAATTAAACTGGATTAAGGCTCATGTTGGATTCATCGGAAATGCGAAGGTGGATGAATTAGCCAAAGATGCAACATTTAAAGGCCAAGTTGACGTTGAAGAAAAGCTGACGTGGATGCAGGTTAAAACAAGATTGAAGTTAGAAGCGTACAAGATTTGGCAAGAGAGGTGGAATGAAACAACAAAAGGAAGATGGACTCATGGCTTAATCCCGAAAGTTGGAAGTGATAGATGCATATCGAACTTTTATTTTAACCATTTGATTACTGGACATGGAATCTTTCCAAACCATCAGTTTAATAAGTTTGGAAAGTCAAAATTTTGTATAAGTGATAATATGGTGGGTGATGTAAATCACTATGTTTATTATTGTAGAAAGTTTGATGTATATAGAATTAAATATTTTCCAGATAATTTTGTTGATATGTGTCTAAAAGATTTGATTAAATGTGGGAAGGTTAGAGTTGGAATTTGTTTTATGGTGAAAGAATTAATTTATGTATATTGTATATAGTTGTAATTTGTTATTATGTTATTGTTTTGTTTTAACCAGAGCTTGGTTAATTATAATTTTGCTGTTGTGATTTTGTTGAATGTTATATTATTGTAAATGATTGTAATATGATTTGATTGTAATTTAGCAACATAAGTTAAGTTGCATTTTGTAGTTTTTCTGAATTTCAATAAAGGTCATTGACCAAATAGGGACTGTTGTGATTCCAGACAGAGGACGAGTTTCAGAGGTTCGAATTTTAATTGGTGCTGTAGGTTTTTGGCCGTTGTATGTATTCCGCGGCTGCTTTGCAGGGGCGGTACTTGGATTGGTGTTGAAGGATACAGGATTTGGTGTTCATATGTTCCTGGGGTGGCACTTGGTGCGAACATCGTTGTGTCAGGCGGTGTATCTTGTGACCGCTATGGCGGTGGCGGGTCGGCAGCGGGGCCTCGTATGTCCAGAAATGGACGGATCGAGGGTAACTAATGGTTTACTTTTTCTTCTTTATGTATGTTGTCCAAATAGAAATATTTTATAGATATATCTATCTATTTCTTCAGAAACATAAATTTTTGTGTTTGCTTCAACAAAATACTTGGACTTGAGAAAGAGTTTTGGAGAAGTGAACAAATCCCTGATTTAGGCTTAGCCCTTGTCCACGTGTATTGTATTAAATCTTGGATTTCATTTGTTTTTCTTTTATCGTTTCAAACCATTGCTTTTCGATGATTTCTTTAACTTGATGATTCGAAATTTGTTTATTATTTTTTATTTCCATTTGATTGTAGACTTGCAGATTTATACTTTTATTTTGTAAGCTTGTTAGAAAGTTAGGTTTTTCGAGTTACAGCTTCTCTCACTTTTCTTTCATTGTACTTTCAAACTATTAGATATATATATATATATATATATATATATATATATATATATATATATATATATATATATATATATATATATATATATATATATATATATATATATATATATATATATATATATATATATATATATATATATATATATATATATATATATATATATATATATATATATATAAATATATATATATATATATATATACATAGATAGATAGATAGATATAGATATATATTGTAACAGAGTGTATTATATTGAAAATTATATTTCATGTTTCGCTATTACAGTGTATATCGTGTTATATTCGGGCTTATACGATGTCTTCTATTTCGAACTTAAACGGAGGAAATCATGTTTATCAATAACTTAAATACATATTTTTATTATACATAAACAAGCAATATGAAAAACCTATATCATAGCGTTTACATAATACACCCAATATAATATGAGATCATACGCAGATCTTCACCTGAATAAGACTATTTAAAATTTAAAGAGCATATGCACTTAATCTTTCTTAAATAATTTTCTAAAAAGACATTTTCCATCATCTATTTTTAATCTTATCTTATCATTCCAGTTGTGGGAGTGTAATCCCAATTTAGTTCTCCCCATCCATAAAGTACTCCCTTCAATTCAAGACCCAGAAGATTACAATAAGCCAGCGACTCATAAAGATGTTGAAAATTTAATGCATCGCAAAATGGAAAAAACAATATTGTTATTGAAGTAGATAAGAGACTGGTGTTAAGAAGACTGATGTTAAGTAACTTTTTTTTGTGGTTTTTGTCCAGTGTTAAACATTATTTGTTCCCTGTCTCGTTTTCGAAAATATGATGTAGTAACACGTGACTTCAAAATAAGTGGTTTATTTTTATTTTATGCTGTATATATATATATATATATATATATATATATCCAGATTTCCAGAGATCCAGTTTTCCAGGGAATGAGGGGTCTTTAATACCTATTTAGTATCTGTTTTTTATAAAGGAATTATTCTCTAGCCTAACGTTGGATCTATTTTAATTTTATTTATACACATACTCGTCAGACCACATTCAATAAAAGATAAGGCGCAGTTAATTAAAATACAAGAGTAATTAAAATTCCTCATATATATGTATATATATATATATATATATATATATATATATATATATATATATATATATAGCTATCCAAATGGAAAATGGGATACAATACAATATTTTCCTATCTTATAATCTATATATTGATTATAGGCACGATATAGGTCTTGTACTTTGATGTTAGTTTTAAGATTTTATATCATTAATGGGTAATATACCGGCTCCCTTGTTGCCTTGGAGTAAAACATGCTTAACCGGGAAGTGGGAGATCCCATTTGGATAGCTATATTAGTATACTATTGAGTTCGGCAGCTTTGCACCAACATTTCGAATATTTATATTCTTATTATTTATTTAGTAGTGTGCTAAATTATATAATATATATATATATATATATATATATATATATATATATATATATATATATATATATATATATATATATATATATATATATATATATATATATATATATATATGTATATTCTATGACAAAAAAAATCGACGCACCAAGAAAGAGTTGTCCGATTTTAATGAAATTTTGTATGCAAAGACATTTTGAGCGAACATGCAAATGAATAAAATTTGGTGTCCAATGAATAAATAGTGGGAGCTCCAGCGCATCGTAACTGCGCATTCGGCAGTTGTATATCTAGGCAGGTTATACACCAGCTGCAGGTGGGTTTGGTCTGGGTTGTCATCTCCTTTGATAGCTGGACCCCTTTGGTAGTCATTTCTGGCAATGCTGGCAGCACATCGGCCCGTAGACAACATCCTACGAGTAGTTGTGTTACCGTTCCTTTTGCGACACCAGGAATTTACTTTTCAACAAGATAATGCCCGGCCGCACATATTACGTGTTGCTATGAATTGTCTTCAATCTTGCCCAACACTTCCTCGGCCAACTATATACCCTGATCTCTCTTCCATAGAGCACATTTGGGACATTATGGGAAGACGATTGCAACCATCCAAGAATGTTGACGATTTAGCCCGACAGTCGGAGACAATTTGGCAAGAACTTCCTCAGGACACCATCCGTGAACTTTATCACTCTACGCCACGCCGGGTGACATTTTGCATCCATGCCAGACGTGGACCAACGCCTTATTGACTTCCTCCCTTTGCATACGGTCATACTCTAAATCCTTAAATTGTTCTGAAATTTTAATATTTTCTTTTTCTATGTATTTTCTTCACATCCAACAATTTTTATCACAATCGAATAACTCCTTCTTGGTGCATCGATTTTTTGTTATAGAGTGTATATATATATATATATATATATATATATATATATATATATATATATATATAGATTATATATATATATATATATATATATATATATATATATATATATATATATATATATATATATATATATATATATATATATGTATATATATATATATATAATCTTCCCTTTCGAATGACTGTCTTACGATTCGCGTCCGGGAATACCATTCACACATGTCACTTTCTGTCTTCTATATTTTATCCAATCATTTCGAATGTAGGAGTTAAATCCTTATTGAGGTCTCTCTAGGCGTAGAATGAATGCATCACTAGAGCCAGAAGTTTACAATATTCCGACGACTGATAAAGATGCTGAAAATTTAATGCATCAGAAAATGGAAAAAAAAAATGAAAGTTTATTATTGAACAAGAAAAGAGAAACGCGATGTTAAATAACATACTTTTTTGTGCCATAGGGCAGACATTTTTCAATATTAAAATATTTTCTTTTCGAAAAATATTATCTGCTGTGGAGGGATAGGACTCCTACACAAATTAATATTTGTGCTTCCTTTGCATTATTTATGGGCATCGAACTCCATTTATCTCATAGAATAATAGATAAACGCAGAATTTATTTCAAATTAAGAGGAATGGACAATTTTGTCAATTGACAATCTTTTGCATTTTAAAAATATGTTAACCCCCTCACAACACCTAAAAGAACCGCTTATAATATATATTTTTAGGTTTATTTTATTCTTACATTTTTATCTAAAAGTGAAATGAGATATATTTTTCCACTTCGTAACAATCATTACATAAGACGTGCGTCTAATGAATATAGTTGTATATATTTACTTTCCCTTCAATACGTGGTAATGTATAGGGAAAGTATTGAAATCATGTCGAAAATCGCAACTCGAGTTTTCGACAAATCTACACGTTTCAAGATCCCTAGAATACGAAAAAATTATTTCTAGCGTGACGTCTGTCTGTGTGTCTGTCTGGACAGATTTTGTATCCACTCTAACTAAAACACTAATTGACCGAATTTCATAAAATTTGGTAGGTAAGTCACTTGTGGACGAATCTGGTGCTGATTTGTTTTGGGTACGATTCGGGATAAAAGAATCCGCCTTTTTTTTGCGAAATGGCCCGCGAAAGCTTGTATCCACTCTAGCTGAAAATCTAATGAATCGAATTTTACAAAATTTGGTAGACAAGTCGCTTGTGGGTCACCCTGGTGCTTATTAGATTTTGGTACGATTAGGAAAAAAATTACCTGCCTTTTTTTGAAAAATGGCTCGCAAAAATCGACAAAATCTAAAATAAAAAACTACGTATGCTGAAATATATCCATTAAATGCTTGCTTTATTCGTAATTTTTAACGAAGAAAAGAATAAGATCAACCCTATTACACTAGGACTAGCTGTTCTCGAGATATATTCGTTGTTTCGTTTTTTCTCTACGCCACCTTTGAAAATGAATCCAGTTACCAAATGAGAACGAAAATTGAATTAATAGTGAATTAAATTTAATTAAAATAAAGAGAATGTGTATACAAGTCTGCAGGGAAAGTCATGTGCTGCCCACAACAGATTTTTTAGTTTTTTTTACTCGCCTTCTTTCCTTCCACTGTATGATAATGTATATGGAATACATTGGAGAAGTGTTGAGAATTTAAAATCGAGTTTTAGAAGCATATATTTGAACACGAATACATTATTTAAATACTGCGTTTGTGCCTGTTTGTAATTATATATGTCCATCTGTCAGTCTGTAAAATGTATGTATCCACTCCAATTTAAAAGCTAGTCGACTTAATATTATGAAATTATATGTTTAAGTTATTCATGGAATATATTTATACTTAATATATTTCTGTACCAGTTGGGGAAATTGAACATTTTTAATGACTCGGAATGTCCAGCAAAAACTGAAATGAGATATCATAATACATAAATATGCTTATTAATTCTCAATGTTTATTTTTTATGTTGAAACAAATACGACCAATCGCATTACTCTAGGTCCTGGAGCAGGAGTTCTCAACTTCTGGATGGCTGTGGATTTTGAAATACGTCAACGCATCCAGAACTTCTATAAAGAAACACAACTTTACTGTGTTTAGGAATAGTTTATTGAAGTCCGAGCTTATTGAAGTTTTGTGTCAATTTATAAAATTCCAAAGATGAAAACATTAGTGCATCATGTAACTCAATTGTAGATGTACTATAAAGTAGCATAGATCCCTACCAACCGGTACAGTAGTTTCGATGGTAATTACTCAAGCATGTGTAGTACAGGTTCAATCAAGTAAATTATAATACCAGTTTCAGTTAGAGCTATAATATATTTTGTTTTTGACCACAGCTTCATTCAGACAATTCTCCGCAATAGTTTTTCTTGTCTGTAAGTTCATTTAATACATTATAAGGAAAGCGCTTATCAATATCTCTATGTCACATTTGGCAAAATATTTAGTGACAATTTCGCTATATCTGTAAACATTTTGTCGCAATATCCGCAACGTGCCAACTTAAAAAAAATCGCAAAGTTGGTTTGTCGGCACTTTATCTCTGAAAATTAAATTTCTTTGATGCACCTTTTCTTATGGCGACCTAGTTGGTCATAAAGCAATTGAATTTTCTTGGAAGGTCATATACTATTGAATATATATGATAAATATGCGTGGTCACTTGTATCCGCTAATTTTAGGAGCGTAAGTTCTGTCCGTCGGCGGATTGGAAAAACACCAATACATGGTTTTTATACACACCGTCAAATGGCGTGCTTAACGTCTAGTGTCCAATTAAAATCCTTACTAATAAAATTTTTTACTAATAAAAGTTTTTCTCCATTTCTTTTATCCCAAAGATGAAAATTGATTTTAAGCACTGGTAATGTCTTTAAGTGCAGTTGCGGCGATAATAACTATATGATTTAAGCCAGCTTCGTGAAGCATGTTTTTTTTTCTTCGCACTTCACACATAACCAAAATCATTCGTAGATGGTTTCGACCGTAATTTCTTTTCTCCTTGAAATAGTTTTCTACCGCACTGTAATCGTATCCGGAAGCCTAATGTTCACAGTTTTGGCTGGAGTCCATGAGTGCTGAAATTACCCAGTTAATCATTGTATCGAGAGTGCGGTAAATGATTGCGACGAAAGCAGCCCCATGTAACGAATTAGGCTCCGGTACGCTGAAAATGCGGGATTATATTTTATTTAATTTTGATTGATAATTGTGGGAGTCTGCCATATATCTCTTTATCGGAAGGAAATATAGAGAAAGGGACCTTTGCAGTTAGCGGCAGATGTGGGAATACTGCCCGTTAAATTCCGAGACAAAAAAAGCTTTACTTCAAAAGTTATGCACAAAAGATAACCGTGCCTGTCAGTAAATTCATATACTATATAAGAAAAATATGTGTCATTGTTTATCTGTCACATATGACGAAACATTCGTTGACAATTTTGCAGTTTTAGTAATGCTTTATGTGCAATATAGCCAACTTGATGAGTTTAAAGACATTTCGTTGATTTGGCGATATTTCGCACACATTAATCATACACTGAGGTGGGACGCTCTGAGTTACTTTCCCTACATGTATAGTGCCGATCCGATGATCGAGCGCTTAGGGACATGCGTTACCGTCTGATCGCTGGATTGTCGGGTTGCGGGTTCGAATTCCGCCAGTGGGCATGGATGTTGTCATGTCGAGGCCAAGTCAGACTTCCGCCCGTCGGGGAGCCTCTATAAAAGTGAAGCTGCAAATATCCTCCCCTTCGCCATGGGATACCCTGGGGGGTCTTGTGATTGTGGGGCGTAAGCGCTCCTTCACCACGGGGGAATTAGTAACGAACGAACATGCATAATTTAATGTATAGTGAAAGTATTGTGATAGGGGCCGAAAATTCGAATTCGAAATTTCGATGTAAAAACTAGTTTAAAGCATCCCTGAACTCGAATCGAACGTTTTGTGGTAGTTTGTCTGTCTCTGTGTGTGTGTGTTCGTGTGTCTGTGTGTGTCCGCGAGTCTGAACGTTATCGAACGTTTTGAACGTAATTTGATACGAATATTACAAACCATGAATACTGCATCAGTATAAATTTTAAACACAATCAAACGTTCAGCAGCTCTCAAAATTTTTAAATAAATGTTTGAAAAAATCATAAAAAATTAGAACTTTCAATACTATCAAATACACAAGAAATATGTACGTATTTTTTGTTCTAACTTTATAACGCTAGCTTAAACCCTTTTCGAGATTTTGCACGTTTTTCAAATAAATGCATTTAAAAATACAGAAAAATGAGCAGTAGAAATGTCATACAAACAAAATGTAACATATAGCAAAAAATGTGACGAAATTGGTGACGAAATTGGGGAAATATCGCCAACTTGGCGACGTTTTAATGTGGGGCCGAACATATCGCCAAATTTGCAAAAATTATGCTAATATTCCGAAAATGACGCCAAATTGGTGAAATTATAGTTAAAATATCTTAGCATAATGAAGTATATTGTTTATCAGGTTTTTCTTTAAATGCCGAAGGGTATTTTATACATTTTATAGATGTTTGAATTTTTTACTACATAGAAAAATTGACCAAAGAAAAAATCTGATGTTTAAATATCAACCGATACTCACTTTAGAAGCTTTTGAAGTGGTATTACATGGGAAAATTCACGAAAGAAAACACCAGGTGCAAAAGTTACTTTTGTAGTAAATTTTGAACGAAAATATCTGTATTTCAAACACGGCAGTCCAATCGAAAAGATGTATTTAATAAAAAGAGAAAAGAGGGGTAAATCTCTGGAGAAACGTGTTTTCTTTACATCTTAAAAATAATCGATAGTTTGGCAAGAGTACGGCCATTGTACAAATTTGTAAGTAACAGTAAAAACTAGTGTGTGATAAGACCTACATTTTTTATTCAATCTAATAACCTATATATTATAATCTTTATATGAGTGGTACACACATTGATATGATGTATATATGTTATTAAAGTAACAGATTGTAAATAGGATGTGAAAAATACATGTATTTCTCTACCGCAGAGAAATGCAACTTTTGTTAAATCTACACTTCGATGCTGTTAATTATGCTTTCATGCTGCTTTTGCTCATGAATTGTTATTTTGCTCTAATAATAATAATAATAATTATAATCAAGTACCCTTTCTCTTAATATAATCATAACCTCTTCGCCAATCTACTTTTTCCATCCAAATACAAGAACTAGTGACTTTTGTTAGACCTGTATAAATATTTTTTTCAGTATCTTCTATTTCATATTTCATATGAAAATGTGCTTATTACAGTAAATAAAAGTAACGTCATTAAAATTGACTTTAATTAAAAAAGATAAATAATGGGTAATTCATTTTAAGAAAGACAGCGGAATGTCTAGACAGTATAATTGGAACTTAATTATTTTCTTCAGTTTACAAATAGGATTTCATTAATTCATAACAATGCGCTTAAGCAGTAAATTTCGCAAAATGGATTTAATTTCAAACAATAAAATTCGTCCGTTATACCCCATTTGCAAATTAATTTTCGTAACTACAGGATTTCTTCTTATTCTTGGACTGTGTAAAGTAATATTTCCACCTATGTCTGAAATTACCTTTTAAATGACCACTTAATCTTTACTCCTATTAAAGGGTAACCCCAAATGCCATCATTATTCACATCACTTCTATTCTTTCTAATGTAATTGATGATCTAGAAATATTCCAGTCTAGTCACTTGGAGATGTGATTCTTTCATCAATGACAAAAGTTCTCGTAAATCATGGCTGTACTTTTATCCTATCGCATGTTTATCAAAGAAAGTCTATAATGTGGATTAACAAATTAGTATATCAAATACCGGTAAATTATTTTATTAAATTTATAGTTCAGTGAAATAGAAAATTTTCTGCAGCCTTACAATTCTCAAGTTTCTAAAATACATAATTTATCGAGTTTACGAAAGCTAATCTGTATTTCTCTTAACTATATGACCTCTTAACTTTCTCTTAACTTTTAATATTTCTCTTAACTTTTATGACCAGTATTTTTGCAAGAAAATTAATATGCGACTATTTTTTATGAAGTTTGTTTTATTTAATAATGTATGCTGAGTGGTGTCTAAAATATACTTAGTAAAATCCATTGGCTGGGTAGGTTTCAGCGTTCAGCCGCACGATCGATACAGCCAGATGCAAAGTTTCCGCCTTCTGGCTTACCGGGAGTATTTTGTAAACTGATAAAATGTTATTCCACTCCCCTTTCATTTTAATCACTCCCGGGCGATAAATTAAAAATCCAAGATAATAATCGAAAACTGAAAATCTGCCAAGCCCTGTATCTTGGTCGATACCATAAGTGTTGTTGTTGAGACCCAGACCGTCCGACCTACCAGAAAGGTGTAAGGTACCTGTTTGGACGGCCGGGAAGTGCCACCTAAATTAGACCGGAACCCAGTGGGGGAGGCATCCACAGGGACCGTAACCTCCTTCCCCTACCACCAACCTCTCGGAAGGACTTACAGATCCACATGTCCGTCATCGTACTCCGTAGGAACACGGCGGCAGTTGTGACAGCGTGCAAATCCAGCGCGCAAACCACAGGGCTATCGCGTCCGAAATGTGCCAACAGCATGCAGTGTCCCCAGGTGGTCACCCACCCAAGTACTAATCGCGCCCGATGCTGCTTGACTTCGGTGATCTAATGAGAGTCGTTTTCAGCGCGGTAGGGCCGTTGGCATGTGATAAAAGTAGTGTAAATATTGCAGGCGGACGAGTAATTGCTTGCATACCTGTAGACTGGCATAACTTGCCCAAAGGTGAGCAGACATCAAAGCTAAGATCGCTCTTCTCTTGCAGATACCCTCCTTACCCCTACCAACAACCTCTCAGAAGGACTTACGGACCCACATGTTTAACGTGATCGTACTCCGCATGAACACGGCGGCAGTTGTAGCAGCATGCAAATCCAGCGCGCAAACCACCGAACTACCGCGCTCGAAATGTGCCAACAGCATGCAGTGTTCCCAGGTGGTCACCCACACTAGTACTAATCGCGCCCGATGCTGCTTGACTTCGGTGATCTAACGAGAACCGTTTTCAGCAAGGTAGGGCCGTTGGCATGTGATAAAAGGAGTGTAAATATTGCAGACGGACGAATAATTGCTTACATAACTGTATACTGGCATAACTTGCCAAAAGTTGAGCAGTAGTTCTCAAAGGTAAGATCGCTCTTCTCTTGCAGATACCCTCCTTCCCCCTACCAACAACCTCTCGGAAGGACTTACGGACCCACATGTTTAACGTGATCGTACTCCGCATGAATACGGCGGCAATTGTGGCAGCGTGCAAATCCAGCTCGCAAACCACCGGGCTACCGCGCCCGAAATGTGCCAACAGCATTCGGTGTTTCTAGGTGGTCGCCCGATACTATAAGTGTGAAAATATACAGTTTTCTAAATCAACTGGCGTCTGAGCTGAGTGAGAAGACTTTTTGAAAAACAAATTATCCAATTATGGAGAATCCCAAATCTAACTTTGTTAGGTTCTACCCGCTGTAGACACTGTGTTTACATATTCAGTCTTCTGGATCACAGGATATCTTCTGAGGTGGGAGAGACCAGAATGCATTATAAAAATTTTATATAAATAATTGATGCGTTTAGAATGCTCTTAGTTTAACGTAATTTTAAAATAATATTCAATGCTACAGATATACGACCATGGGCGACCATGACTTCATATTTAGTAATATGATTGTAAACTTTTATCTAAATTAGAAATAAGAAAATATTTAATATGTTATATATTGTATGTATTTATCTTGCGTAGGTAATATAAATAATGATATCATAAATAATGATAAAGAACAATCTATAATTTTGAATATCATTTAATTCCATTTTATTTATATGTCTAATCAAGATTTTTAATTTTACTACATATATAAAGTATTGTATGTATATGTCTAGGGAAAATTATTGTGACCGGTTGAAATATTCAAAATTGGATTTTTTGACAGAAAAACACGTTTCAAGCATCTCTGAACTCAAATGCAATATGCAATCAAATGGAACTCATTGGAATATAGAATCAAATCTAACTCAAATGGAATATCGTGACTCAATCGTATCTCTGAACTGAAATAGCGTATCGTACATTACTTCTATTATTTGCATTTTTATGTTAAATTATGTTATTTTACTCACCAAGGAAGTACAAATTATAGAAAGCGAGAATTCGAATATAATGTTCCTTTACATAATACCGAATTATTTTTAAGTTAAAACGCCAATTATCAATGTTACAAGCTCCACGGCACATTGGTTTAAACTTTTGTTAAATTATACATTTGACTTTTTTCTGGAACACGGCATTATTTCAAACAACCGAAGTAAGCAATACTTAACTCAAATATAACTTGACAATTATCAATATTGATAGCATCTGCAATAATAATTATATATCACATATATTCAAATATTTTAATAATAATTTCATCAATTTGGCGTCAGTTTCGTTAATTCCGCGTCACTTTTGGATTTTGGTGATATTTTAGTCAATTTAGCAGCATTAAAAGAAGCGTTAATGTTGTTGTTGAAACCCAGACCGTCCGACCTACCAGAAAGGTGTAAGGTAACTGTTTGGACGGTCGGGAAGTGCCACCCAATTTAGACCGGAACCCAGTGGGGGAGGCATCCACAGGGACCGTACCCTCCTTCCCCTACCACCAACCTCTCGGAAGGACTTTCGGACCCACATGTTTAACGTGATCGTACTCCGCATGAACACGGCACCAGTTTTGGCAGTGGCTGGAATCGAACCCGGGCCTACCGAGTGCAACTCCAGCGCGCTAACCAATGGGCTACCGCGCCCAGAAGCGTTAATGTGACAAAAGTTTGCCAAATGTGTAACAAAGTTCAACTCATTTATCGCCAAACGTTGCTGACAGACTGTAAATTATTGGGTGTCAAAATATGAAACTATTTCATAAAATTTCTCTCGGAGCACAAAATTTCTCTCATTCTGGAGCAAACTTGATTCATGATGTTAACAAGTTATACAAATAATATTACATATGAAAATTAACATATTTTACGATTAGTTAATTTTCATATGTAATACGACAGTACGTGAAAGTATGTGTAATATTTTAGTACGAATAACTTCCATATGCAATATTACAGTAATATGTAATATTATAGCACGTATAGCATGGTAAAACACGTTAATGCTTTTTTCAAATTTTATGGAATTTTTTGATAAATTTGTTTAAAAAACATGCAATACCTCGATAAAGGTTCATGTCAGCATTTTAAGCGTTGCTTCATTCGTTTTCTTATAATAAATTACATAAGAAATGATTATTTATGTAATTAATAAAAGGCTCTGATTTTTAATGGCATTTTCAAAATTACACTAAAAAATTCATGTGTCTTTCAAGCATTCGATTATTTTCAAAATCATTAGGGTTCTATTATTAACTGATTCTAATAATCGTACCAAATTACACTCGACACACACACACACATACATACACACACATTCCATTCTAGTTCATAGACTCTTCAAACGTGATTTGAAAAACGTGCTTTGAAAAGTCCAATTTGAATTTTTGAACCTGTCACAATATTTTCCTTATACATATCTTAGGTCACAAAACTTTCTCTATATGTAGTGAAATTAAAAATCTTAACTAGATATATAAGTAAAATGGAATTAAATGGCATTCAAAATTATAGATTTGTTTATCATTATTTATGCTCAGGTACTATTCTTGGTCTGTTAATTAAAAATCATTTAAATCACATTGGATTCCACATCGCGCCGAAAAATCACACAATTTGTAAAAAATGCATAAATGGAAATTTTTATAATTAATTTTTTTAATTAAATCTAAAACCAACATCTTGAATTGAAACTTCAGTTTTATTAATTAGTGACCACAATTAGTATCGTTATTTAGCGAGCTAAAGAAGAACCATACGATAGAATTATGGAATAGAAATATTCTAGCTTAATTAAATACTGGGTTAAAAAAATATGTTTCAGGATAGTACTTTTTCCGAATGTACTTTTTAGAATTTCGATACTATAGAAAATAATAATGCAATTCAGATTTTCTTCTGGAAACTCATTGAAATTCAATAAATGCATTGGGATTACCAACAGCAATAAACATACAGAATGGGTTTAATTCTTTCAAGAGGTAACATGCTCCCCGAGGAAAAATTACAATTTTAATAACACGGGAATTACTTGTGTTAATGCCTCAACAATGAATCCGTTTTATTTTAGGATAAAAGTAGTTATTACAACAAATTTAATAAGTTGAAGCGAATACGTATTTTATGATTTTCCTTCATATATCCTATTAAAATCCAATAGTGTATTTATGTATGTATTTATATAAGTATGTGAGTATATGTGCGTATTCCGAAATCCCTTACTTAGCCTAGAAGCTCGCGGTAATTGAACCGGAAATAGTTCATAAACTATATATATTTTTTAGGGTTGCCATTCGCCATTTTGACTCTTTTTGGATATTATCTTTTAGCTGTTATTAGTGTTGGGCAACAAAATTTCGAAAGTCAACATGATTTTCATCTTTATATTTCTCTAATTTTTATTCGCTATTTTATTTCACAATTTTCCTCTATTATTGTGTCATTTTTTTTTCACGAGAATAAACTTTCATGACATACTTAATATGTTTAATGCATATTTTATGTATGCTCGGTGATAATAGTTTTGGTCTGCGGAAAATGATTATCTCAATTACACACCTAACTAAATAAGGTTAACCTTATTTATTATCATGTATAATATCCAAAGATATGATTTGTGATCATAAATTGACCAATGTCCTCGAATGATGACTTTTTTCGAGGACGCCCCACTGATTTTATCCTCAAAGCAAGGTTTCCAAATCTTGGTTGAAAGAAATGTGTGGACGGTGTTCTATTGATGAAATTATTTTCGTGTAAATAAATTGTAATAAAAATTAATAAATTATGTATATTTAAAGTACTAGATTCATTTTTGTACCAAAGGCCACCCACAAATGGGGACGGTCACATTTGAGTGGGGGATCCAGATCCCTAATTTTTACTATTATAAACTATTTTTCGATGGTGGTGAAATAATTAATATCAAGTGTTACTAGTTTGCAGGTTGAAAGAACGGACCCACTACAATTCTGCACAAGGGGGAAAAAGAGTTCGGGAAATAGGGTGAAAACCAGGGAATTTAATGTTTGTAAGAACAATTTGGCAACATAACTTCAAACCTTCAAAGTTCGTTAACTTATTAAAGGACGTTGCAATTATTTTTCTTCAAAACCATGTACCTTGAAAAATCTACAAAAAATTATATTGAAAAAAAAATATCTATATCGGAAATCTACTAAAAACGCAATCTACTAAATTGTCTACTGGAGCTTAAAATTTCACTTACAAACTACTAAATAGATAAAAATTATTAAATTACACTGATGTTTAGAATATGACGAAAGTTAAATATTAAATAAAATTATTTTATAAAATGAAAGTGGTACGTAACATATTTATTATTTAACATTTTAAATAATCAATTTCTTTGACCTTTACCGAATGAAATAACAGTACTCTAAATTCCAATTTAACAATTTATGCCAGAGGTATTCTGAGAACAGAATCACACACAGAATGATATTGAGAAAGATTGATTTCTATTCATGGATGCAAAATACTTGGAAAGCCATAAATATGTGAAGGTTGAATATTTGGATGCATTGCTATACTTTTATATATATATATATAATGTATTAAAGGGAAAGTAATGAAGTAAATATACTAAAATAATTGATCAATGTATATTTAATAATAACTATGTTAAAGCTGCAGCAAAATGCATCACTAATACATAGAATTAAATGGAATTAAATGTATATAATTTATAACAATAAACGTGAAGTTATAATTCCAAGATTAGATAATATTTTCTCACGAGGTATCAATATTTTACATTTTGTTAAGAGGAAAGATTATTCAGTCAGAAAAACCCATTTACATATTATGTTTTGAAATAATGCACATTATCATCGCTGAGATTAAAGCATCACATTGATCGTTTGCATATAATCCCTTAGTGTAAGATATTTTCCTGCACACAAATAATTATATCATATCTTGAAACTAATCCATTAAACGTGCTTCTGAAATCTAGAACTTGAATACAAAGGATATATTTAGGCCTTTATATACACCAATGTTTTAAGTCTATATCATTTTACTGATGTGAAATATTTATTGTTTATCAGTTTCATAGGGTTCAATTTCTTTAACCATTTGTTCGTTATTGTACAATTTTTCGCCATTATAATATTATCACATAAAATCTAATTGCATCATTTTTTTTAAATTTTCATTTTCTTTCAGAAAATTTTAAATTTATTTTTTCTGCTCTTAAACTTGTACAAATGGCCGACCAATTTATCATTGCTGCGGTTACATTGTAACTCCAATTATCCTACTTATTCGCTTCGTTTCCATTCTTTCTGATCTAATTAATGATGAAGAAAACTCCTAGTTAAAATATGATTATCTAAAAAATGTTTTTAAAATATGATTATCTAAAGTGAAGTGAATTCTTATAAAGTCCTTGTAGTGTCTTATGCTCCATTTCAGTACATGATGAAGCAGATAAATTAATAATCGCAAAATAATATAATTTTATGTAAATACATTCTGTATACATATTTGCATGGGTATGATTACAGAAATACCACTCTTCTATTTATTAATAGAAGGGAAATATTTGACTCTCTATTACAATATGAATTCTAAAATACTTATTAAGCAAAATATATGATCATTACAATAATACCAGAAAATAAAATAGTTCTAAAACTATAAGCGGTTACACGTTTATGCATATATAGTTCCAAAATACTTATTAAGCAAATATGGCATCATTAAAATAATAGTTAAAACAATAAAATATAAAATAGTTCTAAAACTATAAAAACTTACTCTTTTATGCATAAAATATTCTGATCAAAATTATCAGTAAAAATAATATAACTATTATATTTAGAACATTATACATAATTAATAATATAACTATTATATTTAGAACATTATGTTAGAAGTAACGAATAATCTAATATTGCCACTTAGTAAAAAAATAATTATATGTTCCTATTGCTAAAAAACACATGCAAATAAATAATGTAGTATGACAGACAATAAAGAAACTTAAATGAAATAATCAAAGTTTCCATTATTTTAATATCATCTGCAGATTAAACCGTTATTACTTTACCTATAATATATGGTGATGTTTAAGGGAGGTATCGGAATCGTGTCGAAAATCGAAACGAGAGTTTTCGACGGATCTACACGCTTTAAACACTCTAAAACTCGAAACAACTACTTTTAGCATAAGTGTGTGTGTGTGTATCTCCTCTGGCTGAAATACTATTTGACCACATTTGTAAAAATATTTTGGATAAATCACTTGTGAGATAATCCGGTGCTGAATAGATTTTGGTATTATTCAGATAAAACAAATTTTCCTTTTGACGAAATGGCTCCAAAAGTCATATGTTCCCACTTTAGTGAAAAAAATATTTGACCAAATGTTGCAAAATTTAGTAGATAAATATTTTGAGATTTAATTTGGTGCTGATTATATTTTGGCAAGATTTCAAAAACACTACGTATGTTCAAATGAATCCATTAAATGCGTATTTTGTACGTATTTTTGACGCCAAAAATATGACTAAAAATATGCCAAAAAATTTACTAACCCCACAACAGTCGCACTAACAGTTTTCGAGATACTTGTTTCGCATATAGTTTGTTTCTCATTACTTTCCTTATATACATAATGTATAAGGAGAGTATTGTGACGGGGTGGAAAATTCGAATTCGAGTTTTCGACGGGAGAGCACGTTTCAAGCATACCTGATCACGAATCAAACATTTTTGAAGTGATGTCTGTGTGTGTGTGTGTGTGTGTGTGTGTGAAAGTATGTGTGTGTGTGTGTGTGTGTGTGTGTGTGTCAGTGGGTCTGTGGAGACGATAACTGACGAACGAATGGACCGATTCGAACCAAATTTGGTACAAAAATCACAATCCATAAACACTGGAAGCCTATTGTTTTTATACGTAATCGAATGTTCAGAACCCTCCTAAATTTTAGAATGAAATTTTGAAAAAAACGTCAAAAAATCAAAACCGCTAATAAAGTTACGCAAATAGACATTTCTTATGTAATTTTTCATTAGAAAACGATTGGCATAAATTTTAGAACGCTAACATGAACCGTTCTCGAGATATTGTACATTTTTCAAAAAAATTATGGAAAAGTAACATAAAAAAAATTCCTATTGATAAACATATTCACTTTTCATATGTAATACCATGCGATAAATTGAGTGATATCATTCTCGTGGATCTAGCTCGTTCCATTCATGAAAAATATACTTTAAATAATACTTTTGTATTTGAACGCCAATAGTCATTTATCAGCTGTAAGAATAACTTTTTTCTTAGTGCATCACGCTTGGCGATATTTTGGCGACGAATTTGGGCGGAATGTCGCCAACTTGGCAACTTTTTTGAAATGTTGCCAAATTAATGAAAATCTCGCCAAATGGATAAAAATGATGCTAAATCAATGAAAATGACGACTAATTGTCGAAAATTCAATATCTTGGAAAGAATATTAGTATCTACTATAAGAAAAACCTAATTTTTTACTGTAAAAGTAGTAAATTCATTACATTATATAAGGAAAGTCATGTCTTGCCCACATCAGATTTTTTTTAACACTCGCGTATTTGAAAATACGTGCAATCGCCAAGTGAAAAAAAAAATAAATAAAATGACAAATTCAGTGTAATTTCAAATAATTATCAATGTTCTTTCAAGCAAATAAACTAAATTTATTGGATTATGAAAGAAAAATAATAATTCTGAAGGAAAATTATGTGCTGACCGCATTCGATATTTCCAACCAGGTAAGCTATGACGAAAAATGCTTGGTTTGATGTGTACTACTACCTCGTAAAGGTTGACCCATCTTTTTTTAATCACCCTGTATATAGTAAAAAAGTAGGGATAAAAAGGGAGATTGTGTTTATACATGTAACCATACACTGGTAAACAAAATAAAGCATTAAAAATGTTTCAGGGCATCTTTTAAAGTCTAACATTCCTTGTCTTTGACGGGCTGAAATTCTAGTTGACAAATAATGATATATATTTTTTTGCATAACTATTGTCAATTGTTCAGGTTTTTTACAAAATGCTTTCATTTAATTTGAATACGCAAATCTTCGTTATTACCCTATTATCAAAGTAAATTTAATTACTATAATTATCATTAATTTCCTTTCTTTTTTTGGGACATTTTAAATCTCTTTTTTGTCTTTTATTAAAAGCTACCAAATGAAGTACCAATTTAGCTTTGCTTCCTTTACATTATAACTCCAATTGTTATGCTTATTCGCGTCTTTTATTATTTCTAAGCTAATTAATGATGAGGGAATTGCCTCACTTCAGACAAAATTTATCATCTGATTACTACTTTCCCTACATACATAGCATAATGTTTTTGTTGTAATAAATGTTGTTGTAGTAATTGCGACGGAGTTAAAAATCCAAATTCCAATTTACAATAGAAGAGCTTATTTCAAGCATCCCTGAACTTGAATCGAACGTTTTTGAAATGATTTATGCCAATGTGTGTATGTATGTTAGTGTGTATGTATGTTAGTGTGTATGTATGTTAATGTGTATGTATGTTAATGTGTGTGTATGCTAGTGTGAATGTATGTTAGTGCGTATGTAAGTCAATGTATGTATCTGTGAAACTGTGAAAGTGCGATATCTCACTAAGAAATGACACTTTTCGAAAATTAGTTGTAGCGATTATTACAATCAGTGAATATTGCAATCCAAATGATTTAAAACCCGTTCGAACATTTGAAAGGCTCCCGAAATTTTAGAATGTTTTTTTTTTAATCATAACTAAATGAGTACCTTCACTGATGTTAAATAAATAATAATTTTAAAATTATTTTTATTTGAAAGTGAATGGCACAATCTTTAGAACACAGACTTGAAACGTTTTCGAGATATTGTACGTTTAAGTAAATGACATAATATTGAAAACTAGTAAATACCGTTAAATATGTAGCATTTGACGATAAGTTTAACGACCTCGACGACTAATAAAACGAAAGATCGCCAACTCATAAACTTTTTGAAAATGTCTTCAAATTAACTAAAATGCCGCCAAATTGGAGAAATTGACGATAAAGTTACGAAAATTACGCCACATTGAGGAACTAAGAGGTCCATATTCTATTGCATTGACCATATTGCTTAGCAGATGCTAGTAATAGTATTTCCAGTTGTCTAGTTATATTTACTCGACATTTAGTACTTTGAAATAATTTTACATTTCGTCATGCAGAAAATTCGCAAATGTTAGTGTACTTTTAACGTTTGAAACATCGTGTTGTAGATCTTGTACATCATTATATCGCATTGGATAATTAACGTCATTGTATTATGCAGGGAAAGTCATGTTCTGGCCACATAAGGTATTTTACCATCAAAGTTAATATACACATGTTCCAGAATTCTATCTTTCTGGCACCATTAATTATATTTTAAATTATTAATTATATATATATATATATATATATATATATATATATATTAATGTTTAAAAGTATATACATCTGGAGCTGTTAGAAATATAAACACATACTATTGTAACTAAAGAAATCTATAATTTGATATTGTGCAACCGACCAGTTATATACTATTAATTGCACTGTTCTTTTGTAGAACCAGTCAATAGCATATTGGACGGTCCTACAAAAAGTTATTCAAGATTAAAAATGTTGGCGTGCTAGTTCTGTGAGAAGTACTTTTCGTTTACAAGAAAATAATTTTTTTATTCCTCGGTGTACAACACTATGCACAAACGTACAAAAATATTTTTACTTTCCTTATATACAAAATCTGATGTGGGCAACACATGACTTTCCTTATATAATGAAATGAATTTACTACTTTTAGAGTAAGATAAATAGGTTTTTCTTATAGTAGATACCAATATCCTTTCCAAGATATTGAATTTTCGACAATTAGTCGTCATTTTCATTGATTTAGCGTCATTTTTATCCATTTGGCGAGATTTTCGTTAATTTGGCAACATTTCAAAAAGTCGCCAAGTTGGCGACATTCCGCCAATTTCGTCGCCAAAATCTCGCCAAGTGTTATGGACGAAGAAATAAGTTATATATATATATATATATATATATATATATATATATATATATATATATATATATATATATATATATATATAACTTATTAGATATTGAATTTTCGACATATATTATATAACTATTATTATATATTTATATATTATATAACTTATTAGATATTGACTTTTCCACAATTAGTCGTTATTTTCATTGATTTAGTGTCATTTTTATCTATTTGGCGAGATTTTCGTTAATTTGGCAACATTTCAAAAAGTCGCCAAGTAGGCGACATTCCGCCAATTTCGTCGCCAAAATCTCGCCAAGCGTTATGGACGAAGAAATAAGTTGTTCTTACAGCAGATAAATTGGCGTTCAAATGCAAAAGTATTACCAAAGTATCTTTTTTCATGAATGGAACGAGCTAGATCCACGAGAATGATGTCACCCAATTTATCGCATGATATTATATATGAAAAGTGAACATATTTCTCAATAGGAAATTTTTTTTTCTATTTTATATGACTTTTTGATAATTTTTTTGAAAAATGTGCAATATCTCGAGAACGGTTCATGTTAGCGTTCTAAAATTTATGTAAATCGTTTTCTAATGAAAAATTACATAAGAAATGTCTATTTGCGTAACTTTAATATTGGTTTTGATTTTTTGACGATTTTTTCAAAATTTCATTCGAAAATTTAGGGGGGTTCTGAACATTCGATTGCGTATAAAAACAATAGGCTTCTAGTGTTTATAGATTGTGATTTTTGTACCAAATTTGGTTCGAATCGGTCCATTCGTTCGTCAGTTATCGTCTCCACAGACCCACTGACACACACACACACACACACACACACACACACACACACACACACACACACATACTTTCACACACACACACACACACACACACACAGACATCACTTCAAAAATGTTTGATTCGTGATCAGGGATGCTTGAAACGTGCTCTCCCGTCGAAAACGCGAATTCGAATTTTCGACCCCGTCACAATACTTTCCTTATACATTATGTATATAAGGAAAGTAATAATGCATAAGGAAAGTTTTGTGACGGGGTCGAAAAGTCGAATTCGAGTTTTGGACGGGAGAGCACGTTTCAAGTATCCCTGATCACGGATCAAGCATTTTTGAAGTGATGTCTGTCTGTGTGTGTGTTTGTGTGTGTGTGTGTGTGTGTGTTTGTGTGTGTGTGTGTGTCAGTGAGTCTGTAGAGACGATAACTGACGAACGAATGGACCGATTCGACCGAAATTTGCTACGTAAATCGCAATCCGTAAACACTGGAAGCCTATTGCTTTTATACGCACTCGAATGTTCAGAACCCCCCTAAATTTTCGAGTGAAATTATAAAAAAATCGTCAAAAATCAAAACTGCTCATAAACTTACGCAAATAGACATTTCGATTGAATTTTTTATTAGAAAAAAATTGACATGCATTTTAGAACGCTAACATAAACCGTTCTCGAAATATTGTACATTTTTCAAAGAAATTATCAAAAAGTCATATAAAATAAAAAATAAAAATATTTCCTATTGAGAAACATGTTCACTTTTCGTATGCAATACCATGCGATAAATTTGGGGACATCATTCTCGTGGAACTAGTTCGTTCCATTCGGCAAAAATATACTCTGTGTAATACATTTGTATTTGAACGCCAATAGTCATTTATCTGCTGTAAGAATAATTTATTTCTCCGTCTGTAACGCTTGGCAATAGTTTGACGACGAATTTGGCGGAATGTCGCCAACTTGGCGACATTTTAAAATGTTGGCAAATTAACAAAAATCTCGCCAAATGGATAAAAATGACGCTAATTCAATGAAAATGACTACTAATTGAAGAAAATTCAATATCTTGGAAAGAATATAAGTATCTACTATAAGAATAAATTTTTTTAATTGTAAAAGTAGTAAATTCATTGCATTATATAAGGAAAGTCATGTGTTGCCCACATCAGATTTTTTTTATTTCTCTACTGTAAAGAGAAACTGACGAAATGTCAGTTGATTTTTTTTAGAGACACTAAATTTTCCTATTCAAAAAAAGTTTTAAGATTTTAAGGAATTGTTCTCTACTGTTGATAACATCCTTGGTAACAATCCAATATTAGTCTAATATTGGTTTTTTATTTATTCCAATATTGGACCAATAAGAAAAAGTGGATATTTCGACGGAATTGGTCTATTATTGGCTTAAAATATTGGGAAAATATTACGCCAATATTTCCAATGTAACGGCAATATTGGCGAAGTACTATGATGATAATATTAGCCAATATTGAAGCCCAATGTAACCCCACTATTTGCCCAAAATTGGGGTTACATTGGATATGTTTCCAATGAATGCCGAGATATACAATATTGGTCTACTATTGGAACAATATTAAATACTAATAAGCATTCTACTCATAGATACCGAGATCTATGAGGTCTAATTGTGGGCAAAAGACTGATTTTTTGGTCTTTACCTACATAGGAGCAGTGTCGAAAACCCAGACCACTCGACTCACCCTGATGCATCACCAGCAGTTTGAGTAGCCGGCATTGCAGCAGTGTGGAAACCCCAGGCTGTCCGACTCATCCAGAGGACTTGAGCAACAATTTGGACATTGTAGCAGTGTGTAAATCCCGTATGTATAAGGCGAGCAGTATTATTCATACATCAGTTTCAACCTTCAAATGATTTTTTATCCAATAACATAAGTAGCATAATTATTAATAATAGTCAGTTACTCAATAATAATATTTTCGATACCTGAAAATAATATATTCACTTAGACGACAAAAATATGTAAGTTTGCTCCAGGAGCATCAATGGTTGGAGCATCGGTTTCTGATTTGGGCAGATCAAATACCCCCACCTTAAAAATGGGAGACCTTTACAACGGCGTCCAAACGAATTTACAATGCAGGTTAGAAGCAATGGAGATGGGATTTGGAAAAAGACAAATACAGTTGTAAAAAGCACACCAAGTGATGCTAGAAAAGATGCTGTGGTCATTCAAATCGTTAGTTGGACGTCTATCTGACTTTAGGGGGAGGATATTATAGAATTAACATCAACGAAGATAATTTGAAATGTTGTCTTGTAGCTCAATTGTTAGAACTCTGATTGGCCAGTTCGAAGATTTGCTGTCCGATCTTCTTCTAGGAATGTGAGACCTTTACAATGTTTAACATGTTTACAGAATGGCATTGAAAAAAACATGTTCAATTCGCATTTTAGGCTTAAAACATTCCACCAAAATTCCTTAAAATTTCATTGCGTTAATGAATCCACAATATTAATTTTATTTACATGTACTGTCTACTGTATGGAAATGCAAAATGCTATTTTGGACTTAACTACAGGAATACAGCTGGGATAAAATGTATGAATTATAACTGTATGCTTAGAAAATATAATTTTAAACTTAAAATGTATTGCATACTTGAAATGTCGACATAACAAATTACTTTAAAGTAACTCTAGTCTTCAAATATGTAAGTTATCTTGCTGTTCATGACATAAGAATTTATAAATGCATCTATTTCTTTTAAAATGTATCTTCTTATATATTTCTAATTTGTTAACTTAGTGGAGTCGATTTCTTTTAAAACATTAAAATTTAAAGGTGATATAAACAATAATATCTATGTGTTTGTGTGTGCCAAGATCAAGTCTTTAGAAAACTCTATGCTAGTTATGTTGCAAAAATATATTCAATTATAAAAACAATAATGAGTTGGACATATCAGGTAATATAACTCTTTAATAATTTCTTAAAGAAAACCGGGCTAGGAACATTAAGTGACCACGAGTGTTTTGGGGCATTTTCTGCCTTATCCTTCGGGTCAGAAACAGTGTTTCCGCTTAGCAATCATTAAGAAGGACCTTTAAAAAAGTTTTGCTGTCAACTTCTTACCTGCTGAAGTTTAGGCAGTTCTTTCGTGGCGATTGATAAGACATTAACTCTGACCTGATGAAAAATGCTCAAATCGTCTCGGAAGCAATTTCTATCACCTCATTTCCCTATGAAAGCTAGCGTGAAATGTCATTGTGATATAGTATATTTTCAGTATAAAATTATCAAAAAATTAAAATAAGTATTGTTAAATAGTTTGCTATTCCTGATTAAATGTTAGGACATACAGTTACAAACACATCGCTAGATCTTGATCGTCTAATTCACGAGAAAGAGACAGTTTGTATTACTTTCCTTATATACATAATGTATAAGGAAAGTATTGTGACGGGGTCGAAAATTCGAATTCGAGTTTTCGACGAGAGAGCACGTTTCAAGCATCCCTGATCACGAATCAAACATTTTTGAAGTGATGTGTGTGTGTGTGTGTGTGTATGTGTGTGTGTGTGTGTGTGCGAAAGTATGTGTGTGTGTGTGTCAGTGGGCCTGTGGAGACGATAACTGACGAACGAATGGACCGATTCGAACCAAATTTGGTACAAAAATCACAATCTGTAAACACTGGAAGTCTATTGTTTTTATACGCAATCGAATGTTCAGAACCCCCCTAAATTGTCGAATGAAATTTTGAAAAAATCGTCAAAAATCAAAACCAATATTAAAGTTACGCAAATAGACATTTCTTATGTAATTTTTCATTAGAAAACGATTGACATAAATTTTAGAACGCTAACATGAACCGTTCTCGAGATATTGCACATTTATCAAAAAAAATTATCAAAAAGTCATAAAAATAGAAAAAAAAAATTCCTATTGAGAAGCATGTTCACTTTTCATATATAATATCATGCGATAAATTGGGTGACATCATTCTCGTGGATCTAGCTCGTTCCATTCATGAAAAAAGATACTTCGAGTAATACTTTTGCATTTGAACGCCAATTTATCTGCTGTAAGAACAACTCATTTCTTCGTCCATAACGCTTGGCGAGATTTTGGCGACGAAATTAGCGGAATTTCGCCAACTTGGCGACTTTTTAAAATGTTGCCAAATTAACGAAAATCTCCCCAAATGGATAAAAATTACGCTAAATCAATGAAAATGACGACTAATTGTCGAAAATTCAATATCTTGGAAAGGATATTAGTATCTACTAGAAGAAAAACCTATTTATTTTACTCTAAAAGTAGTAAATTCATTTCATTATATAAGGAAAGTCATGTGTTGCCCACATCAGATTTTTTGTTTTGTATTTTAATGCCAAAGAATTGGCAACAACCATTTGTTTCACCTTATACTTAATAAATGTTAATTGCGTCTTGATGTGGATTTTGAGAAGCTCTGCGCATATGTTTGCATGTATGTATGTATGTGTGTCAGCATGTGCGTATGTATATATATATATATATATATATATATATATATATATATATATATATATATATATATATATATATATATATATATATATATACGTGTGCGTATATATGTGCGTATATACGTGCGTATATACGAGCATGACCACACGACTCCAGCGATTTGCATAAAGACGCTGATCAAGCGATTAGCATAAAACTTTCTTGCTCTTCATAGATACTCTAGATTTGAATACGCAATGTTCCTGTAAATATAGTTAGTATGTTCTTGTAAGTAAATCTATGTTTCATGCTTTCCGATGTAATGAATACTCTTCAACGTTCGCACATTCGCCTTATGTATGGCCCTACGCCATACATACCTGTATATATATATATATTTGTATTCGTGAGTTTGCGGCCATCGATTTCTCTCGAACTCATGAAGCGTTTCGAATACAATTCAGTATGATTTATTCAATCAGTGAATACTGATACCACAATGATCATAAACGCATTTGGGAGTTCAGAAGTCCCTGCAACATTTTGAATTATTAATTCTTTAATTTAAAAAAAACAAACAGAATATTCACTAAAATTAAATATATAATTTCATACGTATTATTAAACAATAATTGAAATACATTTTAGAACACTATCATGAACAGTTCCCTCGATGTTGGACGGGTTTCAAATAATTGTGAACATCTTGCTGAATAATCGTAATTTTTTTTCACAAGCTATTAATTACATGTCAACTGCATTTTAGTGGCACAGTTTTACGTATATTTGAATGATATTTTTATTACCTTAAAGTAGCCAGATGTGCCAAATTTGTATTTAAATGATGTTAATTTCATGTTAATCATAATGTGGTTTGTCTCTATTTATACGCATATTTGGCGACTTTACGCACGATGATTAGTTGGATTTAACTTTTAAATCAGCTATGCACTAATGTACGATGCTATAATGTATGCTATAATGTACGATGTTTAATGTACTATATATATATATATATATATATATATATATATATTGCATATTGCAATTCGTTAACGAGGAAATTCATCTATATTTTTATCATCATTTTTTATCATATCATCATCTATATTTTTATCATATATCATTGTTTTTATTATTGACAAGATAATATTCATTATTAAATACGATTATTATAGTAATTACTATAGTATTTGAAATATTAAATTGATTTCCATCCCCATTGGATTTTATAACTATTCGTCAATGTATTAATTGCAAATTAAATAATTAAATCAAGCAAATCAAGGATTGAAAATATTCCTCATGTGGAGATCAGTTTAAACTACTTTTCGAAAGATATATTTGAAATACTCTCCTCAATGGCCACTTACTCTGTGTCCTATTAAATGGTAACCTCGATTCTCATCATTATTCACATCACTGACATTCTTTCTGATGTAATTAATGATCAGGAAATGTCCTAGTTTAGGCACTTGGAGATGTAGTTCTTTTACTAAAGAAAATTGTCAGCATTGATGGAATTATGTGTCCATGCATTACGTAATTCAGCACTGGAGCACACATTTACAGAATATATTTAGGTTAAAAATTAATTATCAAAATACGTATAGAATAATGTTAATGTAAGTTAAATTAATGGATATATTTTGTGCTGTATGTAATTTATTTGCATGTAAAAATACCGATTTTTAAATACCCTTCTAACTGAAATTATGTTTTTATGTAGAAAATTTTGCGAATAAATTAAGTGATTTAGTGGCTATTTATTGGGGGTGCTAATTGCTCATAATCACAGTTCTGAATTTCTCAAACGCAATTCAGGGAATTAATGACATACGCATGTTCTATTTTGATTAATCGGAGTGCTAATTTGAGAACATTGCACAATCATTCGTAAATAACCTTGCTGTGTGCGACGTATTAATTTCCATACTGATCAACTGACGCTCTTCCAATTGAGCTTCTGGGGCGGAATCAAAAATTCTTATCGTTGAAGAACACTACAAGAAAAAACAAAATTAACATTACGGTAGACGTCAGCAAATAAGGAAACATACTTGGAGTGGAATGTAAATAAAAACCACTTTTGTTTTAAATTTGTTAAAAGTATTTTAAGGGTATATTAATTTATATAGATTCATGGAAATAATTAATCATCCGATAATATGGGTTTATATTGAATTATGGTTTATATGGGGATATGGGATTATATGGTATCAAATAGTATTATGTTTGAAATATAATTTTCCATTTTACCTAGAATATATGGTAATGTATATGGGAAGTATTAGAATCGTATCAAAAATCGGAAGTCGAGTTTTCGAAGATCCAACACGTTGGTTGTGGGTTCTCTAAAACTAATTTAGCGTTACGTCTTAGTGTGTATTTATGTGTCTGTGAGTATGTTCGTATGTCAGTGCAATGTATGTATCAACTCTAACTGAAAAAAAAACGAACCAAATTTTATAAAATGTTATAGGTTAGTCACTTGTGGGTTACTCTAGTGCTGATTAAATTTTGGTACGGTACGATTCGGGATAAAAGAACCTATACGACACGGAGGTCATTGAGAGTAAAGTAGTGAGAGATTCAAAGATTGTGAAACAGCTAAGGTTCCGATTAAAATATACATGGAATTACTAGCTGTGTGTCAGTGTTCAAAGACACAATTGGAGGTATGTACCTAGCAAATATTGTAAAAGGTCGTAGCCATTTTGATAATTCTCCTCAATTATATGTGGCAATAGTTGTAATTAATTTAGTAATGAATAGAATGCTCTTAATAAATTATGTTATTTTAAAATTAAAATTGGTGCAGTTAATTGTGATCAATTGCTGAATCAATTGCAGATATGAAACGGAGATCATTGAGAGTAATGTAGTGAGAGATGCAAAAATTGTGAAACAGCTAAGGCTCCCATTAAAATATACATGGAATTACTAGCTGTGTGTCAGAGTTCAAAGACACAATTGGAGGTATGTACCTAGCAAATATTGTAAACGGTCGTAGCCATTTTGATAATCCTCCTCAATTATATGTGGTAATAGTTGTAATTAATTTAGTAATGAATAGCATGCTCTTAATAAATTATGTTATTTTAAAATTAAAATGGATGCTGCTAATTGTGATCAATTGCTGAATCAATTGCAGATATGAAACGGAGATCATTGAGCGTAATGTATTGAGAGATGCATAAATTGTGAAACAGCTAAGGCTCCCATTAAAATATTCATGGAATTACTAGCTGTGTGTCAGTGTTCAAAGACACAAGTGGAGGTATGTACCTAGCAAAATTTAAACGGTCGTAACCATTTTGATAATCCTCCTCAATTATATGTGGCAATAGTTGTAATTAATTTAGTAATGAATAGCATGCTCTTAATAAATTAAGTTATTTTAAAATTAAAATGGGTGCAGTTAATTGTGATCAATTGCTGAATCAATTGCAGATATGAAACGGGGATCATTGAGCGTAATGTATTGAGAGATGCAAAAATTGTGAAACAGCTAAGACTCCCATTAAAATATACATGGAATTACTAGCTGTGTGTCAGTGTTCAAAGACACAATTGGAGGTATGTACCTAGCAAATATTTTAAACGGTCGTAGCCATTTTGATAATCCTCCTCAATTATATGTGGCAATAGTTGTAATTAATTTAGTAATGAATAGCATGCTCTTAATAAATTATGTTATTTTAAATTTAAAATGGGTGCAGTTAATTGTGAGTAGTATTATGTTAATATTTTCTATTCCAGGAACTCGTGCAAAAGATAATATGGTGAGCTTTAAAGCGGCATAATGTAATGTTATACGACTATACTATCAACGGCCATGTTTAAGAGTTCAATTTAATATACGCTTTTCAATATATTAATATATTTATAAATGTGCACCACCCTTCCATTTCTTAAGAAATGGCCAGCAAAAACCGTAAATTGCCAATCTAGCTTAAAGACTAAGTGACAACATTTCACAAAATTTAGTTGATAAGTCACTTTGGGCTTTATCTGATGCTAAAAATAAACTTCATTTTTTGAAAATGGACCGCGAAAATTCCTCGAAATCTAAAATAAAATATTGCACATGATCAAATGTATCAATTAAATGGTTTCATACGTGGTTTTTGATGATAAAGAGAATACGACCAACCCCATTACTCTAGGACTAGCCGTTCAGGAGATTTTCGTGTTCGTATTTTCACTAAGCTGACTTTCAAAATACGTCCTGTTACCAAATTAAAACGAAAAGGGAATTTAAAATGAGAATTCAATATAATTCCAAATAATTAAATATGTTATAATGTGGAATTAAACTGAATTTGATGATTTATTAAAGATATAAACTGACATTGAAATTTAATCTGTAGCGAAAGTCATGTACTGGCTACATTAGGTTTTTTTTTCCGAAACCAAGAACTGTCAATGTACGATTACTTATTTAACAATTAGCGATTTACGAACCTGAATCAAATAACTATTTTATTCAAATATCCTCCATTGGACTCGTACAATTTGGATTTTAACATCGTTAAATTGAATTTGAAATAATAATTATATTTGTGTGAAATTCCGTTAAGTTTATGCGCTACTTATGCATGCTTGTTAATATATATAAGTAGCGTACTCACTAATAAAATTGGTTTAACAATAATAAAAAAATATAACAGAAATTTAACATTACTATAATTTTGCGAATTGGTTTTAATCACTTGAGATTCTTTCTGACTATAATTGCTTTTGACTTTTGAATTAAATTATATTATTTCAAAATATTTTTTTTTATTCCAGCCCAAGTAGAAATTGTTTCTGTGAAATTTTGCACTCTGTTTATTAAGCATTGATTTATGAGAAAATTTTGACGTGGCTTTAAAATGTAAATGTTAAGATATATGTTAAACATTTAAATTAATAAACTGAAAATCTGATACAAAATATACTTTTTACGAAGTACACAATGTTTAATATCTGATTTTGCAACCTCCTTTAGTTTTAAATTGTTATTTACATAGCATACAATGTATTCGTTCTTCGTGAAATATGAGTAAAAAATACCAATATATAAGCCATTGGCTGCACCAGCCTGATCCGCGGTAATGACCGCTAAACTATGTTAACACGGGTCATCATGACAGACAGTTAAGCAATTTTTTGCTGCTATAAAAATAAATATTATAGAACAGAAATTGTATCACTGCATACAGCATTGCTTGAATAAAGTAACAGTGACTATCAGCTATGATTATGTTTCTGAAACCGTATTCTCATAAAACTGTGCAAATAAACGCATTTCAAATTTATACATGTAACATATAAAATTCAAACTCCCAAATGACTTTCATTTACTTTTCCAACGAAATGGTTTGGTTAATGAAAATTAAGTTGTTAAATAATACTATTATTAAAATAATTCATTCACATTCATATCACATTCGCCCAAGCACCAAATATAATTTTTATTTACATTCAACAGCTACAATAACACGCAGAAAATTGTCCAAAAATAGCCGCAATAGTAATATAATAAATAAGAACTTCGTAAATACAGAATAAATACAAAAATCAACTGGTCTATTGGTTTGAAAGACACATAACAGCATTCTCATTTAGGACCAATAAAATGCGTGTCCTCATTCACTCAAGTACCGTCGGCAACTGAGGATAGCAGACGATACTAAATTGAGGACAGCACACGTTTGCTTTCCTCAGATACCGCCCTGTGTGTGGCGATAATGGGTTTACCTGCGGTGAAACATACCTCGCCGAGAAAGAACTTCTACATTTTGCGAGATTTTCGTTAATTTGACATTTCAAAAAGTCGCCAAGTTGGCGATATTCCGCCAAATTCGTTGACAAAATCTCGCCAACCGTTATGGATGAACAAATAAGTTATTCTTACAGCAGATAAATGACTATTGGCGTTCAAATACAAAAGTATTACTCAAAGTATCTTTTTTCATGAATGGAACGAGCTAGATCCACGAGAATTATGTCACCCAATTTATCGCATGGTATTACATATGAAAAGTGAACATGTTTTTCAATAGGAAATATTTTTTATATTATTTTATATGACTTTTTGATAATTTTTTTGAAAAATGTACAATATCTCGAGAACAGTTCATGTTAGAGTTCAAAAATTTATGTCAATCGTTTTCTAATGAAAAATTACATAAGAAATGTCTATTTGCGTAACTTTATTAGCGGTTTTGATTTTTTGACGATTTTTTCAAAATTTCACTCAAAAATTTAGGGGGTATTCTGAACATTCGATTGCATATAAAAACAATAGGCTTCCAGTGTTTACGGGTTTTTGTACCAAATTTTGTACGAATCGGTCCATTCGTTCGTCAGTTATCGTCTCCACAGACTCACTGATACACACACACACACACACACACACACACATATTTCACACACGCACACGCAAACATCGTTTCAAAAATGTTTGATTCGTGATCAGGGTTTGATTCGTGATCATTTTATATGCAATCAAATGTTTGGAACCCCCCTAAATATTTGAATAAAATTTTGAAAATTTAATCGAAAAATAAAAACTAGCAATAATTTATTCTTATAATTATATTCTAAAATAAAAAAAAAATAATTATTCCTGATTTAATTTTTTATTACATAAAGAATTTTATTAGAAAACGATTGACGTTAACATTAAAACGCTAGTATTGACCGCTTTAGAGACATTGCACATTTTCCCAAGAAATTTATCAAGAAATTACATAGAAGAAAAGAAAATGATTGTGAAATATGGACTTTTCATATGTAACATTTTGCGATTCATTTGTTATTGTCATTCTCGTGGCTCTAGCTTGGTCCATTTACGAGGTAATATACTTTGGGTAATAGTTCTGTATTTGGACGCCAATAGTCATTTATCTACAATAAGAATAGCCTATTTTTCCATCCATAACACTTGTCGAAATTTTGACAACGAATTTTTCGGAATATCGCAAACTTGGTGACATTTTAAATGTTGCCAACCTGCCAAAAATGGAGCCCAATATAAAAAAACTGACGCTAAATTATATAAAGTCATGTTCTGTCCACATAATTTTAATGTTAAAAAAATCTGATGTGGACAACACATGGCTTTCCTTATTTAATACAATGAATTTACTACTTTTACAGTAAAAAAATAGGTTTTTCTTATACTAGATACTTATATTCTTCCCAAGATATTGAATTTTTGTCAATTAGTCGTCATTTTCATTGATTCAGCATAATTTTATCCATTTGGCGAGATTTTCGTTAATTTGGCAACATTTAAAAAAGTCGCCAAGTTGGCGATATTCCACCAAATTCGTCACCAAAATCTCGCCAAGAGTTATAAATGGAGAAATAAATATTCTTATACCAGATAAATGACTATTGGTGTTCGAAAACAAAAGTATTACTCAAAGTATCTTTTCTCATGAATGGAACGAGCTAGATCCACCCGAATGATGTCACCGAATTTATCGCATGATATTACATATGAAAAGTGAACATGTTTCTCAACAGTTAATATATTTTTTTAATTTATGGGATTGTTTGGTACATTTATTTAAAAATGTGCAATATCTCGAAAACGGTTCTTGCTAGCGTTCTAAAGTATATGTCAATCGTTTTCTAAAGAAAAAATTACATAAGAAATGTCTATTTGCATAACTTTAATAAAAGTTTTGATTTTTTGCTGATTTTTTCAAGATTTCACTTAAAAATTTAAGGGGATTCTGAGCATTCGATTACGTTTCAAAACGATAGACTTCCAGTATTCATGGATTGTGATTTTTGTACAAAATTTCATTCGAATCGCTCCATTCATTCGTAAGATATCGTTTCCACAGGCTTACTGACACACACACACATACACATACATTACCTCAAAAATGTTCGATTCGTGGTCAGGGATGCTTGAAACGTGTTCTCCCGTCGAAAACTCGAATTCGAATTTTCGACACCGTCACAATACTTCCCTTATATGTAATGTATAAAAGGAAAGTAATATAATTACTTGGATTTATTTATAGGAGATTAGATTTGGTCGTGAATCGTAACATATGTACAATGCCGAAGTGATATCCCACTATTACGTCCTTACACAAGCCATTTTATAATAATCATTACATCCAAAATACTACTCAATAAAATCCACATATTTAACTTTTAAAACAAATTAACATTTATTCACACTTATATTATTACTTTCCTTATATACATAATGTATAAGGAAAGTATTATGAAGGGGTCGAAAATTCGAATTCGAATTTTCGACGGAAGAGCGCGTTTCAAGCATCCCTGATCACGAATCAAACATTTTTGAAGTGATGTATGTGTGTGTTTCTGTGTGTGTGTGTGTCAGTGAGTCTATGGAGAAGATAACTGACGAACGAATGGACGGATTCGAACGAAATTTTGTACAAAAACCACATTCCGTGAATACTGGAAGCTGTTTTTAAATACTGTTTTTAAACGTAATCCAATGTCCAGAACCCCTCTAAATTGTCGAGTGAAATTTTGAAAAAACCATCAAAAAATTACAACCTTAATTAATGGTACGCAAATAGACATTTCCAATGTACTTTTCCCTTAGAAAACGGTTGACATAAACTTTAGAACACTAGTATGAACTGTTCTCGAGATATTGCACATTTTTTTTTAAAAATATCAGAAAATCCCATAAATTAAAAAAAATATATTAACTGTTGATAAACATGTTCACTTTTCATATGTAATATCATGCGATGAATTGTGTGACATCATTCTCGTGGATCTAGCTCGTTCCATTCATAAGAGAATATACTTTGAGTAATACTTTTGTAATTGAACGCCAATAGTTATTTATCTGCTATAAAAATAACTTATTTCTCCGTTCATAATGCTTGGCGAGATTTTGGAGCCGAATTTGGCGGAATGTCGCCAACTTGGAGACTTTTTTAAATGTTGCCAATTTATAGGAAATCTCTCCAAATGGATAAAAATGACACTAAATCAGTGAAAATTGCGACTAATTGAGGAAAACTCAATTTGTTGGAAAGAATATACATAGCTACTATAATAAAAACCTATTTTTTGCTGTAAAAATTGTAGATTCATTGCATTATATAAGGAAAGCCATGTGTTGCTCACATCATATTTTTATTATTATAATTAAAATTACATAAATTTATTATAAAATCGCTTAAGAAATCACCCATGTGAGACCAGATCATTTTAATCTTATTCAAACGATCAGACATTGACCTAATATACATGATGATTAGCATATACCTTTGTATTGTGGTCTCGTTTTGATGGTCTGTTGCTTAGCATGGATGTCACTAACGTTCCGAATGTTTGCTGCATTCTGATAACTGTTAATTTAACTGTTAACTACTTTCATTCTGCTAACTATAGATGTTTGATAACGACTTATACAAACGGCTTAATACGACTTCATTAACTGTCTCATACATTCTGAATACTGACACTGCAACCACCTGCAGAACTTTAATATTAACTTGCTGAATGCTTGATTACCGAATCTATGAATCGTTATCGTTGATCTTATTTTTTCTTCTTTTTTGACCATCTCTTGTGCCTTGGAAAAACACGTCATTTTGATACCATTGGCTGTTCCTCAGTGTGAGGTAGTAACGATGTTTCATTGGTCTTTTAATATCGAATGAAGCTTGGTTTGAATATTGGCCCTCGAATATTTTCTGTGCCCCGACCACACCTGCAATTTGTGTGGCATGTATTTATCGGGGTCATAACTTTCTGGACCAATAGTGTCAAAATTGGTGAGTCTGTGTCTTTGTTTCGTCGCAAACATCAAAATCTGCATATAGTGCCTCCTGGTTTTACATTAAGAGTGATAAGATTTCAATATTTCTAATTCATTTAACGATTACGTGCAACATAAATCTCTACTAATGTAATTAAAATAAAATAATTTCTTTAAAATTAACATACATCACTAAATTAAAAGTGCTTATCGATTTCAAAAATAAGAAACATCGATCTTCGTCTGGACACAGAAGAAGAGCGGAATTTGTTTAGAGACTGTTAAATTTACAGCTGTTTTGGATGACTCATATAGCGTCCGAGATTGGTCAATTACATTTCGTTCCTTTCTCCTTGGTTATTTTAATTTCATTTTTCACTTCTCAACGTTAGAAACTACCTTTCTTTACTTCAAGCAAATTTGCTGTGCTAACACTACCTATCGATCGAGCTTTTAAAAGTGAAGTTAGCGTGTGTCTTAACAATAAAGTATGTTTCTTACGAAGATATTTAGTGTTATTTAAAACCTGTTTAACATTGAAGTTATATATTTGTGTCATAACAAATTACAGATCAAATTCTCAAACTTTGCTTACGCCACATTTCGACTCAGAAATTTTCTGTTATGATGAATTTCATGATTACTAATTTAGACAATTTTAAATATATTACACTTAAAAGCTAGTTATTTCTATACTATTGCTTGTATCTATAAAGTGGATTTGGTTTTAACCCATATAGCTCAACAAAATCTACCATTATTCATTGTTGATAGCTTATATCAAGACATATTCATTTACATTTTCTGTGAAGAATATTTTTGGCTGTGCAACTAAATTTTACCTAATTTTCGTAAAAAGCAATGAGGCAATGAAAATGCATCAGTGATGAGTAATAGCTACTAAATATTTCATTCAGAGTAAACAAAATAACCAAATTTGCAATGTTCAATGCCCAATTTTCACTTATTAATTACAAAAAGCAGCTGGACAGCAAGGATCTGATTAGGAATAAATCTCAAAGAATATTAAATAAATGTCGTAAAATTGAAAATGAGCAGAATTCGCGGCGGTATAAGATGTAAAAAATGATGCAATATGGAAAATAAAATTATGTTTCAAAAGAAAAGAAAGAAAAAGCCTGATCTTAAGAAGTTCATCGCCTATTATTCATCGTTAATATATGGATGGTATATTAAAATAAAAACTGAGTGTTTTATTCATAATTGATTTTTTTGTTAGTTTAATATTTAATTGAATGTTTGTTTTATTGCACACAATATGATTTAGAATAAAACGAATATGTTTTTATATTTTAAGAGAAATCATTGTAAAGCGGGAATATATTGTAGCGGTAACGGTATTATTAGAAAGCCGACTAATTGAAAATAATATAGAGAAGGATTTTTCGTGCTCATCTAAGGTCTCCAATGAAGCGAGAAGGTGAAATCACCGCTTTGGTAGTGCTGATATTTGATCGCGAGGCAAAATCGTCATAGGCTAGCACCATAGAATTGAGCTAAAGACGCATCCATCTCAAAGCATTTAAAACTGCTTTAAGAGCACTTACTACAATGTTATTAAATCCGAGTGTTATTTTTAAAATAATTCATTTCAATTTGAAAACGATTGCATTATAAACTTATATTACACATCTCAAATACATGGATTCAAAAACTAGTATGCAATATGGACTATACAATGAGCTATAAAACAGCTTCTCGAATTTATTGATCTAACTCACTCTTCTTACTCTTTTTCTTTCTCTTTCTAAGTATAATACATCTTAACATTTGTCTGGTTCTTAAACACCTAACGTTTCTATAAACGTGTTCTTACAAGTTATTATGTCCGTCTTAGAAGTGCGTTTTCTGTTCATCCAATAGCCCCTTAAGCTTCTCGGCTGCCTTTATGTTCGTCGAGTAGCATCCAAATACAATTTCTTTATCCTGTAGGATTTTGTTGGGTCAATCCCATCGATCATTTTCATTCAATCTTACTTGCTCCCCAAATCTTGAAATGTTCTCTTATTATTAAAATACATGTACTATATAAACCGGATCCATGAATTTCCTTCAGTTTATAAATTACCATATTTAAATTCCAAAACTATCTATCTATATCTCTCTCTATATATGTAAATATATATATATATATATATATATATATATATATATATATATATATATATATATATATATATATATATATATATATATATATATATATTTATATATATATATATATATAAATATACATATATATATATATACATATATATATATATATATATATATATATATATATATATATATATATATATATATATATATATATATATATATATATATATATATATATATATATATGATACTTATGCTCTTAAGATTTCACAGTACACATACTTTTGTTAATTACTTATATATATATATGTATATATATTATATATACATATATATATATATATATATATATATATATTATATATATATTATATATACATATATATATATATGTATATATATATGTATATATATATATATATAAATATACATATATATATATATATATACATATATATATATGTATAAATAATACATATATATATATATATAATACATATATATATATATATAAATACATATATATATATATATAAATATACATATATATATATATATATATACATATATATATATTATAAAGATTTAAACGCGGTAAAGGAAGCTCCTCCCAATATGATATTAAAGCGGAGATTAAAAGTATGCATCAACAATTCAATAACACATATCAATGGAAATTTATTAAATCATGGGTATTTGCAGTTAAGAAAAAACAATTAAACACAGTTTATGCTATTTTCTTAAAGTTAAATCTTACTAATGAACATTTTAATCATATTTTCTATGATTTGCTCATTACTAGATCGAAATATTTAAAAATAAAACTTAATCAATTTCATCATAATAACTGTTCCAATTCTTATTGTGTAATATCATTTAAGCATCCTATTTATAATTCCATAAACTTTAAGAATTTATTTAATCAATTTCATCATTTATTGCCTGTAAAGGATTTGAATGTTACTAAAACTTTTAAATATAACAAGCCTATTGGAAGAACCATTTTTAATTACAATGCAATTTCAAAATCTCTCTCAGTCGACATAGATTCCTCAACAGATTTAGATGGTGAATGTATTTGTAGTGCTGATAATTATGCTGAATTTATAAATCCACACTTGGGTCATATAGTTACTGGAGACTTAGCCATTGTAAAAGATAAATCTTTAAGAACTATAATGTCATTTGGCACTAAATTCAGGTTACCTTCATGTAATAATTCTAAACAAGTGTTAAAGTCAATCAATCTGGACCTTGATAAATTTATTTATGGATTAGCTTCTAAATATGCTCAGCCTTTAGAGGCATTTGATATGTGGAAATTTACTATTTTAAGATCTATTAAAAATACCATTTGTAGTATTAATTTATCTAGATCCATATATAATATGGATAATATAAAGCATTCTGTTAATGATTTACATAGATCTTTTGTTATTACTTATGTAGATAAAGCCTCTAATAATTATGCTATTATTTGTAAAAAAATCTATATTCAATATCTGCTAGATTATTTAAAAAATAATAGTCTATTTAAAATTGATTCACACTCTCTTAATAGTATCAAATTGAAAATTATCAATATGTATAGTGATTTAGATATTAATAATAAATTTTTGACATTTCCATATATTGTGCTTATACCTAAATTCCATAAAAATCCTATTAAATTTAGAACTGTTACTAGTGGTCATAATTCATACTCTACTACTGCTAGTAAATTATTACTAAATTATTTAAATGTACTAAATAGCAATTTACGAGATTCTGGTGATAGCTACATTATTCTAAATAACAGTAAGGAATTAAAAAATAAATTAAAAACGCATGGTAAAATAATAGGATTTCAAACTTTTGATTTTAAAGATCTATTTAATAATATTAAGATCACTGATCTATATGATGTCATTTTAGCTTTATATAATGCTTATATTACTAAACATTCTAATCTTACAAAATTTACCAATTTTCCTAAGCTTCTCCATTTTGTTCTTTTCAATAATTATACCTTTCAAGGTAATAAATTATACTTACAAGTCTCAGGTGTTCCACAAGGTGGCTGTAGTAGCAGTATGTTAGCTAATTTATACCTATATCATTATGAAAAATTCTTTACTTCAACTGATTATAAAATTTATAGATATGTAGATGATCTGATTTGTCTTGTATTTACTGATAACTATGTCATAGATATAGATTTCTATCCGGATAATTTGGAATTAATACCTAATGAAACTTCTATTAGTAATAATGTTTATTATTTGGATTTAAATCTAATTATAGAACCTGCTCATGGGATAGTTACTAAATTATATGATAAAAAAGATTTTTTTAAATTTAATATTAATAAATTATTACCTTTTAATTCCTGCAACTCGATTCAATTGTTTAGAAATAGTATACTTAATCAACTTTTTAGAATTTATAGATTATCAGATAAAAAATTTCATGCTTTGCACATTAATAACCTCAAAATTACCAGTAAAATGTATCAATATCCTGCATATTTAGTCAATAGTATAGTTAATAAGTTTCGATTAGCCTAAAATTCTCATATTCTCCCCTTATTATCTTATTTTAGCCGTACTTCTTCATTCTCCTGCAATTATATTTTCATCTTTTTATCTCGAAGCTTTAACAGTTGAATAACTCATTTTATTGCCTTTGCGCAGTACTGTTTTTATTATTCTCTTTGGCAACAGCAAATCACATCTTTTCATTTTGGCATATGGCAACGTTGATCCAGTCATATTTTGCTCGTCATGGTTGCGCTGAAGAGGTGCGTTTTAAGGTATTTATGTTTCCTTTATTGTTCCAATCTTTATGCTTGTCGTCCATATAACACAAGTTTATAGATAAAATCTATCTTGTGTTTCAGAAACAAGCATTTTTGTGATCATTTCGAAAAGATATATGGACCCGATGAGATTTTTTTCGAAATGAACTTTTCGTAAGCCTAATCTCGTAAGCCTAAATCTCCTCCATGTGCAAGCTTTTTTGCTTGATTTTTTTGTTTTCTTATTTGCATTCCTCATTTTTGAAATTTGTTGATTGACTTTGTCCTTATGACTTGCATTATGCTTTATTATTTCCTCTTTTTGTCTTAATTTCTTTGTATTTGTAGAAAATTTTGGAATAGTGTATTATGAGTTACTACATACATTCTAACTTTGGATTTAATAATTTATTTTTATACATATATATATATATATATATATATATATATATATATATATATATATATGATACTTATGCTCTTAAGATTTCACAGTACACATACTTTTGTTAATTACTTGTCTGTAGCTGGTGGCAACGAAACTAATTTTCCGTGCAATACCACTTCAAAATACCATGTGTTTTGGTGCAAGAGAAAATATGCCCAGAAAGGTGACTCAGATGCTCTCCTTTCGAAAGTAACGAAAATATTTTTCAAATTGAAATTCTAATGTATTAATACAACAATACAGTGCAGGTGAGCACAGCAACAGACAGAAAAACACAACTTAAAAACAGAACACAACATTTTGTTAGAATGCGGCCTAGGCAGAGACAACTCCACTCAGGTCTCTAAGATAAACTACAATAAGGAGATATTGGCAACATGTGCAATACAAATATTAACAAAAATTAAACTTTAAGAATTACTTAAAATAAGGAAAACATATCCCAGTACCCGGCATCCGTATATGAATATATATATATATATATATATATATATATATATATGATACTTATGCTCTTAAGATTTCACAGTACACATACTTTTGTTAATTACTTGTCTGTAGCTGGTGGCAACGAAACTAATTTTCCGTGCAATACCACTTCAAAATACCATGCTTTTGTGTCGTATAATTCTTCGTAGACGTGGACTCCATTTATTTATAGTAAAATCAAACAAACTGATTACGCTTCTAAAATTTTTCTGCGTGTTATAGTTTAATGATTTTGGCCCCAATTTTTAACACTTTACAACAAAGTTGAAAAGTGTTTATGACTTTGTTCATTCATTCTGTCTGTCTGTCTGTCTGTCTGTCTGTTTGTCTGTCTGTCTGTCCGTTAGCACGATAACTGCCGTAAAAATGACTTAATCGAAATGAAATTTTAGTATGTTGTTCAGACGGTCTGTAGAAACTATGGGAATATAAATGAATAATATTACCCAATTAGATTTGGATTGAACCCGGGTCGAAAAAATAAAATACATTGAGTCCTATGACACCTAATTTTTCAAACATTTTTTAAGCGGATTTAAAATTCACAAATTGTTTCGAAAAATTTAGGTAATATTCAAATTTTTCCATAAAATATACAAAAAAAAATCAGCGAAATATATTCAGTAGTTTTTTAAATAAAAATTAAAATATTAATTACACCTCTTATATGAAACGAGCACGTGACCATGATATGAAACGATCACATGACCCACTTTAAAATGATATATGGCATCCATCTTGTTTCAAAATCGTGATTTTTTTAAGTTCCTTTTAATTCATATTGAGTGTTGTATCCATCCAAAAACTACTTTATTTTTGCTTAAATTCTGTGCATCTACATACTGAAACAACGCAATGACAATATATTTGACTTTAAATGCTCATCTAAATTTGATTATTTCTACAACGAAGCCTATTTTTCACCTATGTAAAATGTAAACAGCAAAATATATAGAATGAGTTGTATTAGAATTCCTGTATTTTTTTTAACACAAAATAATTTAGTCCATGGAGTCTGCATGGCTGATATGAATGAAATATTAATTGATTTCATAAAGAGAAGGACGATTTTTTTCGATGAAGTTTCAAGCATAGCGTTTAATTACTTCTAGCTCCATGGTCTTAATTTTTAAATAAAACAAATTATTATAGTACTGTGATGAATGAATGAATGGGAAAAAGTTATGAATGAAATGCTGTTTTTATAGAGAGATCCAGGCGTGTTATTTTTTATATGACGTCATTTGACTTAATTTCAGTTGTTTTCGATGAAGTTTTCAAATATAATAAATTATAGTAGTATTATGATAATTCTAAAATTATTACCGAGGAATGTGTAACATTTTAGAGATGTTTAATCCAGGCAATTTATATTTCAATGCCGTCATTTGAATGGAGTTCATTTTTTTCGATGAAGGATTAAGTTTTCAAATATAATAAATTAATGCAGTATTGTGATAAGTTTCAAAATATTACCGAGGAATGTATTTAATTTTATACTTGTTTAAATAAAATTGCATTGAAGTTGGAAAGTGTTTCATAATCAATGCTTTAAGCATGATTGATCTTTCTTGTTTAAATTACTGTTTATTTCAAAAAGTCAAAGTTATAAAAGTGAAATAAATAATTTAATGAGGACTGCATATGTTGAAAGAACGTGAACAAGAATCTATTACAACAGATTTTTATTTTTTTTTTCAAATATTTTTTTCGCAGAACCCTTTTGATTTTCATTTTAATTGCGAAATTGCAGAACTTACGTTGGAAAACACTTCACTGAACGATGACGTATACATCCGAATCCACCTTATATCATAATTAACGACTATACGTATTTTATATTTACACATTGTAGATCTGTAACAATGTCATGATCTACTGTCACCACAAACACTCAACCGACTTGTATAATCCTCAATTATCACAAGGATAAAATTGTATTTAGGACTAATAAAATAAGAAAAACACATAAATTAAAAGTTGGAATTTACAGTGGTTCATTGGATCCATATAGTAGTTTTAAATTTCGGAAAACGTGCGAAGTCCTCTTCGGCAATAAGAGCTTGTAATTCCGTCCCAGTAGCCCAAAGGTACATAATCGGCTGGCCAGTTCGGATATCTACAGTTCGATTCCCGGTTGCAGTATTAAGGTTCTTTACAATGGCGCCCTAACGAATTACCCTGTAGGTTAGTGCAAAATTGTCTTATGTTTTAAAGTGACCCTATCACGGATAGCACGGATTCAGTAGACCCTGGTATATTGAGCGCCGATATCAACACAAGAGGACCATGAACATGCAGGGAACTAATCTGGGTAAATATAGTAATATCAAGAGGGTAGCCTGAAATAAAACTTGGTGGGAGATCGTCAGTCAGATTGTCAGTTGCACGCCAATCTGATATTAGAGAGTGGAGAATGCAGAATCCACTTCGACAATAAGAGCTTGTAAGTACTTGTCAATAGCTCAACGATAGAGCGTCGGCTGGCTAGTTCGAAGATCCAGGGTTCAATTCCCGGCTGGATCAGCAAGGTTCTTTACACACGGAAGCAAAAAATGTGACCACTAACATGTATGATAAACATATCTCTGCTGATTCGGGACATGATACAGCCATAGTTCCAAGTGTGATTATTTGTAAAAATACAAAAAAAAAACTTATATCAGCATTATTTATATTCAACATTTATATTATTACTTTCCTTATATACAATAATGTATAAGGAAATTATTGTGACAGGTCGAAGATTCGAATTCGAGTTTTCGACGAGAGAGCACGTTTCAAGCACCCCTGATCACGAATCGAACATTTTTGATGTGATGTCTGTGTGTGTGTGTCAGTGAGTCTGTGGAGACGATAACTGACGAACGAATGGACGGATTCGAATGAAAATTGATATAAAAATTACAATCCGTGAATAGTGGAAGCCTATTGTTTTTATACGAAATCGAATTTTCAGAACCCCCCTAAATTTTCGAGTGAAATTTTGAAAAAAAAGTCAAAAATGCAAAACATCTAATAAAGTTATGCAAATAGACAGTTCTTATATAATTTTTCATTAGAAAACGATCGACATAAATTTTAGAACGCTAACATGAACCGTTCTCGAGATATTACCCATATAAAAAAAAATTATCAAAAAATTATATAAAATAAAAAAAATATGTCCAATTGAAAACTATGTTCACTTTTCATATGTAATACCATGCGATAAATTGGGAGACATCATTCTCGTGGATCTAGCGCGTTTCATTCATGAAGAAATACACTTTGAGTAATACTTTTGTATTTGACCGCCAATAGCCATTTATCTGCTGTAAGTATAACTTATTTATCAGTCGATAACGCTTGGCGAGATTTTGGCGACGAATTTGGTGGAATGTCACCAACTTGGCGACTTTTGAAATGTTGCTAAATTAACGAAAAACTCGCCAAATGGATAAAAATGACGCTAAATCAATGAAAATGACGACTCATTGGCGAGAATTCAATATCTTGGAAATAATATAAATATCTACAATAAAAATAATCTATTTTTTTTACTGTAAAAGTAGTAAATTCATTGCATTATATAAGTAAAGTCATGTTCTGCCTACATCAGATTTTCTATTATTTATATTCAATATTTGTATTATTTATTATTTTTTTTTCAATATTTATACTATTTATTACTTATATTCTGTATAGAATTGATTTTATAATATCGTAACGAATGATAAAATGAAATTTTCCTTATTGATGTAAATGTGTTAAGGTATTGAATATTTAAATATATGTACGAAATAATAATATGTGGAAATAATATGTACGAAATCATTTATTTTTCCCATTGGCCTATAACTTTACTACTTTAACTCTTCTTAAGTGTCTCAAACTTGTTGCACACTTGATATATGACATAGAAGTAGACTTGTTATTTATCTTATAATCCCATAACATTCCTGTTACAAATCATGTTATTAATGCAATGGGCATTTCCATTTACTTTGCTTTCAGGATTTTCTTAGCAGACACCATCTATCAACTCCTTCATTATTTTTCTAAAGCAATAGTGCAATGAAAAAAATACAATATTTTCATTTTTTAAATACAAAATAAAACTAAATTCAGTTCAATAACCTGAAATAAGTATTCTTCATTTTATACTAACAACATTTTTCTGGTTATATAGCTCATAATGTATTGAAATATTTACAGTCATGATAGCACATATAGCAGTTTTGGGCTATATATTTTGCAATCAAGGAATATTATACGTTTGTAAACTTTGAAAAAGCTGTATTCCGTGAAATATATTATGTAACGTTGGTGAGTGTAGCAATAATATCTAATGTCATCACCTGAATTTAAAATGTAAATCACTAGTATTACTAGTATTACAATGTTTATGAGGTGATTAACAACAATTACTAGTATTACAACGTTTATGAGGTGATGTCTGTGTGTGTGTGTGGGGGGGGGGGGGTCAGTCAGTGAGACTGTGCAGACGATATCTCACGAACGGATGGCGCAATTTGAACGAAATTTGGATCAACAATTACAATCCGTGAATACTGGAAGCATATTGACTTTAAACGCAAGCCACTACTCAGAAACTCCAGAGGGAAATATTGACAAAAAATTCAAAAAATAACAGCGTTTAATAAAGTTAAATAATCATTTTTATGTAATTTTCAATTGGAAAACGATTAACATAAATTTTAGAACGTTAGAATGGACCATTCACCAGATATTACACATTTATGAAATGAATATATTGAAATATCTAATAAAATAAAAGAAATATTAACTATTGTGAAGTATGTTCACTTTCATATATAATATGAAGCAATAAATTTGGTGACATCATTCTGGTGAATCTAGCTCATCCCATTCATGAGGGAAGATACTTTGGATAATACTTTTGTATTTGCACTCCATTAGTCATTTATCTGCTATAAGAATGACTTATTTCTCCGCCCATAACGATTGGTCAGATTTTGGCGACGACTTTTGTGGAATGTCGCCAACTTGGCGACTTTTTTAAATGTTGCCAAATTAACGAAATTGTCTCAAAACTGATAAATATGACGCTAAATCAATGAAAATGATGACTAATTGAAGAAAATTCACTATCTTGGAAATAATAAAAATCTGCTAAAATAATAACCCATTTTTCAGTCCGTAACATTTGGAAAAATTTTGGTAACGCATTTTTCGAAATATATACAACTTGGAGACTTTTTAAATGCTGCTAAGTTGACGAATTGATGTAACACACTTGATAAAAATTCGCCAAATTGATGAAACTGATGATAAATCAATGAAATGACGACTATTTTGATTAAAGTTCAATATCTTGGACAGAACATAAGAATAAACAATAATGATAACCCATTTCTCCTTCCGTAACGCTTGGCGAGAAATTTACCGAGACATTTCCAAAGTTACAAAAATATCGCCAAATTGATACATATGACTCCAAATGGGAAGTAAATGTTTCGCATATCCTCATTTCCGTCCACATGACGGGCATATCTGCTAGTATATAAGAAAAACTCGCCTTTCCGTTTGTCTGTAACACTTGCTGATGCATTTGGCGAGCTTGTCGAATAATTTTCGAAGTATCGCCAACTTGACGATATTTCGACCCAGATTGATGAAAATATCGTCAAAATTACAAATACACTAAATTAACACTAAATGACACTAAATTAATTAAACTATGACACTAAAAAATGACACTAAATTACACTATACACTAAATTAATTAAACTGACTCCTAATTGGTGAATTTATTATTAAAATATTTTAATATATGGACTATATCGCTTATGCTACCAATATTGATAATTGTTTATTTAGAGGATCGCAAAATATAAGTTAAATGGATACTTTGAAATAGATTTACATGTTGTCACCCAAAAAATTGCCTAATGTACAATTCAATGTTAAAAACAAAATACCATGGATCGTATATATTATGTTTTATCTGTAAAAGAAGTAAATCCATTGCATTATATAAGGATAGCCATGTGCTGCCCACATCAGAATTTTTTTGATTTACGATGATGACAATTCTCATTTAACAACTCAGCTACCGCATGAATCTCCCTCCATTTTCAATAACATCGTTATTGCGTATCGCAGCTAGTAACGTGTTGAACTTTACTAGTGCTCAAATGTTAGTCAACAAATTACAAATCGGCATATAAACTTAAATAATTGAATAAGCTGACCAAATGAGCAGATTTGCATAACCAATATGTTTATTCAATATTCGTGAACACTACTTTCATAAAAGTCCTTAATACACTTTAGCATATAAAATTGTCTTGTATATTTTCTACAAACTTTGTACATATTATATTAATATTTCCTATATTCGATTTTGTACATCAATCAAACCCTATTGATGCACAATTAAGACATGCAACAATATGGTGACTTGAGAAATCGCTTTTGAACTTACCAAACAGTTTCTATCCCAAGACACCTGAGATTCATTTTGGTTTAGGAAAACTATTATTTGTACATTCCTGCAAAGCGCATTTAAACCTGCATATATTAATAGTTTGTTTCATGACTTTATAACTGTATCTTGAAGACCGACTTCATGGTGTATAATCAGTATTTAGTTTGACGCATGAATGCTACCTTTTTGCATGGAAACCTATGCGTGTTTATACATTTACACTCTACCAAAGATTCATGTTGCATTGGACTCATGAGTACCACAATTGGAATCTAATTTGTTTCCAGATGCTGTTTACCAAGAAGTCCAAATTACTCTCCAAAGAAATACTCGGAGTCCAACGTCAATAGCAATTACATATGTAAATGGCATTAATAAACTGAAATAATGGCAGTAATGGCATTAATATTTTTAATACAAGCGGGGTATTGACCATATAATTCAAAGAAATTCAAATCTTCCGAATATTCAACTCAGCAGAATATTTTGACAGAAAAATGTCTATATTCATATTTTATAAACTTCAACATTATCAAATGCACCCTGGGGCTTTTCTACATATTCCAACTCTTAATGTTTCTATTTTTCAATGTATACTGTATTTTAATTAATTTCCCATTTGATAAATATTCCACGTTGTTCATGACTGCCTGCTACTTGGTTTCTATTATGTTAGTCTTAAGGGACCTTTATCCCCACATGCTTTTATCCTGTACATCATGCAAGTAGAGTAACATACATTTCCATTTACTTTACCTACAGGATTTTCTTTGACAACTCAATCCATCATTTACTGTCAACTATAGTTTACCACAAAAATATTGATTTTGTAATAGAAATAAATACAAGAGTAGATATAATTCAGCATGGACATAAGTCATGTAATGTGCAAACAAGTGGACTAGCGATGAATGATTATAGCCGTGGCAGTTTGTGCACTTTAGTCTACACTGACTACAACTTTTTCCTAGGAAAGTGTAACAATTGTACGAAAAATACGACTGACATTTAGATTTTCTTAACTAAGTATGTGCAATTTACCAAAATATTGTCTCATCACAATGAAATATAATTATTTTGAAATTACACACCATTAAATAATAACCTTATTTTGCAAAATTTGGTGCTAAATGGTTGGCAATTAGGACACACAAAATTATTACACAAAAGAACCATTATTATTTTCCTATGACGTTTCGTTAGCGTGCGGCTCGAAGCGGTGGTCGAGCGGTCAAGGGCACGCGTTTCCTTGTGGTCGCTCGGTTGCCGGGTTGTGGGTTCGAGTTCCACCTGCGGAAAAGGATGTCATGATGTTGGACGCGGTGTGTTCCGACCCCCACTGGGGCGCTGGGGCAACGTCATGTGACGGCTAACAGGTTCACGGCTCTGGCCTTTGTTTAGGAGACATTGTCATGTTATATGTCCATGATATTTATTCTGATTATATAATGTATGTCTTATTCTCTGACATAAAAAAAACATTAGCAAACGGAATTTTATTTCACGCATTCAAAATGCACATATATACAGTAGACATTGCGAACCCTTAAGAAAATAATCAGTGTACCAGTACATACATAACTTGCTATGATTCTATCCATTTGAGTTTCAATCCATTTAGTAATCCCAAATAAACTGATTACTTATTTAGACGACTTATATTTTTGCAAAACATATCGTGATATATTTTAATATTATTCCAATATTCTTTAAGTTTACCAAATGGTGTCTACAGCAGTTTGGAAGTTTTTGTTAACAGTTTGGAAGTTAACGTGTGCGTAGTATAAGAACCATGAAGAACAAATCTATAGACTTTAATTTTCTCCTAGTGTAACATTCAGTAAGTCTATCAAATTTGTTTTCAATAAGATAGGACAAGTAGTTGTCTACACTAAATTTGAACAGATGAAGTGATCCATCGGCGGATTGAAGGATTGAAAAAATTTTGTTTTTAGTAATCAAGGCCATCCCTTCTCCGAAAGCAATTACATTTTTTAACAGAAACCGTTTTTTACGTAAAACTTATACTTTCCTTTCAACGGGGAGAGTGAAATCGCAATAATTTGCACACACACACATACTATGTATATATGAAATGAAAGATATTAAGGTGAAGAGATATAATTTAGCAAAATTTTAAAACATATCTATTTGTCTTCAAACTTGAAAATTAGGAAAAGATAAAAAAAAAAAAAAAAAAAAAAAAAAAAAAAATAATAATAATGCCATGTTTCCTTAACAGGACTATCTTTCGGTAATTATGTAAAAAATTACAGTCTGTGAATACTGAAAGGCTATTGTTTTCACACGTAATCGAATGTTTGGAACCCCCCTAAATTTTTGAATAACATTTTGAAAATTTAATCAAAAAATCAAAACTAGCAATACTTTCTTCTTATAATTATATTCTAAAATAAAAAATAAATAATTATTCATTATTTAATTTTTTATTACATAAATAATTTTATTAGAAAACGATTGACGTTAACATTAAAACGCTAGTATTGACCGTTTTAGAGCCATTGCACATTTTCCCAAGAAATTTATCAAGAAATTACATAGAATAAAAGAAGATGTTAACTATTGTGAAATATGGACTTTTCATATGTAACATTTTGCGATTTATTTGTTATTGTCATCCTCGTGGCTCTAGCTTGGTCCATTTACGAGGTAAGTTACTTTGGGTAATAGTTCTGTATTTGGACGTCAATAGTCATTTATCTACAGTAAGAATAGCCTATTTTTCCATCCATAACACTTGTCGAAATTTTGGCAACGAATTTTTCGGAATATCTCAAACTTGGTGACTTTTTAAATGTTGCCAAACTGCCCAAAATGGATCCCAATATAAAAAAAAAACTGACGCTAAATTATATAAAGTCATGTTCTGCCCACATAATTTTAATTTAAAAAAAACTGATGTGGACAACACATGACTTTCCTTATTTAATGCAATGAATTTACTAATTAAACAGGAAATAAAATAGGTTGTTCTTATACTAGATACTTATATTCTTTCCAAGATATTGAATTTTCGCCAATTAGACGTCATTTTCATTGATTTAGCATAATTGTATCCATTTGGCGAGATTTTTGTTAATTTGGCAAAATTTCAAAAATTCGCCAAGTTGGCGATATTCCGCCAAATTCGTCAGCAAATTATCGCCGAGAGTTATAAATGGATAAATAAGTTATTCTTATACCAGATAAAAGACTATTTGTGTTCGAATGCAAAAGTATTACTCAAAGTATCTTTTTTCATGAATGGAACGAGCTAGATCCACCAGAATGATGCCACCCAATTTATCGCATGATATTACATATGAAAAGTGAACATGTTTCTCAACAGTTAATATATTTTTTTAATTTGTGGGATTGTTTAATAAATTTATTTAAAAATGTGCAATATCTTGAAAACGGTTCATGTTAGCGTTCTAAAGTATATGTCGATCGTTTTCTAAGGAAAAATTACATAAAAAATGTCTATTTGCGTAACTTTATTAATGGTTTTGATTTTTTGAAGAATTTTTCAAGATTTCACTCAAAAATTTAAGAGGATTCTGAGCATTCGATTACGTTTAAAAACAATAGGCTTCCAGTATTCATAGATTGGGATTTTTGCTCCAAATTTCATTCGAATCGTTCCATTCATTCGTGAGATATCGTCTCCAAAGGCTCACTGACACACACACACACACATATACAGACATCACCTCAAAAATGTTCGATTCGTGGTCAGGGATGCTTGAAACGTGCTCTCCCTTCGAAAAATCGAATTCGAATTTTCGACCCCGTCACAATACTTTCCTTATACGTTATGTATATAAGGAAAGTAATAGGATCATTACAAATAGCGACAGTTATGTATATATTGGGCGTACATTTGTGGACACCACATTTATTTTAAAATAGTTTAGAAAGACAGTAAAGATGAGTCTTATGTGTCTAAACACAATTCTTTGTACAATCATTTCTGAATTTATTGCAACCATTGTTATTTTTCTTTTCGAATTGAACATTTTCTTTTCGAATTTCACAGTTTTTTCTAATTTACATTGAATTATTTCGTTAGCTTTCCAAATCAATAAGCATTACAATTACTTCAAACACATATAACATTCAATTACACTAGTACTATTTAATTCAAATATTATTAAAATTCAAATATGTGTTTAACAAAGTAAATACTAATTCACTTTGCAATTTCCATTGCTATTAAGTTGAAGTAACATTTTGAAATTCAGAAACTCTGTAGTATGTATTTAATTTTATCATACTTTTGAACAGGATTCTTAAGACGAAACTATATCCACAAATTTACACTGTTTATCATCACACTTAATACGAGAAATAGAGAGTTTAACTATGATACATATATGACTGAAATTGGCGACTTTGAAAAGTATTCACGGGTTTTGAAGTCATTCGAAAGGGAAGTATATATATATATATATAATTGAAGATTTTTATGAATACTTGCAATATATAGATACCCGAGACATACCAAAGAAAATTGCTTGTAAACTGTAGGTAAAGGTAAAAAAATTGCAAATCAGAAGCCTAGTGTAGCACGATGAGCTATGCAAGAAGTTTGGAAATTGAATAAATGGAATCTAGTGAATATAAAAGGAATAAAATGAATATGAAGAGCATTTCTGAAACCATGTACGTTATCAAGGGCCATACATGTTTCATTAATGCTGATTCTACGTTTCTGTTTACACAACTGTAAAATGTATTACAGAAATAGTGTAAATGGGCCGACGTAGAAGAAAAGACAAAGTGGATCAAATACACAAAAAAATCAAACATGAATATAAAATATTCTGTTACACCAGCTTGTGGCTAATTATTGTAATGAGGATGCAAAGTATTGTACAGTAATATCAAAAGAATATAATGAAAATAAAATGAAAATATATCTACCCCTAGTAATGTGGTACTTCTGGAAAAGCATGTGTATTACCAATCATCTCAGAACAGGTTACAGTGAATTTTTTGTTACTGACTAAGCAGTTATATATATATATATATATATATATATATATATATATATATATATATATATATATATATATATATATATATATAAGTTTATATATATATATATATATATATATATATATATATCATATAAAAACCAGTAATCAAATTCAAATAGAATTCCTATGCATATCCACAAAAAGTAAAGGCACTGCCAACCATTAAATGCAAAGCATTTGGCTATCCCATATTCCTTTAAATCTTCTTTTTCTTGGATTATTATATATATATATATATATATATATATATATATATATATATATATATATATATATATATATATATATATATATATATATATATATATATATATATATATATATATATATATATATATATATATATATATATATATATATATATATATGTATATATATGTATACAGAACGTACATGGTTTCGGAAATACTTTTCATTTTAATATATTATATATATTTTTCATATGTGATACTCTCAAAAAATTTAGGAGCCAGGAAAGGGCTATATACATTTTTTGTTTTATAAGTTTGAATCTTTTCATCTATTACACTATTCATGCACTTACACCATGCACGTTAATATAGGGCACAAGGGGTTTAGTACCTTAAGTACCTGTGTTACATATATGATTTAAAAAATTAGTATTAGTTTCTTTATTTGGATGTAATTACAGGCGTATATTCTTACCAGGCTTTCTCAACATGAGATCCTGTTTTCCAGGGAATGAGGGGTCTATACCTATTTAGAATCTATAATACCTATTTAGAACCTGTTTTTTATAAAGGAATTATTCTCTAGCCTAACGTTGGATCTATTTTAATTTTATTTATACACGTACTCGACAGACCACATTCAATAAAAAATAAGGCGCAGGTAATTAAAATACAAGTAACTAAAATTCCTCATATATATATATATATATATATATATATATATATATATATATATATATATATATATATATGTATATAGATATATATATATATATATATATATATATATATATATATATATATATATATATATATAATATGAAAAAATGAATTTGAAAATGGAATAATACAATTAGAAGTTGTGTGTTTACGGGGTTGTAGAGAGGTCAAGGGGGATTGCGAACCCTTTTCCTGGTTTAAGCATGCTTTTAATCCCAGGAAACACTCCCAGAAACCACTACACGTCCGAAACAACAATCAACAGTATGCCAGGGGAAAAAACGGAATCCCGAAATGAAGAACTTAAAGTCACAAGAACATATAAAAGCATATAAAATGAAACAAGTATGAATAAAAATATTCGAACCAAGTGTAAAGTTTAAAAAGGATGTTCGTAGATGCGCTGCGGCGTTAGAAGTCCATAGAAGAAACCCATTATAAATTCCAGATGTAGAGATTCTTCAAGTCACAAGAAGATCTTAAAGTCACAAGAACATATAAAAGCATATAAAATGAAACAAGTATGAATAAAAATATATGCTAACCATGTATAAAGTTTTAATAAGGATGTTCGGAGAAGCGCTACGTCGTTAGAAGTCCATAAAAGAAAGCCATGATAAATCCCAGATGTATAGATACTTCAAGTCACAAGAAGATCTTAAAGTCATAATAACATATAAAAACATTTAAAATGAAACAAGTAAGAATAAATATATATTCTAACCGTGTATAAAGGGGGGTCTTAGATGCGCTACGTCGTTAGAAGTCCATGGAAGAAAAACATGATAAATTCAGATGTAGAGATAGATAAGCTCGTGGTTACAGAGTATCTGATTCCAAACATATAGAGTTGAGTTGAAATGTTGAAAACCCAGACCACACGACAGACCCGAAGGTTTACTGTTGCTAAGTGTATAGAGTTGAGTTGTAGCAAATCATCAAAATTAGCATATATTTCCTTACTGTACTTTTTACAATATGCCATATAATAATGTCTTATGAAACGAGGTGGGTGTGAATGTTTTAAGGCTTCCATAATTTGACGTCGTATGCAAATATCAATCTGTTTATCAGTTGAATTTAAACGTCTGTATCTTGCAAGATGATTAATGATCACATTACGTTGTATAGTTATACTCATATTAGTATTCCAATGCGTAAATTAATTGATTGTGCAATCAAAATCACGTATTTTATCAAATATCTTATAACAAAATTTTTCTTGATGATCATAATATATAGTGATGTCCAAGAAATGTATTTCTTCTATGTTGTTATTTTCAGATTCTATGAGCTCCAAGTTAGATGGATAAAAACTAAAGTCAAATTTAAAAGTTCTATCAGATATCCCAATCAAAACATCGTCAACGAAGCGGAAATACGGCATCTCGTTAATAAATTGAGTTCCTTGTTCATAGTTTAATAAATAAAAATCAGCAAGTAGAGATGAACATCCCCCACCCATGGGTATACCGTTGATTTGCTTATAGAATCCAGATCCATTGTATGAAACATTTTCGAATATGACCAATTTAATAAGGTTTTTAAATCTATTTTTGTCATATTGTAAATGTAAATCAGATGTCAAATATGTTTCTATCAAAATCTTAAACAGATCTTGCAAATTAATGTTGTTAAATAACTCTTTGAAATCATAGCTTCTAAAATAAAGACGATCTCGGAATGTTTTTAACTTTTCAACAACTTCGTAGCTGTTATTCACCATAACGGTGCCAAGGGTTCGAATTTTCTTCATTATAGGTGTCAATAGCTTTAACAAAATTTGATTTGCTTTAGCTAAGTAAGTATGACATCCAATAGTTACAGGTCTGAATTTAATAGGCTTTTTATGGATCTTAGGTATCAGAACTAAATATGGGAATTTAACAGTTGTAATATTAATTCCAATAAGTTTATAAAGAGCTGTTATGCGGTTAACATTAATAGTATATTTACCAAGAATTTGTTTGTACATATTGGTGTCCTCATAGCAAGTTCTTAGTTTTTCAACATAAAATTGTTTGCAGGTAAATGCGTAGTTGTTATTTACTTTATCCATATAGGATATTACGTATTTGTTCTGAAAATCTTCCATAACTGCTTTACTGATTTTTTTAAAAGCACAATATTGTTTTCATAAGTTATAGTTCTTCTTAAAGGCATTATATATGTTATATCTCCATTCATGTAAAGATGCAATACGAAAACTGTATTTGATCGCCATCTTGTAAATAAATTGATCAATTTCTATATAAAATGTGTTTTCAACAGTGTTGAAGTCTTGTTCTCTGAATTTAGTACCCATTTTTAAGAACTTGTATAAAGAAGAATTATTTGCAATCGATATATCACCAGTATCGATATGTTTGTGATCTCGATAGCACAAAAGATGTTTTTTACACTGGTATTTATAATTAATGTGATTGCCTAGATTCTTACTGATCATATTATATTTGAATATTTTTCTTCCATTAGTCTTGACAAATCGAAAAGTTAAACAGATTTCAGTGTGTAACATCGGCAAAAGAAAGTTGAACTGGTGTAGAATATCCTTAAATGGGATATGTCAAAGGTTGTGTTACCAAATGTGACGATAAAATATTCCTTATTTATTTCAGCAACAGGTTTTTCCAAATCGATGTCACAATGTTTGGCACGTATTTTAAAGCAGTTATAAAAGGTAGCGATGTTTGCAGCATAAATGTCATTAATAGCTTCATGTTCTATTAAAATTGGATTTCTTTTCCATTCGTTCCATAGATGGCGGATGAAAGTGAATTAGTACTGTGAATAACGGCACTGTCATGGACGCATTGGAAACGAGGTGACAGGGTGTTTTTATACAAAATGATAAAAGAAGACACTTAGTTGATGCTTACGTTTAGGTTATAATGAATGTACGGGGTTCGTTTGTGTTATTATCTGTTAGATGTTTGATATACTGTTATATTAGTTGCAATTTTTGTTGTAATGGAATTTTTTTAATTTCTGTACCTTTTTGATATATATTTTGTGTTTTAAGTATTTAGTACTTAGTTTTCGGCAGTGTATCAGCTTCCGGGAGTGTCGCCATGTTATAACGCTAGCTTAACCGGGAAGTGAGGGTCACAATACCCCCCGGCTACTTTTGATACATTGCTGTTCTTCTCTTTCATTATATTTCATTTATATAAATATACTTGGTTGAACTGCTTGACGCCTATAGGTATGTTTTCAGTTTTATGGTTGTGTTAATGTAGGTATGATATAGTTACATACATATATATATATATATATATATATATATATGTGTGTGTGAGAGAGAGAGAGAAATAAGGAACGTCAGGATTTAATAGCAATCATTTTTTTTTTACCTAAACCATGACAACTGTACTGATCCTTAAATCGATTAAAACGTCAATTAATATAACGATTGCAGGGGCGGGGTAACAGCAGGGTAACACTCCCAATAATTGATATTAATGATCTGCTACAATATTCCAATTTGATTTCGTACTAATTCCAGAATTATGAAAAACGTGAATCTATTACTTTTTCTACTATTTCATATTTAATTAGAACGCCTACTGAAAAATGATCGTGGTTCAATGTTTTATTTGAAGCAATTAATAAAAAAACTAAATAAATAATAAATTAGAGGAGGGAAATGCAACTATCCCTGTCCATGAATACGAAATGAATAATTATTTCAGTTCGTGTCGAGAGCTGTTATTATTAATATGCATTTGGAAAGACGACAATTCGACTGGAACACATTGCGTAATTAGTGATATTATGCTTTGATTTAAGCCGCATACTTGTATAAAAGTTTGACACAGTACTCTTTTATAGGAAATATTTTGAAAAATAGATGAGTAGGTATTGTTAAATAACTTATTATCATTTTTAAAGTCATCTACGTTATTTAGATAATTATTTGGTTCACAGTTGCACAAATATACAGTCATATTTTATCAAGCAACTAGCTGTATGCCGATCTTTATAAGGAATGTATAACATAAAGAAACTTATGCATAATTATTTGCAAATTCTTGCAGTACTCTAAATCACAGCGATACTGAAAACATTCTGTTAAAATAGTTAATTTCATTCTCCTAAAATGAAGTATAAGATTATCTGTTTTCGCGCTTCAAAATTATCTTCATAGGCAGATCTGAAGAATAAAACACCCTGGTTCAGTTTATAAACAAATTTACAAAAATATGAAATTGGATCAACAAATACCAAACTTAAAGCACTCTCACACACACAAATATATATATTTACATATATATATATATATATATATATATATATATATATATATATATATATATATATATATATATATTGAGTTTGAAACATATTTACCAAATAAAAATAGATAACGTAAGGTAATGAAAATATATGTAATTCCCGCAATCTTTAATCCATAAAGTCGCAATTGAGTTAATTCAGTCAAAGATGCAATACCGTTCATTTATGATTTTTGTTTTGTATCAATTTATTTTGTATTTAAATCTGAAAAAGAAAATAATAAAACTCGTCTATCGTATAAACATACGAGTATTTGACTTAATTGCATGAAAGCAAGATATATATTTTTTTCAAATACTTCGAGAAATAAAATGTCGTCTGCATAATGTTATCTGTATGAAATGTTGTCATAGAGTAATGGGGTTATTGTTATTCTGTTCAACCTCAAAAAATACGTGTAAAAGTTATATCATGCTTTTATGCAATTAAATCAATCGATGCATTTCAACATATGTAGTCTTTTATCTTAGATTTTGACAATTTTTCAACACATTTCGCAAAAAAAGAGCGCTTTCAAATATCTCGAATCATTATCAAAATCTATTCAGCACTAGGGTAAACCACATATACTAATAAAATTTTATGAAATTTGGTCAAGTAGTTTTTGATTTATAGTGGATACATACATTGCCTACACGCACACACACACACACACACACAGGCCATGAGAGAGATTGAGAGTGATACACACATGTCGTATCGCATGTATGTTCGATTCGACAGTTTGAGAATCGCGGCTTGGAAATCTCTCCTTTTCAACGCCTGCATTGTGTTAAGCCTTGTTCAGATTCATTTACGTGTGAAAGTCTAGTTTCGTTCGAGAATGTGAATTTAATGTTCTGCTGTTTTTTTTCGCGGCGCCTGCCTCGGCGGTGGGAAGTTTTTCGAAAAGCGAAACTTCTCCTCTGGTCGGCAGCCAATGGGAGAGCTTCTTGGCTGTTGTCGGGCTGTTGTGGCGGTGTTCGTGAGCTTTTTGGAGAAGAACTTTGAGAAGTTCGGATGTAAGTTTTCGGAGGAGAAAACGGAACAAAGAGAGTAGGGCCGGTGGCCCCAAATTGCTGTGGATTATTGATTTTCCCAAAATCTAATCCGGGAAGATGCCCGAGGAAGAAATGCACCGGGATCTGAAATTTTATTCAAAATTTAATGCTTTATTTTTCTATTTTAGGTTGTGATTTTGACCGCTATCCGGCGAATCCGGGCGTGGTCCCTTGTTCGATTGAACAGTGAGTTCGGATGTCGATACTTCATTGCGGAGATTTTGCGGAACTTTCCTTCGGCAATCCTTATAAGGTTAAGATCGGATGCTCTGAAAATTATACGGATTTGTTGTTACAGAACGGTGAGATAAAATTACTGTAATTCTAATTCATGAACAGTGGAACAGTAAATTTCCATTCCAAGCACTGGTATAAATTTAAGGCTTATAATCTAACGTATTTTAATTGGAATTCTTATTGAATATATTGATAATTGTCTATTTGGAAATTTAGATTGATAAAGATTCTAAAGAGTGTGATTGATATAATGTTAACTGAATGTTAATTTACTTTGCATAAAGTTCTCTAGTGAAAGAGATTGTATTTACCGAAGGTATTATTGTGAAATGGATATTGAAAGTAAAATTTGTTTGGAATATATATATAAAATTTAAATGGCTTACTTAAGAATAAATATGAATATTTGGTATAATGAGTTAAATTATTTGCACACCCTGAATTCTGTCTTTTATTCTTCTACCCATCTGTGGACTGATGTCTCCAGACCGTAAGTACTCCTGGGTCACATGCGAGTTATTTATGAGTTATACGTGAGTATTTTATGTGAATTATGTGTGATTTTAGTGTGGACGCAATGTACTCATCTGCATATCTCCAATTCTTCTGTGCATATCGGTCGTGAGATCGGTTTCGGTTTCACTTTCGTTCGACTCCCCGCCGATTTGACTCCGGAACTGAATCCACCGCCGATATGACTCTGTCGTCGGGATGAGTTCCGATGCGACATTGATCCCGGACTCTCCCGATTTGACATTGCTGCCGTGTTTGTGCGGCGATGTGACATTGGTGCCGTTCTGACTTACGGAGTGGTAGAAAATAAATTTAATTGCTCTATTTGAAAAAAAAAAAAAAAAAGTAAAACTTTGGCTTTGTGCTTTTTCAGGGTGTAAGTTATAAATTTGTGCATATTGAAAAAAAAAAAAAAAAAAAAATAAGAGGAAAAGTGGTATATTTGAAATATATGAGTATTTATTGTGCATAAATGTCTAAATGTGATTGTATGATCAAAGTAAGTGGTTTCTATTTGTATATTTGATGCATAAAAATGACAATTTGTGGGCAATGTGAAATTGAAAAATAATAAGTCTGACCCACACACATATATATATATATATTTTGACATATGATTTTGTGTTTGATATTTTGGGGGAAATATGAGTGATTTTTATAAAAACAATAACAAACTCAATTTTGATAGTATTTCATATACACTTTAAGCACACAACCACAAATATTAATCGCACTGATTGTTGCATTTCAAAAAAAAAAAAATTCAAACATGCCTCGTAACAAAACTGTTCGTGTTAGTAGAAGCACTGATTCCTCATCACAGACTGGAGCTAATGCTCGTGTGCCTTCACGCTCTCCTCCCCGACTCTCTCCAAATTCTGGAAGATCTGTGTCGGTTAGTGCAAGTTCAAGAAAAACCAAAACAAACTCAGTCTCCTCACAATTTATAAACACTATCCCTGATTTTTCTGGTTCTCCAAATGAATCATTTGTGGACTTTCTCGACAAATTTGACTTAGTGGCAAAACATGCGGAGTGGTCAAACATAGATAAAATTTTCATATTGAAACTAAAATTAAAGAATCAGGCTGAAAGATTAATTAAGGGAATCCCTCGCCTTAATCACAGTGAAAACTTTAGTGAACTGATCCTTGCTTTGAAGGAGCAATTTGAAACAAAAGAAGATATTGCCAAAAAAGTAGAGAATTTAGTAAACTTGAAACAAAAACATAATGAAACAATTAGGCAGTTTGCCTTGAGAATTGAAGCGGACTCTTTTCGAGCATTTCCGGAAGAGTTATGCAACTCTGGCGAGAATTCACTGAGAACTGCAATTCTGAAAAATTCCTTCATAAAAGGATTAAAGATGACTATTCGAAAAGCTGTATGTGCGGCGAATCCACAAACATTTGAAGCTGCAAAACAGGTCGCTATATTGCATGAAGAAATCCTGAATGAAAGCTCGGACTGTGCAGATGAAGAAGTTACTCTTACTGTGTCGAAGAGAAGAAAACATGAAGAAGAACTGGAAAATTTAAAAGCCAAATTAAAAGAAAAGAAAACTGAGTATGAAGCTTTGAAGAAGAGGTTTGAAGAAAATGCTGCGGAAAGAAAAGAAAAACTTTCATTTTTAAGAGAAGAAATTGACAGAAGCAACAGAAGCTTTGAGGACAGTTTGAATATGCCCTCTACAAGTAAATATAACGAAGAAGAATTCGCGGAAGAAAAGTTTGAGAATATTGCGCCAAAAAAGAAATCCAGACCTTCAACTTCTTTTCAAACTTCAACTCCATACAAAAGCATAGGAAATAGAAGCCTAGTAAATCAAAGAGGAATTCCAGCTGCCTCGAGAAGAAACGAATGGAGAAATGGGAATACTTATTCAAATTACAAATCCAAAAGAAGTTTCCGATATTTTAGAAGACCATTTGAAAACACATATAGAGGAAATCAAAATAATTATAGAAGAAACTATTCAAACCAATTTCAAAATCGTTATGATAATTATAAATTTGCAACTTTCAATCAAAATAACAGAAATAATTATGGAAGAGGAAATTATCCAAATTTTGGTAATAGAAGATATTTCAATAGACAAAATTACAACAATCAGACTTCCTTCCAATATAATCCTAGTAGACCGAACTTTGAAACTAATTCAATGGTTGACTTTGATACTCCTTGTATCAATGCTTTTCCGATTATAGCAGTGTTTGTTGGTAATACAGAATTGAATGCTCTGATTGATTCGGGAAGTTCAATTAACATAATTTACGAAAGCGCTCTTCAAAATATTCCTCCAGAAAATTATCGAATAAAACATACCTCTACAATGTTGAGGGGAATTTCCAATCAAAATATTTTGGTAGAAAGAAAAGTATCTTTTCCTATTGCAATTGCTAACGAAAGAAGTGAAATCGAGTGTTGTGTCCTGGACATTCCTGCTCCCAAAAATTACAATATGATTTTAGGAAGTGTTTTCCTAAACAAAAAGGAAGTGACAATAAGTTACAAATACAAACGAGTCAATTTTAAATATTGCAGCATACCCTTTGTTGAAACAAGTACATCACAAACGACTGCAGTGGTATCAGAAGAAATGAAAGAATGCAACACAATTAGTCACTTACAGTTTGATGCAAATTATGACATACAGTATTTAAAGGACATTGACTATAGAAACAACAATAACAGTTTTTATGAAAATTTCAGAAAAGATTATTTGAATGTACAAAATGAATTCCATGACATTGATTTTAGAGATCTGTGTATAAATGAAAATAGTGAGTTTATCAGTAGTAATCCTAGAATGCAAAGTGTAGTAAATGACTATAAGCAAACCAACAAGACCTTAACCGTTTCAAATATCTGTGATAATGATGTCAGTGAAATTACAAGTTCAGATTGTGATATGAATTCCTTAAATACAAGTTCTTTTTGCCAAGAAAAGAGAAAAATACAGCCAAAAGAGAATTTAAATTTTGCTAAAGCATACCAGAAATGCATTTTGAAACCTATGGAAGAGTCATTCATAAAAGTCAAAATTGATTCAAAATTTGAAATAAATTCTACAATTTTATTAGAACCTAGAGATGTCAGTGAATGTTCCACTGAACAAAACTATTTTTTAGCAAGAGCTGTATATAAGGTGACAAAAGATGATTTTATATATGCGCGAGTGGCAAATCCTTCTAAAGAAAAAATAAATATTAACAAAGGAATGAAATTGGGTATAATTAGTCATGTGCAAGAGACAAATTTATCTGAAGTAAATAGTGTTGATGAACAACATAAAGAAAACAACGAGATATTTGAAGTATGGGGTGGTGACTTTGATTTGAAACATATAAATGGCATGCAGAAAAAATTGTTACAAAATTTGTTAAAAAAATACAGAAATGTCTTTGCCAAGTCTGTTAATGAGATAACAGGCTGCGACACCATTTTGCATAAAATTAATTTAAATTCAAATATTCCAATTAGACAGAAACCCTACCGTGTGCCTCATCACCTGCAGAAAGAGTTATCAAAGCAAACCAATGAACTCTTAAACGCCAAAATTATCCAACCAAGCACCTCTCCTTATAACACACCCGTGTTATTTGTGAAGAAACCTGATGGTTCATATAGGCTGGTGGCTGATTATCGAAAATTAAACAATCTGACAATTAGCGAAGTTTTTCCTATTCCTAACATAGCAGAATTGATTGCCAAACTTTCTGGTGCTACATACTTTAGCACACTGGATTTGACCTCTGGATTTTACCAGCTATGCCTTCATCCAAATGATTATGAAAAGACTGCTTTTTCAACTCCCGATGGTCACTTTGTGTGGCTTAGAACTCCTTTTGGGCTGAAAAATGCACCTGCATCATTTCAAAGACTTATGTCGCTTGTTTTGGCTGGAATCTCAGGAATATATATCGATGACATAATAGTCGCTTCTCGCTCTTTTGAAGAACACTTAAAGAAATTGGAAGAGATTTTCATAAGATTAGGAAAACATGGTTTGAAATTGAAGCCTTCCAAGTGTCATTTTTTTAGGAAAACCATTAAGTACCTTGGTTTCCTTGTGTCTGAAGGAAAAGTGCAACCTGACCCTCACAATGTTGAAGTAGTTGAAAATTTTAAAATTCCAAAATCAGTGAAAAATGTGAGGCAGTTCCTTGGTCTCACAGGGTTTTACAGGAAATTTATCAAAAACTATGCAGAAATATCAGTACCTTTAACCAAAATTTTAAAAACAAAAAACAAGGACAACAGGACAACAAAAAGAAATTTGTTTGGTCAGATGATGCTCAGAAATCCTTTGACATTCTTAAGAAAAAACTCTTATCTAAACCAATATTGAATCTCCCTGATTTTAACAAACCATTTGTGCTACACACTGATGCTTCGAATCAGTCCTTGGGTGGTTTTCTTTCCCAAGCTGATGAAAATGGAGATTATCACCCTGTTTCTTACGCGAGTCGAAAATTGAATGATGCTGAACAAAAGTACAGTGTGGTGGAAAGAGAAGCACTTGCTGTCGTATGGGCTACAAATTACTATAAACATTACCTGATTGGAAAACACTTTACCATTTTTTGTGACCAAAGTTCACTCTCCTTTATATTTAAATTGAAAGACCCTACTTCCAGACTTGCTAGGTGGATTGCTTCATTGACACAATTTGATTATGAAATCATACATAAGCCAGGAAAGGCAAATGTAGTAGCCGACTACTTGTCAAGAAATGTCAATGATTGTGCAAACCCAGTGAATGTTGTTCCTAACAACAGATTTGTGTCTAAATACAAAGTTATCAATAATGCAAAGAAACAAAATTCTCCTAATTTAGTATCAAAAATTCCTAGTGTCAACAATAACAATATTCATGAGAATTTGAGTGAAAGTGTTTTTGGAAATTTAAATGAAAATCAAACTAATGAAATTTGTGTTGTGGATAATAATTTAAATGATCAACAAGATATGCAAAATGACAACAACATGCCAATTAAAGAGTTTGAACAAATTTCTGCACATCCAACTTTACTTGTAAGAATAAAAAATGCTCAGAAATCTGATTCCAGATGTAACAAGATCATAGATTGCTTAGAAAAGAATATTATGCCATACACTCAGAGTCTAGTATTTTTTCGAAAAGATGATACCTTATAGTGCACCCACAAGAATCCGAAGTTGAGACACCAATACCAAGAGAGAATTGTTGTTCCTCAAGAACTTGTGTCAGAAATACTTTGGTTGCATCATGATTGTCCCACTTATGCTCACTGCGGTTTTAGAAGGACTTTAGCTTCTATTAGTCGTAAATACTATTGGACAGGGATGTACTCCCAGACAAGTAACTATGTGGCGTCGTGTGAAATCTGTGTTATCAATAGAGGTTACAAAAACAATAAAGCTCCAATCCAGAGATTTTCGAGATCAAGTTATCCATTTCAACGGGTCGCAATGGACTGCGTTGGACCCTTGCCTACCTCTTACTCAGGAAAAAAATACATCTTGGTGATTACCGATTACTTCACTCGATGGCCTGAAGCGTACCCACTCGCTTCTATAAAGACGGATGACATTTTGCAGTGCCTAGAACATTTTATAGCACAGCATGGTATACCTCAATTTATGGTCACAGATTGTGGTTCGAATTTTTTATCAAGATCTGCGAAAAGTTTTTATGAAAAATTAGGTATTAGTAAATCTACTACAAGTCCATATCATCCTAGCTCAGATGGCTGTGTCGAGCGTCTTAATGGAACTCTCCTCAGGTCATTAAAAAACATTGCTTATGATGATAAAAATAATTGGGACAGACTGATCCAATTTGCACTTTTGGCTCATCGAAATGCAATTCATGCCTCCACAGGTGAATCTCCTGCATACTTAGTCTATGGAAGAGACTTGACGGTTCCCAATACACTCATTTCCGGTTTTAAAATCCCTACATACGACTCTACATATGAATACGGTGAAGATCTACAATTTCGATTGAAAAAAATGTATGACTTGGTTAAGAGAAATTTAGAAAAAGCAGAAAACTCACAAATATCACAACAACATAAGAAAGCTAAGCAACCTGAAATCAAAATTGGTGATTTGGTTTACTTGTATACGCCTCATTTGCCCCAGGGACAGTCGAAGAAATTAAGCTCTTTTAATAAAGGACCCTTTCGTGTGATTAAGAAAACATCACCAGTGAATTTCTTGATACAACACATAATGAATCCGAAGAATGAACAATTGGTCCATGTGAATAGACTTACTTTATTACCTCCTAGAAGGAAGGAACTTCAAAAATTTACTCAACAAAAAAAGGCTGGAAGTGAAAGTGTAAATCCAAAACAAAATAATTCTTCATCCAATATTCAATCTAGAAAAGATACAGTGATCCTGAAGCCATGTTTATCTAACCCAGCTAACAAACAAAAAACAAAAGAATCTGTAAAAAGAGTTAGATTTAACCTTCCTGCTCCTGTGAATCCTTCTGTTCCTGGAAAACAATCAAATTTTCATGCTGATACAAACCGACAAATTTTTACAAGAGTGAATTCAAATCCTAACATTAGGAAAAGCAGAGTTATTTACAATAACAATTACTCACCACAACAAAAACAAAATGTTTTCAATGCAAACAGAAGTACAAAAACACCATACAATTTGAGAGCATATAATAATAGATTTTATTAAATAAGTTTCACATTTTTCAAAAAAATTCTCAATTATAAAAGAAATTATTGTTCAGATACATTTTATTTATTTGATGATTGTTTATTATGTTACTTTCCAACCATTATCTTTTAAAATTAATAGTCAATTTTTGAAAAAAATGTTGTTACACATATGTTAATTGAAATGTTGAAATATTTGATGTGTTTGTTGTGAAACTTAACTTGGCGGTGTAAAATTAAAATTTATAATTGATTTAAATGATTTTCATAAATGTTTGAGCAACTCTCATCTGGAACTCTATTGAACTTTAAAATTTTCTGAGAGAATTTGCTCTGCCTGTTGGTGTTTGGCTGATTTGTCTAAAAATGATATTTTGATAATTTATTCTGATGTTGTGATGTTTTCACAAAATTTTGTCATATTAAACAAATGAAATTAAGTTAAAAGAAAGAAAAATTGTTGTTAATTACAAAAATAATTTTAAAAATTTATTGGTTGAAAATAATTTTATTGAAAGTTTGAATGTTTTGAGTTGTGAATAACTGTGATTTCAGTTAATTAATGAATATTAAGAGTATATGACATTTGAGAAAAAAAAATATATATATATAATATAATTTCTTTGACAAACAGAATTTGATTTTGAGACTGAGAGAGATGAATTTATTTTGGCCTGAATTTTTGAAATTGATGAATTTGATTTTCTTTGAATTCCTGTATACATAATTTTTTTTTCCTTGCCTGATGTTTTCTGCCACACATTTTAGTTAGTCATCAATGGAATGGAACCTTGCTGCAACAACCTTTTTTTGGAAAACTTCTGGTTTACACAAACAGATACACATATCACGAGCCTGGAAGAAGATGCACGCTGGCAATTTAATTGTCCGACCCGGGCGGTGGCGATTGGAACCAGAGATGACGACTGCTTTCTACTCCCACTAGATGCGGATCGGAAGCCTGACCAGTGGGAAACTGAAGTTGATGAAGGAAGGAAGATGGAAGTCGCCGTGGACAGCTCACTGCTGTGAGTCTGTTCAAAATTTTTACATTGAAGATATTGAATTGAGGGGCGCGATCTCTGTGACTGATTTCTGCTGCGTGGATCCTGCGCGCGGGTAATTTTTTTTAGTTTTCTCACATCCCTTTTGTTTCTGGCAACCCGACTACTGTCCCGCCAGATGTGTGTTTTTGGATAGGCCATCTCATCTTCACTTGCAGTACATAACTGACGGAATTTCTTTGGAGTCAAATTTTTTCTCTCTCGTTCTCTCTCTCAGTGCTCATTATTTGTTGGTGATATTTAAAATGTGATCACATGTACTTATTTCGAGACACTTGTACTTAATTGGATCACACATTTATTTAATTTGAGACATATACATTTAATTTGAGAAACTTACATTTAATTTGAAAAATACATGTATTTTGGAAAATGTACATTGATTTTGAAAATTGTTTTGAGAACATATAATTATTTCGAGAATTTAATAAGTTAAGAATTGAAGTAAATTCATAATGAAACTATGCATAGTAATAATATAGTGATAATAATAGTGAAAATATTAAAAGTTGAAATTGATGATAATAGAATTATTTGAAATGAAAATGATTTTTGTAAGGTTAATACAAAAGAACTTTAAAGTGAATTTAAAGTGAGTAAAGTTGAATGAGTAAAGAGAACTCATTTGTTTGTTTATTTCATGAAATATATTTAATCTCTCATTGTATTGTAAATTAGTGTTATTTTATTGTGGTCACTTAGTGTATTGAAAGTGACATTGTTGTTGATATAAATGTTTTCATCTTGCATCATATTGTTATTACATATATTCATATCATTTATTTTCTGAAATTTGAGAATTTTGGAAATTGAATTTTGCTGTCAGGCAAAAGTGCCCTGGCGTTGACTTGTGTTTACATGTATTTCAGTGTATTTAATATATGTTTATATTTTGTAAAGGTTCCTTTTTGCTGTTGGGACGTCTTTGTTGTCATCGTTTGGCCCTTTTGGTCTTTGCCCTGCGGTGATGGATGTACTGCCTGTGCATTCGGATCTTCAGGTGGGATGTGTGTACTAGTCACACTTCCCTTGCTTCAAAATTTTCTGCTAAATTGCTGACTCAGTAGAAACTGCTCTCTGAGTTGGTGTTACACTTAAAGGTTCCTAGTATCCTTTTGTAATTGTTAATGTTGTGTATGTGTGTGAGATAAAAAAATTTCTCACAGGTTCGAAATTTTTTCCTCCCAGGGGGAGGAAATGTCGTATCGCATGTATGTTCGATTCGACAGTTTGAGAATCGCGGCTTGGAAATCTCTCCTTTTCAACGCCTGCATTGTGTTAAGCCTTGTTCAGATTCATTTACGTGTGAAAGTCTAGTTTCGTTCGAGAATGTGAATTTAATGTTCTGCTGTTTTTTTTCGCGGCGCCTGCCTCGGCGGTGGGAAGTTTTTCGAAAAGCGAAACTTCTCCTCTGGTCGGCAGCCAATGGGAGAGCTTCTTGGCTGTTGTCGGGCTGTTGTGGCGGTGTTCGTGAGCTTTTTGGAGAAGAACTTTGAGAAGTTCGGATGTAAGTTTTCGGAGGAGAAAACGGAACAAAGAGAGTAGGGCCGGTGGCCCCAAATTGCTGTGGATTATTGATTTTCCCAAAATCTAATCCGGGAAGATGCCCGAGGAAGAAATGCACCGGGATCTGAAATTTTATTCAAAATTTAATGCTTTATTTTTCTATTTTAGGTTGTGATTTTGACCGCTATCCGGCGAATCCGGGCGTGGTCCCTTGTTCGATTGAACAGTGAGTTCGGATGTCGATACTTCATTGCGGAGATTTTGCGGAACTTTCCTTCGGCAATCCTTATAAGGTTAAGATCGGATGCTCTGAAAATTATACGGATTTGTTGTTACAGAACGGTGAGATAAAATTACTGTAATTCTAATTCATGAACAGTGGAACAGTAAATTTCCATTCCAAGCACTGGTATAAATTTAAGGCTTATAATCTAACGTATTTTAATTGGAATTCTTATTGAATATATTGATAATTGTCTATTTGGAAATTTAGATTGATAAAGATTCTAAAGAGTGTGATTGATATAATGTTAACTGAATGTTAATTTACTTTGCATAAAGTTCTCTAGTGAAAGAGATTGTATTTACCGAAGGTATTATTGTGAAATGGATATTGAAAGTAAAATTTGTTTGGAATATATATATAAAATTTAAATGGCTTACTTAAGAATAAATATGAATATTTGGTATAATGAGTTAAATTATTTGCACACCCTGAATTCTGTCTTTTATTCTTCTACCCATCTGTGGACTGATGTCTCCAGACCGTAAGTACTCCTGGGTCACATGCGAGTTATTTATGAGTTATACGTGAGTATTTTATGTGAATTATGTGTGATTTTAGTGTGGACGCAATGTACTCATCTGCATATCTCCAATTCTTCTGTGCATATCGGTCGTGAGATCGGTTTCGGTTTCACTTTCGTTCGACTCCCCGCCGATTTGACTCCGGAACTGAATCCACCGCCGATATGACTCTGTCGTCGGGATGAGTTCCGATGCGACATTGATCCCGGACTCTCCCGATTTGACATTGCTGCCGTGTTTGTGCGGCGATGTGACATTGGTGCCGTTCTGACTTACGGAGTGGTAGAAAATAAATTTAATTGCTCTATTTGAAAAAAAAAAAAAAGTAAAACTTTGGCTTTGTGCTTTTTCAGGGTGTAAGTTATAAATTTGTGCATATTGAAAAAAAAAAAAAAAAAAAATAAGAGGAAAAGTGGTATATTTGAAATATATGAGTATTTATTGTGCATAAATGTCTAAATGTGATTGTATGATCAAAGTAAGTGGTTTCTATTTGTATATTTGATGCATAAAAATGACAATTTGTGGGCAATGTGAAATTGAAAAATAATAAGTCTGACCCACACACATATATATATATATATTTTGACATATGATTTTGTGTTTGATATTTTGGGGGAAATATGAGTGATTTTTATAAAAACAATAACAAACTCAATTTTGATAGTATTTCATATACACTTTAAGCACACAACCACAAATATTAATCGCACTGATTGTTGCATTTCAAAAAAAAAAAAATTCAAACATGCCTCGTAACAAAACTGTTCGTGTTAGTAGAAGCACTGATTCCTCATCACAGACTGGAGCTAATGCTCGTGTGCCTTCACGCTCTCCTCCCCGACTCTCTCCAAATTCTGGAAGATCTGTGTCGGTTAGTGCAAGTTCAAGAAAAACCAAAACAAACTCAGTCTCCTCACAATTTATAAACACTATCCCTGATTTTTCTGGTTCTCCAAATGAATCATTTGTGGACTTTCTCGACAAATTTGACTTAGTGGCAAAACATGCGGAGTGGTCAAACATAGATAAAATTTTCATATTGAAACTAAAATTAAAGAATCAGGCTGAAAGATTAATTAAGGGAATCCCTCGCCTTAATCACAGTGAAAACTTTAGTGAACTGATCCTTGCTTTGAAGGAGCAATTTGAAACAAAAGAAGATATTGCCAAAAAAGTAGAGAATTTAGTAAACTTGAAACAAAAACATAATGAAACAATTAGGCAGTTTGCCTTGAGAATTGAAGCGGACTCTTTTCGAGCATTTCCGGAAGAGTTATGCAACTCTGGCGAGAATTCACTGAGAACTGCAATTCTGAAAAATTCCTTCATAAAAGGATTAAAGATGACTATTCGAAAAGCTGTATGTGCGGCGAATCCACAAACATTTGAAGCTGCAAAACAGGTCGCTATATTGCATGAAGAAATCCTGAATGAAAGCTCGGACTGTGCAGATGAAGAAGTTACTCTTACTGTGTCGAAGAGAAGAAAACATGAAGAAGAACTGGAAAATTTAAAAGCCAAATTAAAAGAAAAGAAAACTGAGTATGAAGCTTTGAAGAAGAGGTTTGAAGAAAATGCTGCGGAAAGAAAAGAAAAACTTTCATTTTTAAGAGAAGAAATTGACAGAAGCAACAGAAGCTTTGAGGACAGTTTGAATATGCCCTCTACAAGTAAATATAACGAAGAAGAATTCGCGGAAGAAAAGTTTGAGAATATTGCGCCAAAAAAGAAATCCAGACCTTCAACTTCTTTTCAAACTTCAACTCCATACAAAAGCATAGGAAATAGAAGCCTAGTAAATCAAAGAGGAATTCCAGCTGCCTCGAGAAGAAACGAATGGAGAAATGGGAATACTTATTCAAATTACAAATCCAAAAGAAGTTTCCGATATTTTAGAAGACCATTTGAAAACACATATAGAGGAAATCAAAATAATTATAGAAGAAACTATTCAAACCAATTTCAAAATCGTTATGATAATTATAAATTTGCAACTTTCAATCAAAATAACAGAAATAATTATGGAAGAGGAAATTATCCAAATTTTGGTAATAGAAGATATTTCAATAGACAAAATTACAACAATCAGACTTCCTTCCAATATAATCCTAGTAGACCGAACTTTGAAACTAATTCAATGGTTGACTTTGATACTCCTTGTATCAATGCTTTTCCGATTATAGCAGTGTTTGTTGGTAATACAGAATTGAATGCTCTGATTGATTCGGGAAGTTCAATTAACATAATTTACGAAAGCGCTCTTCAAAATATTCCTCCAGAAAATTATCGAATAAAACATACCTCTACAATGTTGAGGGGAATTTCCAATCAAAATATTTTGGTAGAAAGAAAAGTATCTTTTCCTATTGCAATTGCTAACGAAAGAAGTGAAATCGAGTGTTGTGTCCTGGACATTCCTGCTCCCAAAAATTACAATATGATTTTAGGAAGTGTTTTCCTAAACAAAAAGGAAGTGACAATAAGTTACAAATACAAACGAGTCAATTTTAAATATTGCAGCATACCCTTTGTTGAAACAAGTACATCACAAACGACTGCAGTGGTATCAGAAGAAATGAAAGAATGCAACACAATTAGTCACTTACAGTTTGATGCAAATTATGACATACAGTATTTAAAGGACATTGACTATAGAAACAACAATAACAGTTTTTATGAAAATTTCAGAAAAGATTATTTGAATGTACAAAATGAATTCCATGACATTGATTTTAGAGATCTGTGTATAAATGAAAATAGTGAGTTTATCAGTAGTAATCCTAGAATGCAAAGTGTAGTAAATGACTATAAGCAAACCAACAAGACCTTAACCGTTTCAAATATCTGTGATAATGATGTCAGTGAAATTACAAGTTCAGATTGTGATATGAATTCCTTAAATACAAGTTCTTTTTGCCAAGAAAAGAGAAAAATACAGCCAAAAGAGAATTTAAATTTTGCTAAAGCATACCAGAAATGCATTTTGAAACCTATGGAAGAGTCATTCATAAAAGTCAAAATTGATTCAAAATTTGAAATAAATTCTACAATTTTATTAGAACCTAGAGATGTCAGTGAATGTTCCACTGAACAAAACTATTTTTTAGCAAGAGCTGTATATAAGGTGACAAAAGATGATTTTATATATGCGCGAGTGGCAAATCCTTCTAAAGAAAAAATAAATATTAACAAAGGAATGAAATTGGGTATAATTAGTCATGTGCAAGAGACAAATTTATCTGAAGTAAATAGTGTTGATGAACAACATAAAGAAAACAACGAGATATTTGAAGTATGGGGTGGTGACTTTGATTTGAAACATATAAATGGCATGCAGAAAAAATTGTTACAAAATTTGTTAAAAAAATACAGAAATGTCTTTGCCAAGTCTGTTAATGAGATAACAGGCTGCGACACCATTTTGCATAAAATTAATTTAAATTCAAATATTCCAATTAGACAGAAACCCTACCGTGTGCCTCATCACCTGCAGAAAGAGTTATCAAAGCAAACCAATGAACTCTTAAACGCCATACATTGCGCAGACACAATTACACATAGACTCACCCACGTATATCACGTTAAAAATATTTTTTTCGTATTTTGGATGTCCCAAATCGTATTATCATTCGAAAACTCTTGCTGTGATTTTCGACATGATTCCCATACTTTCTTGATACATTACCATGTGCACTAAGGAAAGTAAAATTGATTTTGAAACTGTTGGGAAACTCATGCGTTAGTCATAGTTTTAAATTTGTTCACTTTTTACATACAGTTCTGATGATTTCATAATTTATATTTTCATAATTTTTTTTGCAATTTTAAAAATATTCGCAATATTACGAGTATTGAAAATTTATCTTCTTTATTTGCTTTATATATGAACGTTTTATAGACGCAAAATGCCATTTTTGCTAATTGCGTTATTATTGCGTTATTATTAGAACTTCAAGCGATTCAATATTAATTAAAGTAAATGTGTAACTTTAAGATTCTGCATTTATTTGTCACTATGATTATTCAAAATAATTTTGAAACTACTTTTCCGTATATCATGCATTACAGATATGATGTATCTGTATTTTCTCCCCTTATCGATTTTTGGCCATTTTCCCCGCAATTAATCACGGTCAATCTTGAATAAAAATAATGGAGTATGTGATTTTAAATTCCACCTGTAAAGCTAGTTTCACAGAATCTCCTCTTTGGTGAAATTCACTGCTTGCAACTGACCGAGCTTTTATCTTTCCCTTCCATTAACTCATTCCTGACCAGTGTCTGTCGTTACCGTGGTTACGTAGAAAGAATTTACACTTCACAAACGGAGCTTAGAAGAACATTCTGTATCTAATCTGTATCTTTATTGTGTTGCTCATTCATGGATTCATTCTGGAAGTTTGTTACATATGTCACACTGAAATGTTTAGGAAGATTTTAAAACGTTATATAGATCCACGATGTTTAAGAGATAAAAGGACACATTTAGATGAGTTAAGTACCAGTTGTAGTCCTAATTCAAAGTGTGGATTACTTTTTAGAGACGTTATATAGATCCACGATGCTAAAGACATAAATGGACACACTTAGATCAATTAAGTATCAGATGTAGTCCTATTTCAGAAAGCGGGTGGCTTTTATGGACGTTATATGGATCCACGATGTTAAAGAGGTAAAGGGGCACACCTAGGTCAGTTAAGTACCATATGTAGTCCTAATTTAGAAAGCGGATGACTTTTTAGAGACGTCATATGGATCCACGATGTTAAAGAGATAAAGGGACACATTTAGATCAGTTAAGTACCAGAAGTAGTCCTAATTCAGAAAGCGAATTACATTTTAGAGACGTTATATAGATCCACGATGTTATAGAGATAAAGGGGCACACTCAGATAAGTTAAGTGCCAGATGTAGTCCTAATTCAGAAAGCGGATGATTTTTAGAGACGAGACGTTATATAGATCCACGATGTTAAAGAGGTAAAGGGGCACACCTAGGTCAGTTAAGTACCAGATGTAGTCCTAATTCAGAAAGCGGATGACTTTTTAGAGACGTTATATGGATCCAATATGTTAAAGAGATAAAGGGACACACTTAGATCAGTTAAGTACCAGATGTAATCCTAATTCAAGTTGCGGATGATTTTTAGAGACTTTTTGAAAGATAAATGTATTACTTTCATAACTTCGAGAAATAACACATGAAAGCCTATCGTAACGTCCGAGATTATGTGACCGAGATTATTGACCTTGATATTATAGTTTTAATCTGAGATGTTACTTAGAAAGTCGAACTATTTAAAATTCCCTAAATGTGAATTTGTATGCTGTCAAATGTATTACGTTAAGAAATAAAATAATAATATTATTCATATTTTGTGCAGTCTTTTGGAATTGATAGATCTAAAATATTTATCTTTAGACAGAAATGAAACATTTAAAATAAATTACCCACTTAGATAAAAATAATTGTAATACTAAAGCACTGCATTAAAATAAATTAACAATGGGATCAACCGTTACTAAAGGTAAAAAGCTTTTTTTTATCAGGACAAAAAGACAGACAGACAAGCAGATAAAAGACATACAGACAGGCAGATAGACTTTTTGGCCTTCCTTCCATATCTAAATTATGTGTTGCATATCTTAATAAATCTTTCTCACAGAACCAGTCTGTAAGTAGCATTTTCAATTATAAGATTACGCTATCATTGCCGCTATCAACAACAATGGACCTGTTTCAAGCATAACATGCTCTCATTAGAGTGATAACCAATACTTGCAATGACAGAAATAAAATTTACTATATGCCACAGTTTTGCAAATCTCTAAGGAAAACTACAGTCCTGCAGTGCTTCTAGAACATTCATTCCAAGCAATTTTCTAGAAGATTCAGTCTTACTTCAAACCTGGCTTAAAATGTCTTCAAAATGCAGATAATAATTATCTCTAATTTTTATTTGAGAGATTGAGTGTAACATTTATGTTATGAAGATCGAATCCTACATTTCTTATATAGTAATTTTACCAAATTACTCTTGCGCTAGATGTTCTTATAATTGTTACGTTGTTTTAGATGCTTGCATATTAATAAATGGTTGCATAGTAATAAATAAGCTTTAAATTATCCCAAAGTAATTAATACCTCGAAATCAAACTGGGATGTTATCTATTATGAGCCTAAAAGGGTCATCAATGCAGTTATTTTATCTTTTACTGTTTGCAATATTTATAAATTATTTATATAACTGCTTCCTATTTTAAAATATTCCGTTAGCTGCTTATAAATTTCGTTGTCACTTATGATTCAATCTTAGAGTAAATTTTGATTTATTGTTTAAGTTTAAATGCAACATATTTTCTTTTATATGCCCTATTACTATTACATTTGTTGATAAAATTGTGATAGATGATCGATGAATGTGAATATAAGAGTACTTTATTGATGGATTATTTTGGTTATTGATGGTTTACTTTATTGATGGATATCAGTTTTCTATACAACGTTTAAACAATGCAGAATAGATTCATATAAAAGAGAAAAAAATTCTGCGAGGAAATCTAAAAACAATTCATATTTCTTAAAGTAATACTTTGTGTTATAACGTAGAGTAATTATTTTGTGTTAGGGGAATGCAGTAATTAAGATATAATTTTACATTTCTTATATAGTAATTTTACCAAATTACTCTTGCGCTAGATGTTCTTATAATTGTTACGTTGTTTTAGATGCTTGCATAATAATAAATGGTTGCATAGTAATAAATAAGCTTTAAATTATCCCAAAGTAATTAATAATTTCTTTCGGTATCTTTGATTAAGTAGTTTGTAATAAAATAATTATCGTCGAATTATTGCTGTTTAATTCAAAGTTTATGAAACTTATTTAAAAATCTGATGTAGGCGGCACATGGATTTACCTACATAATTAACATACTTTACTTTTTGAATGCGACATAATATTTTACAAGATTCACAGAGCGTCCTTTTAAGTTGGAAATTTCATTTACATTTGACGCTGTTATGGATGACAACATGTAAAATTATTTCAAAGTACAAAATTTACTTATTTCACGCAAATATAGCTTGAGAATTGGAAATATTTCTAACATCTAATACATTACTTTTTCGAAGCAATATACTCCATTATATTATATTAAAAAAATATGATGGGGGTAACACATGACTTTCCTTATATAATAAAGTGAATTTACTATTTTTGCAATAAAAAAAGGGTTTTCTTATAGTAGCTATTTATATTCTTTCCAAGAAATTGAATTTGCGTAAAATAGTCATCATTTTCACTGATTTAGTGTCAATTTTATCACTGATTTAGTGTCATTTTTATTTTTTTAAGTATATTTTCTCATGAATGGAACGAGCTAGATCCACGAGACTGATGCCACCCAATTTATCACATGATATTACATATGAAAAGTAAACATGTTTATGAACAATTAATATATTTTTTTAATTTATGGGAATTTTTGTAAACTTATTTTAAAAATGTGCAATATCTCGAGAACGGTTCATGCTAGAGTTCTAAAGTTTATGTCCATCGTTTTCTAAGAAAACATTACTTTAGAAATGTCCCTTTGAGTAACTTTATTAAAGGTCTTAACTTTTTGATGATTTTTTCAAAATTTCTCTCGACAATTTAGGGGGTTCTGAACATTCGATTACGTTTAAAAACAATAGACTTCCAGTATTTACGGAATGTGATTTTTGCACCAAATTTCGTTCGATTCGATCTAATTGTTCGTCAGTTGTCGTCTCCACAGGCTCAATGACACACCCACACACACCCACACACACACACATACATACTTTCACACACACACACATACATACTTTCACACACACACATACATACTTTCACACACACACACACACACACACACACAGAGACATGCTTGCACCTCAAAAATGCTTGATTCGTGATCAGGGATGCTTGAAACGTGCTCTCCCGTCATAAACTCGAATTCGAATTTTCTACCCAGTCACAATACTTTCCTTATACATTATGTATATAAAGAAAGTGATAAGTTAATTATTATTAATTCATTCATTTGGAGTCCTTTTCGAAAACTTTAAGGTTATTTTGGGCAATTCAGCACTATATGTAAAACCCCGCTATGTTTTGTTTAACCCGCACATAACCCCGTGCTATGTGTTGTTTTCTAGAAAGAGAAAGATAAATTTGCAAAGATGTGCCTGTGCCTATATATATGCATCTGTATGAATGTGTGTCGGCCTGACTATGGAAACGATATCTCGCGATTGAATGGAGCGTTTTGAATAAAATTTGTTACAAATAGTTATAATCACTGAATACTAGACGCTTATGGATTTTAAGCGCAATCGAATATTCGGAAGACCGCCATATTTTCGAATGAAATTTTGAAAAAACATCAAAATAACAAAGCATTTAAAAAAGTTACGGAAATAATCATTCCTTGTGTGATTTTTCATTAGTAAACGTTTGGAATAAACTTTGGAACATTAGCATAAGTTGTTGTCAAGATATTACACTTTTTAAAAATAAATTAAAAAATCTGATGTGGGCAACACATGACTTTCCTTATATAATGTAATGAATTTACTACTTTTACAGTAAAAAATAGGTTTTTATTATAGTTAGATACTAAAATTATTTCCAAGATATTGAATTTTCGACAATTAGTCGTCATTTTCATCCATTTGGCGAGATTTCCGTTAATTTGGCAACATTTCAGAATGTCGCCAAGTTGGCAACATTTCGCCAAATTCGTCACCAAAATCTCGCCAAGCGTTATGGACGAAAAAATAAGTTATTCAGCAGACAAATGACTATTGGGGTTCAAATACAAAAGTATTACTCAAAGTATATTTTTTCATGAATGGAACAAGCTAAATCCACGAGAATGATGTTACCCAATTTATCGCATGGTATTGAATATGAAAAGTGAACATGTTTCTCAATAGGAGATACTTTTTTTATTTTATATGACTTTTTGATAATTTTTTAGAAAAATGTGCAATATCTCGAGAACGGTTCAAGTTAGCGTTCTAAAATTTATGCTAATCCTTTTCTAATGATAAATTACATAAGAAATGTCTATTTCCGTAACTTTATTAGTGGTTTTGATTTTTTGACGATTTTTCAAAATTTTATTCGAAAATTTAAGGAGGTTCTGAACATTCAATTGCGTATAAAAACAATAGACTTCCAGTGTTTACGGATTGTGATTTTTGTACCAAATTTGGTTCGAATCGGTCCATTCGTTCGTCAGTTATCGCCTCCACAGACTCACTGACACACACACACACACACACACACACACACACACACACACACACATACTTTCAAACACACACACACACACATACTTTCATACACACACACACACACACACACATACACACACAGACATCACTTCAAAAATGTTTGATTCGTGATGAGGGATGCTTGAAAGGTGCTTCCCCGTCGAAAACTCGAATTCGAATTTTCGACCCCGTCACAATACTTTCCTTATACATTATGTATATAAGGAAAGTAAAAAAAATAACATAAAATTGAAAATACATATTAACTACTGTGAAATATGTCCACTTTTCATACGAGTATGTAATATTTTTTTATAAGATTATTAATGTCGTTCCCGTAGATTTAGTTCGTTCCGCTCACTGGAGAAGATACTCCGTGTAATAGTTATGTAATTTGACGTCTAACATTTCGCCAAGTCATTTATATATATAAAAAATCTGATGTGGGAAATACATGACTTTCCTTATATAATGCAATGGATTTACTCTTTTTACAGTAAAAAAATTATGTATCAAATCCACGATAGTGTGTTTTTAACGTTGAATTGTGCATTTGGAGATTTTCCGGATGACAGCATGTAAAACTACTTCGAAGTACCCAATTAACTTATAAATGGCCCAACTCTAGATAATCAATCATCAATATTGATATCATCCGCAAGAAGCGACATAGTGCATGTATCAAACTGGCGTCATTTTCTTTAATTTAGCGTCATTTTTGCAATTTTGATGAAAATTCCATCAATCTGGGGCGAAATATCGTCACGTTGGAGATAATTTGCTAGATTAATCGCCAAGTTTGCCAAATGCAACGCCAAGTGTTACAGACAAACAAAGAGAATAGCATTTCTTATATACTAGAATGTGTACGCGTCATATGACGGAAATTAGAATTTACGAAATATTACTTCTCATTTGGTGAATTTTTTATCATTTTCGCAACATTTAAAAAGCTACCATGTTGGCGACGTCCCGATAAATTTCTCTCCAGGCGTTACGGATGGAGAAATGGGTTATGCTTATAGTGTATTCGTATGTTCTTTCCAAGATATTGAGCTTTCATCAATTAGTCGTTATTTCATTGATTTATCACCAGTTTCATCAATTTAGGGAATTTTTATCAATTGTGTGACATTTTCATCTATTTGGTAATAATTAAAAAGTCACCAGTTGGGGATATTCCAAAAAATTCGTCACCAAAATTTTATCCAAACGTTACAGACGGAAGAATTGGTTATACTTATAGTAGTTATTTATATCTACTATATCTGTATATCTTTATTTACTATACTTTTATCCACTATATCTTTATATCTACTATACTTTATATCTTTCCATGATATTGACTTTTTATCAATTAGTCATCTTTTACGTCATTAAAGCGACATTTTCATCAACTTGGAGACATTTTCGTGAATTTATCAGCATTTGAAATAGCTCTCCAAGTTGGCGACATTCCGCTAAATTATTCTCCAAAATCTCCCCAAGCGTTATGGATGGAGAAATAAGTTTTATATCTGATAAACGACTATTGGCGTCCAATTGCAAAAGTATTATAAAATGTATTTTCTCATGAATGGAACGAGCTAGATCCATCAAAATGGTGTCAGCAAATTTATCCCATGATATTACATATGAAAAGTAAACACATTTCACAATAGTTAATATTTTTTTATTTATGAGATTTTTTGATAAATTTATTTGAAAAATGTGCAATATCTCGAGAACGGTTCATGCTAGCGTTCTAAAGTTTATGTCAATGGATATGAACTTTGGAATCAACATTTCTTATGTAATTTTTAAGAAAAAATTACATAAGAAATGTCTATGTGCATAACGTTATTAAAGGTTTTGATTTTTTGATGATTTTTTTAAAATTTCACTCAAAAATTTAGGAGGATCCTGACCATTCGATTGCTGTTAAAAATAGGCTTCCAGTATTCACGAATTGTAAAGCGTGCACCGAATTTCCTTGGAATAGCTCTATTAGATTGTGAGATATCCTCTCCACAGACTTACTGACACACACACACACACACACACACACTCAGACATATATTACTGTTCGAAAATGTTCGATTCGTGTTCGGGGATGCTTGAAACGTGCTCGTCCGTGGAAAACTCGAATTGGAATTTTCGACTCTGTCACAATACTTCCCTTATACATTATACTATATATATAAGGAACATATTAATATTCTCACCATTTGTTTGCAAAGTTTGCTGATAAAATTAGCTATTCGTTTAGAGTAATATCGCCAGTCGGCGAAGAAGCGCCTCAGAATGACGAAAATGTCATAAAAATTGCAAAAAGCAACGCCAAACTAACGAGAAATCGTTGCGTGAAATATAATTTAATTGGGTACTATGAAACTGCTTTACATGTTGTCATCCGGAAGAGCGCCAAGTCATAGTTCAACATTACAAAAAATATACCGTAGTTTTTATACATAATTCTGTGAAAAAAAAATAGTCATTTCATTATACAAGGAGGTTCATGTGCTTTACATTTTGAAATGGTAGTCATTTATGCACTTATACCGCTAGATCTGTATTTCTAAATTCATTTTAAATTCAATATTTGAGCTGTCAGTATGTCAATTATCCTACACAGTGAATATCGATATTGTATTGTGACTTACGAAATAGAACATCGATATTAAACCCGGCCGCACTCAATTTTGTCGTCAGTACCATGAAAGGAAATGATCGATAGCACTGACCACAAAAAATCTGACAGAGTCACAGAACATGGAAATATGTGTTACTGTGTTATCTGGGCATTCGGCAGAAACCTATAAAAATATTGATTCGGGGTGATTTTTATCTTAGAGATTTTGAATTGTTGAGATTTGCAACAGAAAGTTACATAAAAATATTTTATTCAATTATCATAATATCTTTACTAACATAATTATTTTGTTTTAAACGACATTCGATTAAACATATTGTTGTGACATATCCTCTGGAAACGAGGGCGTACACTGAAGGTACAAGAAATAGTTCAAATTTCTTGATAACTAAAACAATTAATTACAAGAACGGCATAAACAGGAACACCGTACAGCAAATACTCCGATATATTTCTCACACTATCACTAAACAACTACTAGACAAAGCAAAACCGCAATTAAATGCTCCACAAATATCACAAAACAGCGGATATTGTACTCAAAACATTTACGTAACTAACCACTCAATGTAGTGCGCATCCCATTAACTGCTACTCCAAAGGAACGATGCTTCTTTTTATATACTCTTCGTAGAAACTTCCAGACGGACTCGTATCTTTCAGAATATCCGTCATTTCGAGAAAGTTCTAGTACATTGAAAAGTTGCAAAAGTCACCAAGCTGGCGATAAATCACCAAATCTGGAAATTCAAACACCTTCAAATATGGTAATCTTCTATTTACGTTATTGCTATCAGCAAAGGTGTTTTCCCCTTGAATGGAGCTGAAGCATTGGTTAAAGAACAAAATTCGGCTATTTATTATTTGAATAGAGTTAAAATGAAACATTTTACATATTTTTAACAATTGCTTACATTTAAATAATGGCGTAGGAAGTAAAAGTTATGCCTAAAATGTGATAGTAAATACTATAACATTATATCTGCTAAGTATATACTATCACATCTGAAGAATGCGCCAATTTTCGAATATAGTTTTACAGTTGGGTAGTATTATAACTTATAAATGAACCGAACGTATTTACAGATTAATATCTTTCATCACGCAATAAAGTGAGTAGGTCTGTTACTCGCTTTGATTGATGTACAACATACTGTTATCGCATATTTCGAAAGATTGATGTTTGCTTAGACGGTGGTACAAGGTACCTAGGAAAAGGTATATGTGTTTGTTTGTTTATATATATATTTTTACAGAATTATAGAAAACGGTTTAATTCGTCCAGGTTGGAACACGAAGAACGAAATTATCGACGATGAAATATTCTAATATAATGCTTTCAGTTGGTCTATTAAGATATATATCACTGACTAAACAGTTTTGCCTACATTGGGTCGAAACCATAAAATCTTAGATGGCGTTCATCAACTACTATAATAGTCTCTTCTATTACTGTTGCATTATATTTTTACAGAACTCATCACTATGTTCATTGAACAACAAACTGATTGACAGCAAAATATCTTGAAGATTGTTCAAGGTATTTTGAGGGTTAGTTGTGTTGATGCAGCAGCTAGGAAAGTTATGTTGGACGTTCGACAGCTAGAAGTGTTGCTTGTTTTAACTAAATGCTCTAGATATAATGCTTAAAAATGTTGGTCTCATGTTATGATTAGTGGTCACTTTCTCATTAGTGGACAAAATTGCCGCCATCTATATTTATATATATATATGATGATATCACTTCTTATGCGAGCTTTCTTCAGTATGATAATACACATATGGTGCATGTCTCTTACATAATTCCTGATGTTTGACACCAATGCAAAATTAGTAATTCCTAATGATATCCTGCCAACTCATACTTGTGCAGATATGCTTGGACGGTGGTTGAAACCATCACAGAATTAGCGTAATATAGACGAGCGATAAGTTTTACAGCGTATCGCAGAGCATTGATGTTCGATATTCAATATTTTGCAAATATATATGCACCCATAATAAATTGAACTACAGCCTCAAAACTCGGCATGCATACATGTTATGCAAATGATTTGAATTTGGTAGCCATAAAGAACGTTTTATTAAGAACTGGTGGCAAAAAGAAGATGGCATTTTTGTAAGTGGTAAGTCTACACCTTTCAGCTATATAAACCGATATGTGGTGCGGGACAACGTCAATTACATTGCTTATGTCCCTCTGCGAAAAATTATATCACAGATGTTGCAATTGGTTAGCTAATTCAGTATTATAAGAGAACTGCAATTACCGCCCTAGCATGTCCCAGACATGTTTAATTAGTGATAATTTGGTTGTCTTGTTGGTAAATTGAACCTGAGTTCATTGACAAAACAATCGGTTGCAGAATATCTTCAAAGTACATGCAATCCGTTATACTGACTTGCAACACAGCTAGAGGAGACCGGCAGTCCCACGAAATTGATCACAAGATTATCACACTACGTGTTATGATCATGCACCGCTTGATAACAAACGCGTGTCAGAACTCTGTCCAGTTCTCCTCCGCACACGCATGTGTCGTTCATCAGCACTGAAAGAGATTTGTTGTTAAAGACAACATGCTTCTAGTCGGACGTTGGCCACTGAACAGTCTGACTGAGCTCGGCAATAATTCAAATGACTCTACCTATGTTGAGGGGTCAGTGATAGGTGCCCCAATGGACGTCGACATATAATCCAACTATCTGCCATTCGTCTCCGAATATTATCCCTTAATACAGGATGTATTGATAATGGCAAATGTTTCTAAATAGCTTATTTCGATGTCATTGGTGTGCACCTGACTTCTCTTTTTACTCCGAAATCTCCTCGAGTATTTATCTGTCTGAGGCGTCTTGCGCATCTTCGACGGTTTAATGTGCTATTTCTGATCCACCGTTACCAATACTGTTGAAGACCCAAACCGTCAGACTCATCCGAGGACATAAAGCATCTATTTGGACGGCCGGGTTACCAATACTGAATAATTTCTATATATCTCCGACCACAATATCGACTCATACGCCTGTTGGACCAACCAGCTTTCTTTAGAGGTTATGATGCCACCTTTTTCTAAATGCGACATATATTCGTAGCGCCGTCAAGCACGTATCGAAAGCATCTTTGTACACAAATTGCAACATCAAAGTAGAAAATTCAGTTACAACTGCTTGTGAGCGAGAACACCGATCGTTTTAATTGCTGCACGATGCGTCGTTCTTATACGAGTTGCATGAGCCCTATAACATCATCGGCGCTGACAGTTTGATCGGTTGCATAACTCTTAAAATGACATTTACATACAGAGTTTTGTGAGTGTTGCTCAATTTGTTATGTGTGTATACATTTTTTGCAATAGAGTGTATATGAGCCTCAAATCTTTCATTACACTATACCAGTTATCTCAACAATTAATTGGACGCAAATTTGATGGACATAACCATTTAGGGGCTCTCTATTGGATTTTCTGTGGCCCGCCTCATCCATCATATTCCTTCACAGCATTGACAAAGAAATGGAGTACGAGACGTTTATTTGTTGGTAATCAATGATATAAGCCAGAAAAGTGTATTACCAGAACAGTAATTTACAAAGATAAATCTGATATAAGCTGCACATAACATTCCCTAAGTAATATAACGATTTTCACAATGAAATAATAACCAATATAATCCACGGAGCAATGCTGTTGCCGCTGCAATTATACATTAAGATTTGACGCTAATTTATGATGAAATGTAAAACTATTTCTGATGAAATGTAAAACTAGTATTAATGATGAAATGTAAAACTATTATTAAAAGTACCAAATGAATTTATATGACATGCAAATCGAACTTGGCAATTATAAAAATGTCTTTCTTCCACTAAGACAGAAATTTTTACAGTGATTTTAATTAATACAGTGGCTCCATGTATGCAATACATGGAACCACTGTATTAATTATAAACCGAGTTTTGCATATGAAATCGATGGTTTGTTTTTTAGTCAATATGTTCGTGAAATTAAAAATCAAACTTTTAATTTTTTTCCAGAATGTATAAATATTAAAGCGTCCACACTAAAATCTGCTGAAGGCACAGGCAGCTGTTGAAATTAAAAGGGCATTCCTGTAAGCAATTATAAAAATTTATTTCTTTCACTAAGACAGAAATTTTTACAGTGATTTTGATTAATACAGTTGCTCCATGTACATACATGGAACAATTGTATTAATTATAAACCGATTTTTGTATATGAAGTCGATGACTTGTGCTTCAGTCAATATGTTCGTAAAATTAAAAATCAAACTTTTATTTTTTCTTTATAAATATAAAAACTAAAGCGTCCACGCTAAAATCTTCTGAAGCACACCCGGCAGCTAAAAGTGCAAGCGCATTCCTGCAAGCATAATCAAAAACTGTACGAATAATATCAGAATAATAAAATCGATCTGCATTTTGAGATTACTTTGAAATTTGTCGCCCCTTGGACGCCAATGAAAAATTATTTTTCAGACCTGCGTAAGAAAATATTTTTGAAAACATATAGGTCACCGTGATGGGCAAATTCGATTCCGTGAAATAATGGCGAAACACACTTTTGAAACGTTCACCGCAAGATGGCGTTCACTCACATTTAAAGCAGTAAGCGAGTTGAAGTGCAAAGTATTTATATAATGGCGATTGTCAATCGGTATTTCGCTATAAAACACATTGCCACGGATTATAGCATTTTTTTTATAAACAATGTTTAGCACGAATTATGATTTAATATGGATTATGTATCATATTTATTGTACTAGTTTTTATTTTTATAAGCACAGCATCCATACTATTTTATTACTATCTAAACAATTAGATCGAAATTGAGCGATTACCAGTTCGTCGCTATATATGAAAACATAACACTAAATGTATTGTAACGATTATACGGACAAGCACAAGTAATGTTCTGTGATATTTAATATATTAACATTTACGAAAAGCAAGATTTGATCAGGATCACTAAGCTCCTATACGAAGACGTAATTTTTGTAACACCCCTAATTCGTGGCAATAGTAGAGTCACCTGAGAGGTTAGCTTTTATAGTATATACATTTTTTTTAAATCGGGTGCACAAACTTTTTTTATTTTTTCATTTTAAGTATAGTATTCGTCCTTCTTTTTCAGAATATTTTCTGCATCATTTAGTAGTTGTAAAGGAAAATGATATCCATCTATGGAGTAATTCCATACTTTTATAGCCAGTGTCATCCATCATCTATCCCTATAATATCAACAAATTTAGGCTTAAAATGGTTTCTTACGGAAAATAAATTGCGTTTAAACTTAAACAATAAATCACAGTTTACTCTTAGAATAAATCATAAGTGACAACAAAATTATAGTAAGCAATGTATCTAATGTTAAATATAGGAGGCAGTATTTAAATATTTTATAAATATTATAAACAATAAAAAACGATAAAAAAGTCGTTTGCTTCAATATAAACAAATATACCTTCAATCATATATTTATGCACATAATAAAAATATTGTTCAAGTTTAATGTGTAAAGGATAATGACTAACAGAATAAAGTAAATGCAGATATAACGATCCACATAATTTATTAGTTATAATAAGAGTTCACTAGAACATGCCATAATTAATCAACATACAGGGTTGTTCTGTGAGTATGGACTTGGCCATTGCATGCCCCATGTAGGCTGAACGAAATACAGGAGAAGTTCTAAGAAGGTTACGTCGAAGGATCGAAGTTGCTGTTTCCCATAGATGTTTGCAAAATGTGAAATAAAGAAAGTTAATTGCTGCCATTATACTTATTGGCTATCATTCTGGCAAACACATAACAGTATAAAAACCGTTTTTTCAAGTCCTATAAAAATTTAGCCAAGAATGTTTAGGGATCCGACAACCCAATGGTTAGCTCGCGGAGACTGCACTCCGAGTTTGAATCCCGCTTCTGCCCAAAATGTCGTCGGGTATGTTAAATATGTGGGTCCGTAAGTACTTCCGAGAGGTTAGCGGTATGGAAAGAGGGTACGGTTCCTGTGGATGCCTCCCCCACTGATTTCTGCTCTAAAATGTGTGGAATTTCCCGACCGTCCAAACAGATACTTTACAATTTACATCTTCCGGTAGGCCAGACGGTCTGGGTCATGAAAGAAGGTTAGCTATATTGTCAACACTATAAGTGTATGTACTTCTTTTGCCTTCTTGTTTTGAACTCTGAGGCTGTTTTTGACACAAAAATCGACTGATACCATTGCTGATTTGTTTTGTTCTGTGTTTTTAAATAAGTTTTCACAGTAAAATTTCTTTTGAGGAAGGGGATAATTTAATTTAATACTTGAAGGTAAATCTGCAATGTTAAACCATTCCAACAACCACTACAAATTACGTATTATACGTTACTTTTCTGTGATGGCAAGTACTAGATTTGGTAGTACACATGTTTGCATTTAAAGAATTGGGCGCATGTTAACTCGTTCTTCTGGATAACAACATAGATTAAAACAATATAATTGCAAGGTCAATCCTAATCTCAGATGTTGCGACAGAGCAGACGTCTTAGATACGTCGTAATCTTTACAGTTATCCAAGTATGTAACCTAAATTACCAAATATCTACTCCGAAAACCATTCACGAAAGACGCCTGCATTTTGAATTACAGAATAATCACATTTGGAACTTTATTGATCAACTGCACCTTCCCCTCGTTCCGTTATATTTGTCGACCAATATATCGTCATACAATCGGACTAACCATCTCAATGCGACATATTTTACCAAATTCTAGAATTGACCGAACTATAAAAGAGCAAGGCAATAAAGAAACAGAATGCGAACCTAATGTTATCCAAAAGCTCAGTTTCTGAAGTGTAAATTCTTCCCAGGTAACCATGGTGACGGCAGGCACCGGTCAGGAATGTGTTGAAAGGATGAAACGATAACAACTCGGTCAGTTGAAAGCAGTGAATTTTACTGTAGAATAGATTCTGTGAAACTTGCTTTACAGGCGGAATTTAAAGCCACAGAAAGCATTATTCTCATTTAAGATTGACTGTGAAGAATGGTTAGGAAATGGCTGCAAAGCACTGAGGGAGAGAAAACGGAATAAATATTACGTGAAATCTGGAACGGAAATTTCTAAGTTTGAATAATTAAAGTAACAAATAAGTGTAGAATGTTAAAATTATGTATTACGTTTTATCAAAAAAGAATACTGACATGCATTTCTAATAATAATAATTTTAAAAAAAAAGCAATTTTGCATCTAAAGTATTCAGATATAAAGAAAATAAAATTGTTGAAATTGTTGAATTAAAAATAAAATTGTTGAATTGAAAAAAAACTAGCAAATTTACATGAAATGTATTTTTAATTGTGCAATAGTTTAGCTTGTGAGGTCATCTGAAATTTAATTGATGGGCATATAACTTAATAATGATATGATATGAGAGAGAAGTGTGTTTCTCTATAGTTTCAAAGTACATTTTTCTATTTCGTTATATGTTTTCTTAAATGCAATATATTTGTTTAATTCTGTATTATGTTCTGCAATTACACATCTTAATTCGTTTCTTTCATTAGCGTCTACAGAGAAAACAAGCATTTGTATATGATGTTATGCATATGTGGTAAATTTTAGTATTTTGATAATTTCTGCATGTTTATATCAGACCAATTCTATTCATTAAATTTGCTCCAAAATATACTTGTCGCCCAATAACTCTATGGTTCAATAAACTCCTAAATTTATTAAAAATATCGCCAAATATATACGATGGTTTACGGAAAAAGTTTCCAAATGTCGGAAATAATTAAACTGAGTTCAGGGTATTGTTAAGCACAGCTGTTTAAGATGTTTCTAAAAATTAAAACAGTGTGTTTATGATAATTACAACTTGTCTTACCAATTTTACATTATTATTCAGTCAAAGCATAAAGGAAATAAATACAGCTTGAAGGTCTTTGGGTTGATAGCAAGGGCGATTGCTTTAAACACAATTGGTTTACACTATCTTTTTCGTATATAATGTTTTCCGCAACAATATATTTTATTTAAACTGTAGTTTTTCGTATTAAAAATGATTTTTCATCTAGGATCAGATAAATGTTTACATTTTTTCCGAACGTGTTACCTCGGGGTATCTGTCAACTACACTATATAAAATCTATACACAGCTGGCCTTTAAAAGTCTGCAATTCAGCTGCTCGGTAAAAATCGGAAAATTTTTATTGTTATTTAAATATGAAATTTCCCTTTCATCAATGATTGAAATGCTCGAATTTAGTTAGAGGATGGGGTACTTTTGGCCCTGTATCTTTATCTGAACACAAAATCTAATTTTACTAGTACTTAAAGTTCAACAGCAATTACAAAACATTACGACAGGTATGCATTCGCAAATCCATCTACCCATCTAACCCGATTCTAACCCGATTTTTACAGATTTAAAGGTTAGGGAGTTGTTGTTGTTGAGACCCAGACCGTCCGACCTACCAGAAAGGTGTAAGGTAACTGTTTGGACGGCCGGGAAGTGAAAGGTTAGGGAGTGAATATATTGGCCAAATCGATCTTACAAATCACGGAATAGATATTACAAAATAGAACCTGCAAATCACGGAAAGTTCTCCATGAGAAGAATATCTGCATTTATTACTTTAAGGAATTTTCTATATGGAGATTTCTTCCCCCACAAATCATTGTGTTTCTTAAAGTGAAACGGCTGACTTATCCAAACTTTTCTTTATAAATAAGCAAATCTTAAGAAAATGTTTTACAATGTACTGGCGCAAACGCATGTCTGTATTTTATTTTCAAATTTTCCTAGACAGACTTTCCAACCTGCCCGAAAATATAAGGTAACTGTGTGGATGAACTGGGCAATCCCACACAATTTAGAGCAAAACTCAATGCTGATTGAAAACACAGGGACCGTAAAATCCTTCCCCTAAGTCATCCCCTCAAGGATGGATTTTCGAACTTACAGATTTACCGTGCTCATAAGTCTTCATTACTAAGCCGAAAACGTAGAAGATTTAACCAGAAGACCACGGAATTCTAATATAATTTTCTTGCTTAAAATATCCATCGAAAACTAATATTTTTTTTAAATCACTGATAAGCGTAAACAGGAATAATATACAGCGAATATCTCGATATCTATTTTACAATATAAGTATACAACTGCTAGATACAATAAAACAGCAATTAAATTATCACCTAAATCAATAAATATCGATTACTATTATCAAAACACTGACATAACTCATAAGTCCATTTAGCTCTGGTATTACTTCAACTAATCTCCAACTGAGCAAATACTTCCTTATATCCTTATATACTCTCGGAAGAAATTTGTACAAAGTGCTCGCATCTCCAATAAAATTCAATATTTCGAGATATGCCTAGTATATTCAAAAACTCGCTAAGTTGGCGATAAATCACCGAATCTGGAAACCATGTCTCTAAAACTCAAATTATGGCAACCCTACTTTCACGATGTAGGAAAGGTTGCTTGTCAAGGTTGTTTTCCATTGGAGATAGACAAATCACAGTAAAGTATGTTACATATTCCCAACAGCATTTTATTTCAACGAGACTTTCAAGTTAAATTTCAGCTTGTGTAAGTGTTTTCCCAAGCAAATAAACTTTACAAATTTGTAGACAAACCATATGCTGGTTACATCGAATTTCTATTTAACTACATTTATTAAAGTTCATTTAATATTTCAAACATTGTAAAATAACTATTTTTATAGAATCTTTAAAAAACATACTTCATAAAATTTCTACTCGCTATTTATGCAATCTGAAACTAGGCAATTGCTTTAAAAAACTTGGATAACCATCAAAACTGATTATACGTTGTTTATCAATTCATATTCATCTACTGCTACGAAGCCCACCTGCACTAAAGGAGCACAGTACGAAACTCTAATCAAGGCATGAAATTCAGATCAAAGCAAAATACCGCTAATTGCTCATTGTGTTCCAGTCGCATTTTCATCCTTTCAAATGCATATTAATTTCGTAACAGCTCCCAATAGGAAGTGAAATAATTATTCATTTCGTATTCATGGACAGGGACTGGTTTCATTTCCCTGTTCTAATTTATTGTTATTTTGTTTTTATTAATTACTTCTAAAAATTATTGATCCACGATTATATTCCATAGCGTATTCTAGTAAAAAATGCAATGGTAGACAAAAATCTTATATATGTGCTCTTAATAAAGTATATTTATAATAGTAAAATAAATTCATGTCTGTCTGTCTGTTAGTTGAGTAGCTGAGAATCTAAACATCTTACATCTATGACATTTGTCACAGTGATATTTCAGGTCGGGTCTAAATATACCTCGTATTGTTTTTTTTAAACTCGAAATAACTTTTTAGTTATTTAATGCTGAAACGTAATACTGAGCGATTTTCGCATTAATTGATTCCATTGGAATCAAAAATATTATAGCAGAGTTTCCACTTAACACTATCGGAAAAATAAAATAATTGTATTTTAATACAGCTGCTTTAAATAGGCATATATGAAAGGCATATATGAATGGTACTGAAATATAGGTAATACTAAAACCAACCTGTCTCATTTATAAATGTATCCTTGCAAACGTCACCCTTTAACGCTAGAAGGTATTGTTCAGAAGCGAGGAAATTGGGTATTTTTCCCTGACATTATTCATACCGCAAACTTCGTATGTGTTACATAGAGCTTTGAACAAAATGTAAGGTGATCGACATGCATCTAGTCAATGGGGCTACAAATAGAAAGGGAAGAGCTGCTGTGGAATTATTGGTAAAACAGAAGCTCTACCGTTTCAATCAACAGTCACATACTATAGATGCATATCACCAAGAATACTACCCAGACTGTCTGAAGGTATGAAGTATTTGTTTTTATGGTCATAAGAGAGCCATCCAATTAGGTCGAGAACCTAATGGGCGTGACAACCACAGAGACCGTCCCATTCTTCCCGCGACCTAAACCCATAAGCTTTCAAACATGCAGATAAAATAGCGCCCGCACTCCTTAGATATATCGATAGTTTTCTACGGCGTCGAGGATCGATCACGGGACTATACCATACAACCCTTCCGCAATTGCCAGTGCGCTATATCGGGTCATGCGCATGTTAGCAATGGTCATGTTAGCATTTGTCAAAAACTTGATTTCATACGCCGAAAGTCCGCGTTATGAATGACGACTGCGAAAAACAGCCGATTCCATAGCCGCCCAACATCACTGCCCTGCATTAAATGGTGATGTTTACGGGCATTCATCAATTTACGAACCATGTTAGTTTAAGTGTTCGATATCTCTATTAAAGTTTTTCACAGAGTTTTGAATCATCTTGCATATAATTTTCATGTTTCGAAGGCGTAAGCGATTTTTAAATTCCGATATAGAAAAGTCGGCGGAGAAGCCGATCTTCATGATTTAGCAGAATTTAAATGTAATATTATACACTGCTCCAACATAAAAATAATATGTTTCTAGGATTATTGTTCATTAATTATTACTATTTTCCTTATATACATATTGTATGAGGAAAGTATTGTGACGGGGTCGGAAATTCGAATTCCAGTTTTCGACGGAAGAGCACGTATCAAGCATCCATGATCAAGCATCAAACACTTTCGAGGTGATGTGTTTGTGTGTGTGTGTGTGCGTGTGCGTGCGTGCGTGTGTGTGTCAGTCAGTGAGTCTGTGAAGACGATATTTCACAAACAACTGGAATGATTCGAATGGAATTTGGTACAAATTTGGTTCGAATGTCCATAACCCCCTAAATTTGCGAGTGAAATTTTGAAAAAATCATCAAAAAATCAAAACCTTTAGTAAAGTTACTCAAATGGTGTTACTTAAATGTTACTCACTTCTTATGTAATTTTTCGAAAACAGACGATTGACATAAACTTTAGAACGCTAGTATGAACCGTTCTCGAGATAATGCACATTTTTGAAAAACATTTTTCAAAAAATCCCATAAATTAAAAAATAATATTAAATGTTGAGAAACATGCTCACTTTTCATATGTAATATCATGCGATACATTTGGTGACATCATTCTTGTGGATCTAGCTCGTCCCATTTATGAGAAAAGATTATTTGAGTAATACTTTTGTATTTAAGCGCCAATAGTCATTCATCTGTTATAAGAATAACATATTTCTCCGTCCATAACTTTTGGCGAGATTTTAGCGACGAATTTGGCGGAATGTCGCCAACTTGGCGACATTTTTAATTGTTGCCAAATTAACAAAAATATCTCCAAATTAATAAAAATGATGCTAAATCAATGAAAATGACCACTAATAGACGAAAATTTAGTATCTTGGAAAGAATATAAGTATCTACTATGAAAAACCTATTCTTTTACTGATAAATTAGTAAATTCATTGCATTATATAAGGAAAGTCATGTGTTGCCCACATCAGATTTTTTTGTATAGCATTAAAACATTGTAAAATGCTTCCCATCATCATTCTAATTGCTGTTTACCGGTTCAAACTTCTGATCTTCAGCATGTGCGTATTGAATCGGGATATCACGTTTTTATTTTCTCCTACTGTATAATATAGTTTAGAAAAAGTATGAATGTTTACGGAAATTTTTAGAATTCGAGATTTTGATGCCAATATAAATTTTAGGGCAGTCGATTTCTTGTGTACATAATAGCAGCCGCAAACATTAATGGATTTTGATAAACTTCATACCCGGATTTGTTAACAAAAAATCTAGAACTAGATGTGATTTTTTTTTTAAATTCGAGCGAAAACTTCGAATTTAATTGAAACTATACAGTGTGTGAATAGTTTTAATTAACCCACAACTTCTATGAACACCTGCGAATAATGATTCCAGCAGGACGGTGCCCCTCCGCATAGAACAAACAGGCAGTGTTTTTGACACCATTAACCGTGAGTTTGGAACCCGAGTTATCGCCTATCAATATCCAATTCGTTATCCTAGTGCATTGCTTTGGCCACCTTATTCACCAGATGAGCCTTATAAGCCATGTGATTTCTATCTTTGGGGTTATATGAAATATGTGGTTTACAAAAAGAAGCCGACAGACCCCATATTAAACTCAGAATTTCCATAACTGACTCATTTCCGAGCATGAGAAAAGAGACACTTGAACTTGTAACTGACAACTTTGTGACTAGGGTGCTCTATTGTGCCACCTCTGGAGGTTCTCACTTTGAAAACTTTATCCATTAACCCTTTAAGCGTGTCATTTATTCCCCTTCCCGCGGACTGCAGTGGGGAGTTTTTTTCTCCCAAACCCTTTTTCCCATTGATTGCGCGTTGAATGAGAAGGTGTTTTGCTGAAATAAGAAATTTTACAGAAATAATTTTGCTGTATAATAATAGATGAATAAATAAACAAATATAATAACAGATAAGTAAATAAAAAACATGCAATTCCAATTTTTAATCGTTCCTCTTGGTGTGATAAATTTTAAAATATGGAATACAACAAAGAGCAACTTCACAGTCTGGACACCATGTCCTGGTTTCTTTCCTAAGCTTCTTGCCAGTTTTATTGGATGCATAACATACAACACTTCGCCTAGTTGGCTCTTTTTTGCAGGGTGTGAGATAACTTACGCTTTGCTGAAATAAGATTGAAATCATTTGAGGCCGCCATTGCTTTGAATGCGAAATCCCAACAAAACTGCTTTTATTTTACACTCGTTTACGAAATACTGCCTCTGATAAAATTTAGTTTCTGGGGCTACTACTGCCATCTAGTGTAAAAAAATGTAAACACAGATAATATCTCATTAAAAAATCACATGACGTGTTATTTCCGTCAAACACACAGGAATCTCGGCATTAAAAGAACATGACGAGTCTGCCTCGTCAAAACTGCTTAGCGGTAGGCATGACGAGTTAATCTTGTCAACAACTCTTAAAAGATTAAACTCTCTTCAACGTTCTTTTCAATAAAAAATGTTTCCAATGCTATCTGCAACGACTCAAAAGTTATTTCAGTTAAAACATGTAGTTTAATTAAAACTCACCCTATATATTTATTGACATGACAGACAAAATGTCCCATAATCATGGATAAAAGTGTTTATTTAAGATTGAATGATCACGAGACAGTCTCAATAATTGTTTTGAAAAATACCCGTGACATATTTTTTTTTCGTTCGTGACGTCATTAGTCAGCTTGGGAGTTGTGTTACCCCTACGGAGTACTTCATTGCCAAGTATGTATGAAGCTAACCCTTTTTTAAAAGCCTTTTAAAGTGAAGGGTAACACCCTATAGTTGTAATCATTTGGATACGCAATACCGATTTTTCAATTTTTTCTTATAAATTAAAAAAATATATGGATTCTGATATTAGACAGTCTAGTTAATTTTTAAATCAAGTTGCTTAAGAAAGTGTAAGGATTATTATGATATCACTGCCATGTCAATGAAACATTAGGACTCGTAAAAGTATATTCATAATGCAGATTTATTAATTTACCGTAAATAATATAACCCTTTTTAATATTTAGTAATACATAATTTAAAATTAATTTAACTTGTCATTTTTATCTGCCTTATCAGATTACCAATTTTACAAATACTTTAAGAACAGCGAATAAAAAGTATGGTTTTGTCAAACTTAATATAACAGCATTTCTCTATGCATGAGTGAAATTATATTTGATACACAAAATCCACACAATAAACATTGAAATATGTAAAGTAAAAGTATGCTAGTTGAAGAATTAGAAGAAATAAAAATTTCTATGAGATGTTTTTATAAGATTTAATAGCGATGAAGTTTTCATTAAAACAACAAGGAAAGTAATTAAATTGGAATTATCTGTTCGATATTAATCAAACAGCTGAGTATGTTTTTTGTGTTTCCTTAAGCTGTCTGCAAATGACGTAAGCTACGATTAGTTATTTTCAAGGTGTTTTGAAATGGTTTTATTTGAACTTAAATGAAAAATAAGTTGAAAACATTCTTTGAAAACCGTGATAAATTGAAATAGAAATTGATAAATGTGATAAATAGAAATGTGTGTCTTGTTCGGAATTTAGAAATAAAGTGATTTATTTCACGAAAGTTTAGATACATACGGAGTGAGAGAAAAGTCCGACGTCTTCCAAATAATGATTGTTTGAATGTAGAGAAAGATATTACATAAAAGGTTGTGCACAGCAAAGTGACTACAGATGGACAAATGAAGTTGATTCCAGCACTTCAGCAAATTGACAAGTTTGGCCTTAAATTTCTGGATAAGTTTTTTCAATCTATCCAAGATACATAAAAATGCCACTCTCAAAGTTGTATATAGAATATCATGGAATCAATGCTATTAAAACAGCCTACGTATGTATGTATGTGTGTATGTATGTATGTATGTATTTATGTCTGATCTTTTTTAGAATATTGTATTATCTACTTTGTCTGCAAGGTGGTGCTGGAGTGTAGGCCCATTTCGAAATTTTTCGTCTTTATGTATCTTAGTGGCTCTTGCTCCAATTTTGATGCAATGTAATTTCTACTCTTCTATGGATCCACTCAAAACGCAAAACGTCGATCAATTTTTGTAACTTTACTACTTTGTAATGAACCGCATTGCCCCAACCAGGATTCGCACTGGTAAACCTATGCTCTCCGGTTGAGCTACAGGGTTGAAATTCAAGCTCTTATCGAAGTGGACTCTATTCCCCACCTTCTAATATTAGATTGCCGTGCAACTGACAATCTGATTGGCCACATCGTGTTATTATTACCTCAGGTTAGCCTTCTTATCCTCCAGGTTAGGTTCCTGCGTGACCTCCTGATCTGAATTTAGCACTCACTACTCCAAAGTCCACTGATTACGTGTTAACCGTACTAGAGTCGCTTTCAGATTTCTAATATCTTTGCATTAACCCAGAGGGATGATTTGTTCGGGAGCATTGTAAAGGACGTTGCTGCCCCAATCTGGAATCAAACCACGGACCTCCGAATTGGCCAGACGATGCTCTATCGTTAAGTTAATTGGACAGAATTGCAACCTCTTAAAGCGGGCGCTGAGCTTGCTAAAAGGCTGATTGCTATAAAACTGGTTACTACATTTAGTGACCGTTATCGAGCAATAATCGCTCAATCTGAATTCAACTGGTGACTTGAAAATATATTTTCAAATTCAGGCTGGAATAGGTATAGATCATCTTTGCAGGCAATCAAAATGCTCACATAGCAAAATGAGCTGCGCAGAATAAAAAATTATGAATCTGACGCAGCTTCATGTCCGTGAGATAAAATTACTCAATTCGATTATATAAAAAAGTATATTCGGTAAATGTAATATACAAACACCACCCATTTTTACCTTCCCTGTAATACATGGTAATGTACAAGAAAAGTAGTGGAATTGGGTCGAAAATTGCATGTGGAGTTTTCTATGGATCTACACGTTTTGGGACCTCTAGAAGAAGAAAAATATACCATGACGTCTGTGTCTGCAATATATTATGTATCAACACTTACTCAAAATTTAATGAAACAAATTTCAAAAAATGTGGTAGGTACGGCATTTGTGTCTGACCCTGGATTAGATTTTGGCACAATTCCGGATAAAATAACCCACTTTTTGGCGAAAGATAGACACATAGATAGACAGACGTGCACACATATACATAAACGTCGCGCTAAAAATAGTGAATTCGTCTTCTTGAATGCACGAGATGACTATATTCGTTGTAAACATGAGTTGCAATTTTCGACACAATTCCTCTGGCACATGGTTAATGCATACATAAAATCAAATTTCGGCAAATGAGTTTTGAGCTAGAGTGAATACAGACATTGAACAGACAGCAGATAGCCACAGAGATAGACGGACGTACACACATATGCATAAACGTCGCGCTAAAGATAGTGAATTCGTCTTCTTGAATGCACGAAAAGACTACATTCGTTGTAAACATGAGTTGCGATTTTCGACACAATTCCACTGGCACATGGTTAATGCATACATAAAATCAAATTTTGGCAAATGAGTTTTGAGCTAGAGTGAATACAGACATTGAACAGACAGCAGATAGCCACAGAGATAGACGGACGTACACACATATGCATAAACGTCGCGCTAAAAATAGTGAATTCGTCTTCTTGAATGCTCAAAATGACTATATTCGTCGTAAACATGAGTTCCGATTTTCGACACAATTCCACTACTTCCCCCATGCATTGTGGGGAAAATAAAGAAATCTTCGGGGGTCGTTCCAATATTTATCATTGTAAAATAAGGCGATGTGTGCAAATATTTACTTACGTATTCTCTAATCTACCTTCAATTCGCCACTTTCTTTCGTGCATCGTTTTAATTTTCATTGCAAACAGAAACACCTCTTAATGGGACCATGGCATGCAACACAATCAATAAATCGATTTTTTTTTTTTTACCACAGACAATAAAATTATTTCTGCTTGAAACATAAACAGATAATTTAAAAATAATTATTTCTGTACAAAATATATAATTTATATACATTTCTTCTCATTAATAGCAAACATCTCAAGTTTAAATGTGTAAACAAGCGCCACGTCCATTCTGGGGGTCATCCAATGAACTTTTCTCAAAATGTGTATTTTTCTACTTTGGTACTCTTTATGCAAATTATATGGCTTGCACATTGAAGTTAGACTACAATATAAAACTTATGATTGTGTATTTAGTCAGCCTAAACTTCTTAAATTGTTTGGTATTTTTAAAATGTACATACGAGTTTGGAAATACGAGTAGTTATATTTTTCCAAACACGTATACAGGGTGTCCCAAAAAGATTAAAACGCGCTTTAATTCTTTACCTGTTGGAGATAAGCAGGCAATGCAAATTGCAGAAATGTTGAAAGTAAGGTAGGAAATAAGACAACGTTAATGAAATAGTCCGTTCATTAATTTAAAAAAAGTTACACGTTTTAAATTTTTATACGATCCCCTTAGACAAATTTGGTCAATCAGAATTGTTTTTTTTAATGCAACAAGGTCATTAGAAAGATCCGTATATCTGTATATTTAAAATTGAGCGAGTTATATTTAATTGAAAATTGAACATTGCGAATGGGGACCATATATCAAATAAGAAATGTAAATTTGTGACATATCTTATGAAAGATAAAACTGGAGGTTAATACATAGGAGACATTTTTGCGAATTCCGCGCAGGCTCACGATGCTCTCACATATTCTTAAGTACTTTTCAATAACTAAGCACTTTTTCAATAACTAAGTACTTTTAAGTATTTTTAGATCTAAACAATTTCCATCGTCAATGTGTATACGATCCCTATTTAGACTGTTGAAACAGGCTTTCACATGGTACGGAAAAGTGGCATAAGTCAGATTTTTTCTTTATCATAATTCAGTTGATTTTAAACATACAGATATGTGGTTTTTAAATGATCCTGTTGCTTTAAAAATAAAAATGTTCTGATTGACAAAAGTTGTCTAAGGGGGGGGGGGGTCGTATAAAAATTTAAAAAGTGTAACTTTTAGAAAAATAATGGGAGGACTATTTTATTAACGCAGTCTTATTTACTACCTTACTTTCAACATTTTTGCAATTTGCATTGCCCACTTATCTCCAACAGGTAAATAATTATAGCGCGTTTCAATCTGTTTGGGACATCCTGTATACTATCCGAAATGCCAAGCAATTTAACTAGAAGAGTTTAGGTTTACTAAGTGTATCGAATATTACGTGTATATGTATATATTTATAGGTAATGAATAATGAATACGCATATTTATGCGCTTGTATGGAATGTTAAGTGTGGAGAAATATATAGAAAATCAGTATAACAACCATAGAAGAAACTTGTTTCAAAAGAGTTTGTTGAGAGATTTGTTTCATACACACAAAAGTTTTTTCAAGCATTTATTAAATTTATTATTTATGTAATATAAATTTGTGTGGTAAAACAATACATGTGATATTATGGCAGATTTATATAAAAATTATTAAAGTTGGTAAATTGCTTATTTCCCCATTATTAAAGTAAAGACAGAAAGCGTAAAGTAACTGACACAAGTTTCCTTTCTACTCTTTCTTCATTCATCATAAGGGAATGAAATTGTGTCTGGAATTTTGGTTATGTATCCTGAATTTGACGCTTGTACTTTAATTAGAAAAATTTAAAACTTATAGAACAGTTTTACGAAATCTTCTGTAATTTTGTAGTTTCAATTTTAGCATGAAATTACATATGTCAGAATTGTATTTTAGGTTTATTGTTTAAAATTGACCTATCCACTTACTAACTTTCGTAGTAAGCTTAACCGATTTTCAATTTCTTTGTTACAATTTAGATATCTTCTAAGAGCAAACACCATGAAATTGTGTATTTAATTATTTCTATTATAAAGTGAAGAATTAGAAAATGAAAGCATTTAAACAATCAGTTGTTTTGGAAAAATGTATTCCTAATAAATTCAAACAGAAATTGAAGATGTCCACACAGAAGCATGAAAATACTGCAGTGTTGAATAAATGTCTATATATAAAAAACTAATGAAAGGAATAAACTAAAATTTAGCGCAGTCGATTGCATTTAGTCGATTGCATTTAGTCGATTGCATACAAATTTATATGCGTTTAATTACATACATTTTTCAATTACAATTTTAATAGTTAATATTCGGAAAATATTGCTCTGTGCAATGTAACTTAAATTATTATAACTTAATATAACTTAATACAACTTATTATAACTTAATATAACTTAATATATCTTAAATTAACTTAATATAACTTAATATAACTTAGGTTAACTTAATATAACTTATTATAACTTAAGCATTATTTTGATTAACTGATTATTTTCGTAGGTATACGGAAAAAAATCGGATGTGGGCAACACATGACTTTCTTTATATAATGGAATGAAATTACTACTTTTACAGTAAAAAAATAGGTTTTTCTTATAGTAGATACTAATATTCTTTCCAAGATATTGAATTTTCGACAATTGGTCGTCATTTTCATTGATTTTGCGTCCTTTTTTATCCATTTGGCGAGATTTTCGTTAATTTGGCAACATTTCAAAAAGTCGCCAAGTTGGCAACAATCCGCCAACTTCGTCGCCAAAATCTCGCCAAGCGTTATGGACGAAGAAATAAGTTATTCTTACAGCAGATAAATGACTATTGGCGTTAAAATACAAAAGTAATATTCAAAGTATCTTTTTTCATGAATGGAACGAGCTAGATCCACGAGAATGATGTCACCCAATTTATCGCATGGTATTATATATGAAAAGTGAACATGTTTCTCAATAGGAGATATTTTTTTTTATTTTATATGACTTTTTGACAAGTTTTTTGAAAAATGTGCAATATCCCAAGAACGGTTCATGTTAACGTTCTAAAATTTATGTCAATCGTTTTCTAATGAAAAATTACATAACAAATGTCTATTTGCGTAACTTTATTAGTGGTTTTGATTTGTTGGCGATTTTTTCAAAATTTCATTCGAAAATTTAGGGGGGTTCTGAACATTCGATTCCGAATAAAAACAATAGGCTTCCAGTGTTTATGGATTGTGATTTTTGTGCCAAATTTGGTTTGAATCGGTCCATTCGTTCGTCAGTTATCGTCTCCACAGGCTCACTGACACACAAACACACACACACATACATTCACACACACACACACACACACACACACACAGCCATCACTTCAAAAATGTTTGATTCGGGATCAGGGATGCTTGAAACGTACTCTCCCGTCGAAAACTCGAATTCGAATTTTCGACCCCGTCACAATACTTTCCTTATACATTATGTATATAAGGAAAGTAATATTAGAGCATCTATTTAGATTGGGAACTTCATAATTGAATCAGTCATAATTTATTATCCGTTTGAGCAAAATATGTTAATATTATATTATTTCCAGTAGCATTGAATTAGGGTCTGTGTCATTGATCTAGTCAGAATCTATTATCAACAGTGGGTGTTGCTTGTTGAAAATAGTGAGTTTGCACACAATTTAATATGAACACGCCCCACATGAAGTGAAATACATATGTTTTTATAATCGATATTATTCCGAATCTAATGCTAGTTTTGGTTTAAGAGTGCAATAAGAGGGGCGTGAATAATGAGCGGTGTTTGGATACTTAACTATGATTACGCATAGTGGAATAGTGATGATAGTGATACGAGCGTATCCTCTAGTATCGTGAGTATACACGCAGGATACAATAATGAGCCTAAGTTTCTGGATAACTTACGTTTAATCACAAGCACAAATTAAACATAAACAATATACAATCAAACAACACTCAAAAGCTCCATTAATTTCACAGAATAACATATATTATTCACATAATCTTGACGGAGCCAATGGCCCTACCGTGCTGGAAACACCGGTTCTCGTTAGATCACCGAAGTAAAAGCAGCATCGGACGCGGTTAGTACTTGGGTGGGTGACCACTTGGGAACACCGCGTGCTGTTGGCACATTTCGGGCGCGGTAACCCGGTGGTTTGCGAGCTGGATTTGCACGCTGCCACAACTGCCGCCGTGTTCATGCGGAGTACGATCACTTTAAACATGTGAGTCCGTAAGTCCTTCCGAGATGTTGGTGATAGGTGAAGGAGGGTATGGTCCCTCTGGATGCCTCCCCCACTGGGTTCCGGTTTAAATTGGGGGGCATTTCCCGGCCGTCCAAACAGTTACCTTACACCTTTCTTTTAGGTCGGACGGTCTGGGTCTCAACAACAACAACAACAGACTGTTGACGGAAGTATTTTCACAAAACTACCGCTACTATTCTCAACACATTGACAAAAGTCACAGTCCAATGTAGCTCGTATCACGTCAACTCATCAACTCCCCAACTGACCTTTTCTGGAACATTCCGGAAGTCTCCAAATGTCGACAAATTGACGATAAATGGCCAACTATTTCAACCCTTCTGCGAAATGTTAAATCATGGAAACCCTGTGATCACCTCGTGAACTATGCTTTCTTCGCTTTGCCTTCGAGACAGACGAAAGAGGAGGCGCCAAAGAGAAAATTGCGCCTTCGAAAAAATAGTGGTAAAATTTAATTCTATGTTAATAATTGATATAATATATAGATACGTATAAGATATAAAAACGCCTACTACACGTAAATAACCTATAAGACTGGAATATCAGACACCTAAAAATATCAAATGTAATCAGACACAAATCGCATATTGAAACGTAACAAAATGTTTGATTGCGTATTTGCAATAAAAGATTCAAGGTAAATAAATATAACGTAAAACTCGAAGTGTATATTTATAAAACTTCATATTTTCAAATTTCTAAATCCGCAAACGGAAGCAACGCGAAATAAGATTTTACTTAGACATTTTGCAAAGAGCGTATAAAATATAAACCCCACATTTTTCTGACGCAAACGGGTTACGTGACATTTTGTCCAGATCAGTTGAAGTAGGATCTTTGTTTTATGCGCCGCACCTGAGTACAGCACACAGAATATTTTTGAAATTAATGTAGGTTGATAATGGCAAATTAAATAAATATGGATTTTAAAACACAGAATATTTAATTAATGTCAAAATTAATTATAATTTATCGGTAGTTATATTTTATGAGGGTTAAGTGCGTAGTTTTGAAGGGACTTGAGAATACTATAATTAGTTGTTTTACATTTAATCAACATATGTAATTACAGAATAATTACTTTTAAATTGCTAAATCGTTTAGAAAACTCTAAACGAAGTCGTCGAAAATAAAAAAAAAATAATTTATAATTAAGTTTTAGGCGTATAAGGCTAAACATAATTTTCATTACTTCTTCTGATATATAAACTGAAGATTGAGTCAGAACTTATTTAATTTACCTACAAATTAACAATCTCATTGTGGTGCAATATTAACATAAATTAGGGCTTGCATTTAACGCGATCTCACCAAAAGATTTATTTACTGAATAATGTGTACATTAAAAAAAAAATAATAATAATAATTGTTTCGAAATATATAGCACTCCCTGTGTAAATGTGATCCTACTAAATATGAAATATGTACGTCGCCCAAGATTATTTTTAAATGTTTACAGCATTTAATGACTTTTGAATCAACATATAGCGATTTCTTACTACCAATATATCTAATGAATAGTTATCAATCTTTATTCTCTGAAAGTTTAAATATCGATTACTACGAATATTTAAATCACGAAAGAAATGTAAATTTTATCTGTAAATAAGGAATCTAACGTAGGCCACTCATCGCTCTCAGTACAGCTTCAAACTCATATTTTATTTATATCCATTACTAGCAGCGATTACCCGGCGTCGCTCGGGATTTACGATGCAAAACTGCGATAAAAATTACACCGAAATATATAGGATCGTGAATCTTATTCATTGTTTTTTCACTGTGAAAGAAGTAAATTCATTGCATTATGTAAGAAAAGAAAATCATTGCATAATATAAGACATAGCTGCAGAAGAAAAAATCTTTCTCATAAAATGCTGATAATTAAATAACCATTTTTATTTATATATACATTTCGTTGTTGTGTAAGCCTGTGAAAAATAAACCATGGTGATAGAGTTTCCATTTAAATTCATATTTCAAACCTGCGATTTTCAAAAGTGACTAATACGTTCAATAAACTCATTGCATATATGCTGAAACGTTATAACGTAGCGAGGTAAGCCCGCGAACCGGGCATAGATCCATCTTCGAATTGCTGCATCACACTTTGAGCCACGGAACATCTGTTGCACAAAAAGATGTTGCTACGAACGACCTCCGACAGCCAGTGGAGCCGGATCCTGTGATGTTTTTTTACCGAGCGATCGTAGCATATAAGTAATAATTATTTGCTGACATTTTTGGTGCTAATTATCTTACTGCGCCAGATGTTTTTAAAAAACATCTTTACCTTATAGAAAGACTATTCATGTGATATTTTTTTTGCAAATTTAACAATATTCTAACGATTTAAAACAACCAACATATTTTTCTTTTCAGTTGATACTTAGAAGAAATTTAATAAAAAACGAAACTTAGAAGAAATTTGATAAAAACGCAACTTAGAAGACATTTATAAAGATGGATCGAAGATCGCTATGTTAAAGCAACCGTTTGTGCAATAGTGGATCCGTAGTGATTCGAATATGGTTCTACGCCCGCTTCACGGGCTTTCTTCTCCCGCTAAAAAAACATCACAGAATCCGGCCCCGCTGGCAGTCGGAAGTCGCACGTACCAACAGTTTTTTATGAAACAGATGTTCCGTGGCTCGTAGAGTGATGTAGCAATTCGAACATGGATCTACGCCCGCTAAAAAACATCACAGAATCCGATCCCGCTGGGTGTCGGAAGTTGCACGTAGCAACAGCTTTTTGTGCAAGAGATGTTCCTTGGCTCATAGAGTGATGTAGCAATCTAAACATGGATCTACGCCCGCTGAGAAACATCATAGAATACGGTCCCGCTGACTGTCGAAGGTTGCACTTTGCAACAGATTTTGGTGCAACAGGTGTTCCGTGGCGCATAGACTGATGTAGCAATTCGCACATGGATCTATGCCCGCTTTGCGGACTTATCTCGTTACGCTCGAACGTTGCAGCATATATGCAATGAGTTTATAGAAATTATTAGTAACTTTTGAAAATCGCAGTTTTGAAAAATGAATTTAAATAGAAACTCTATCACCATGGTTTATTTTTCACAGGCTTACTTAACAACGAAAATTATAAAGAAATGAAAATGGTTATTTAATTATCAGTATTTTATGAGGAAGATTCTTTCTCATGCAGCTATGACTTATATAATGCAATGATCTTTTTTCTTAGATAATGCAATGAATTTACTTCTTTTACAGTGAAAAACAATATATAAGATTCACGCCTTATATGTTCCGGTTTAATTTTTATCACAGTTTTGCATCGTAAATCCCGAGCAATCCCGAGTAATCACTGCCAGCACCTCCGATCTCGTGCAACCTCCGACAGTCAACGGGGCCGGATTCTACGATATTTTTAGCGGAGATCCATGTTCGAATTGCTACATCACAAGCTGAGCCACAGAACATCTGCTGCTCAAAAAGCTTTTGCTACATGCAACCTCCGACAGCCAGCGGGGCCGGATACTGTGATGATTTTTGCGGGCGAAGAAAGCCCGCGAAGCGGGCGTAGAACCATATTCGAATTACTACGGATTCAGTATTTCACAAACGGTTATTTTAACATAGCGATCTTCGACAGCGAACAACTGGCCGAAAAGTACTTAAATTCCTTCTAAGTATCACTCTTTATAAATTTCTCCTAAGTTTCGTTTTTATTAAATTTCTTCCAAGTATCGTGTTTTGTAAAATTTCTTTATCAACATTAAAAAAAATAAGTTGTGTGTTTTAAATCGTTAGAATATTGTAAAAATTTGCAAAAAAATTACATGAAATGTATTTCTAAAAGATAAAGATGCATTTTTAAAGCATCGGGCGCAGTAAGATACTTGACACCAAAAAAGTCGCCAAATTCTGGACCATACTGATCTTTGGGAAAATACTGATCTTGGGAAAAAATATGTCAAATGAGCAGAAATATGTTGTATATGACACTTTCAAAGTCTACATAATTGTATAGGACATGCTAATTGAAGAATACAATGATAGATTTTCGGATTTCGAACAACCTACTTTAGAAATGAAATTGTCGTATGAACCACATTTAGTTGATACGCTAACGGCACCGACGGAACAACAGATGGAATTAATTGAATTAGGAGAAAATAATATCATAAAGATTTTATATAGTACTTACATGCTAATCTTGAATAATAATTTAAACGCAGATAAGAAGATTTGATTGAAATGGAGTTTTTTTGAAATTTTAAATGATAACCTTATCATAAAAGGAATTACTTATTTACGCATTGCTTAAGCACGGCCTCATAGAATGCCAATAATTAAATAACCATTTTGATTTCTTAATACGTTTCGTTGTTGAGTAAGTCTGTGAAAAATAAACCGTGGTGATAGAGTTTCCATTTAAATTAAAATTTAAAACCTACGATTTTCAAAGGTGACTAATACGTTTAATAAACACCCACAAAAGTCAGGGATTTCATTTACTGTCACGTTTTAAACCAACGATTGCCAGCCTGTTTCGTTGGGAATCATAGAGTAAGAGAGTAGAACTTCTGAGAAAAAGTTTCGTTTTCCATTAATATCTCGACAACCCCTGGCCTTAGAAACTCAAAACTAAATTTATGGAGGACAATTTCAAAGTTACCCACAGAATTTCATTAAATTCGGTGCAGCTCTTCTCCCGTGATGATGAGACAAACGAAAGTGTCGTATTTCATTAATATTGCGACAACCCCTAGCGATAGCAACTCGAATCATGGACTAAATTTTAAGTGGAGCTATTTCTAAACTCCCACCAAATTTCATCAAATTCGGTTCAGCCGTTCTCCCTTGATGTTGGATCATACATATAGACATATATATTTTTCTTATTTATATTTAGAAGATAACTTAATAATTTTATTTTAATGTATAAATGGCAAATGATATATATGAACATTCATTTTGAAATTACATCACGTTTGTATTTTTCAGAGCAATCGTCATGCATTTTGGCAACTTCGAGTTTTCATAATTACAGCCAAGTGAAAATATCTGAAAACCTGGCACGTACACATATATTTATTAGAAAAATATAGTTACTGAAATTATTGAATTATTGTACTGGAATATATAAAATGCATCCTTGAGTAATGGAATTTGTTTTACTAATTTTGAAATTAAAAAGCATAACTATAAACTTATTATTATAACTCGATTATATGTTAGTATAATTACTTTCCGTATATTCATAGAATAATGTAAAAGGAAAATATTGCAACGGGGTCAAAAATTCGAATTCAAGTTTTCGACGGGAGAGCATTTTCAAGCATCTGTGAACACGAATTAAACGTTTTTAGATCAAGTCTGTCTGTATGTGTGGAGACAATATCTAACGAACAAAATTTGGTACAAAAATTATAGTCCATGAATACTGTAAGCCTATTACTTTTAAAAGCAATCGAATGTTTAAAATCCCCTAAATTTTCGAGTGAAATTGTGGGAAAATCCCTAAAAAAATATTTAATAAATCATTTAAAGTAAAAAATATATATATTAAATATTGTGAAATATGTTCACTTTGAATATGCAATACCATGTACAATATCTTGCGATGCATTTGTTGACAGCATTCTCGTGGATCTAGGTCGTTCCATTCATGAGAAAATAATACTTTGGATAATAGTACTGTATTTGGACTCCAACATCTATTATAAGAATAAATTATTTTTCCATCCATAACGCTTGGCAAGATGTTGGCGACGACTTTGGAGGAATGTCGCCAACTTGGTGACGTTTTAAATGCTGCCATATTAACGAAATTGTCGCCAAATTAATAAAAACGACGCTAAATCAATGAAAATGACTACAAATTGATTAAAGTTCAATATCTGGAAAAGGACACAAGAGTAGACTTATAAGGGTAATCCATTTCTCCGTCCATCAGATGGTAACGCTTGTCGAGAAATTTATCGGGACGTCGCCAACTTGGCGACTATTTTAAATGTTGCCAAAGTTGAAAAAGTGTCTCGAAATGGATAAAAATGACGCCATATGGGAACAAATGTTTTGCAAAATCTGATGTCCTGTCATATAACGGACGTATCTTCTAGTATGTAAGAAATGCTCTTTTCTCCGTTTTCCTGTAACATATGGTGATCTGTTGGCTAACTTGGTTTAGCAAAGTATCCCCAACTTAGCGATATTTCGTCATAGATTGACAAAAAATATCATTGCAAAAATGACGCTAAATTAATGAAAATTATGCCTAATTGATGAATTAATCAATAAATATTTTGGATAATATCGTTTATTGAGAATGCTATCACTATTGATAATTTTTTATTTAGAGTCGCGCGAAATATAAGTGAATTGGGTATTTTGAAATAGTTTTAAATATTGTCATCCGGAAAATCGCCAAATGTCCATTTCAAATATAAAAACATAGTGCCGTGGATCTTTAACATTATTTATTGACTGTAAAAGTAGTAAATCCAGTGCATTATATCAAGGTCTATTGAAAGGTAAGGTTGGCCAAAGATTGTACGCCAACAGCTGGAATTCTCCCCTCCTTTCGCCACTGACGTCACTGGTCCCAAAGACAGGTCTGTAGCCCGTTGCTGTCATAAGAAATACATTGAATACCGCAGCAATTTTCTTAATTTAAATATACATCATATAGTATATTGAAATTTCTACCGAGTAAATGATAGATTAGATTTCATTATTCATATATAAGAATATAATATTAAATAAAACTAGTTATGGTAACTTTTATTTAGGACTGTATTGTTAGAGTTGTTTTTAAGCATCTCTAACGATGACATTAGCAATTGAGCTGTTTAAACTATGCTAAAATATTTTCTGCATTTTAAAATTGTTATTATTTTTTTTTAATAAGTGCATAGTAAAATATCGGAGGATTTAGCTAAAATACAAGGCACTATTATTCTATCTGAGACTAGAATAATAAGCCAAAAAAACCTGCCGATATTTATCGAACTGCTTTAAAATATCATACTTGTAGACTTGACATGATAAAATAAATTAGAAGACAGTGAATGACTTGCTGAATGTAATTCAAAAATAGTTTTCAGAATTATAGAAATAAATAAATGTGTGATGTCCTTAAAGATTTCAGGCAGAAAAATGCTCGTATTATTATTTTTTTTCATAATGAAATTGATATGTGTACGAAATTCAATTATTTAAAGACTTCTCCGAATGCGAACAAATATGGAAATCATATTTTGTACGATACAAAAGATCAGTACAATTGTTTGCTTTAATTATGTATTATTATTGTTTCAGGATGGTCAAAAAATTGAATTATTCAAGAAATTAAATGAGCACTGAATTTCATATAACGATAGGCAAATTTTGAATATGGGTACTTCATGATAAAAAAAATAAAAAAATTAAAAAAAGATTAGATAAGTTCAGTTGTGACCAGATTTTGAAAATGCCTTTCATAAAGGAACATCTACGGAAATTGTGCTTTATTTACACTACATGTTTGAAAATCAATGAAAACTAACACGTCCAACCAGTCAGTAGATTTTAATCAATTGCGTCGACAGAAAAAATGGGGGGGCGATAATGAAATGAGTTGTTTCCTATTTCTCCTAATATCCTTCCTTCTAACTTCAATAGTTTTCGATAGGTTTCTGGGGATGGGGGGTATATCTCCCAATACCTCTTTAGTGATTTTACTAGATTTGATCTCACGATCTTTCAACTAATTCTGGTGTTTCAAAGGTCAGTGATCAAATGACTGGGTTACGGAATTTCCCCTATGGGAGAGAAGGATAATTTTAAAAATGGCCATTCTATAAAGGAGGAATGCCTTCATGAAAGACTTTTTAAGGGAAGCTGCGTCACATTTATGTTACATGTTAGGAAAACCATGAAAACCTAGCACACGCAGTCCGTCAATTCCTAACTACAAGGTCATGAGTGAACCTTAAAATTTAAAGCTCTCTCTCCATTGCTTATTTTTTATTTCTTCACGTGAATGACCAGAAATTATTTCAGCTTTTCTTTTCATGGCGTTTCTTTTCATCTGTTCATTTATGTGCCTTATTCGAAAGAAGGTTCTGGTTCTGGTATATGTTCTTACAACATCAAGAGCTATTTCAGGAAATTGTTCTTTTATTTTCAGTTGGAGGTTCTCTAAAATATTTCTTGAATTAGAAATAAAATTTCCCCGTAGTTTAAAAAAAATATCTTATAATTTGGTGACTGTTTCTACTCAGGTATCATGTGGAACAATTAAACCACCTCTTGATAAAGATTCAATCCATTTTTTGTCATTTTCGGATGTTGATTCCACTAGATATGAATAAGTTCCCAACTGCGCTTCTTTGTGACGATATGCCAAATATCTTGCAAAAAAAAACGCAAGGCTTCTTTTTCATTTATATCAGGACTGATACGAATATCATGTTGAGGCTCAATATCTGCAGTGATGCTGACTGCATCGTCTTTTTTTTCTAATTTGAAAAATAAAGCGCAGTTAGTGTTTGATCTTGGTCATTTTCCACATTTGTATTTATTGGCATAGGAAGCTTAGACCCAAGCAATAATGTTTTAAGTCGGGATTTGAAATCAGTAGTAAGAGGATGGTTATAAAATCGTACAAGACCACTAAATTGGGAAAATATATTTTCAAAAGCATCTTGATTGACTCGACTTGTGATTATGTATTTAATATTAGTTTCTTTCATGTCATCATAGTGTCCTTTTAAGCTTGCTATTGAAACAAGAATGCCTTTTTGGAAAGGAAGTATTGAAGTTTTAGAAATGACTCTGAGTTCCGTAATATCTGCTTGCATTTGACTCAGCATTTGCATTTGGTCATTTATATAATTTCCAAAAGCTGAGCGCTTTGATTTATTTTCATCATTAGGAACGCGAGAGTTAAAAAAATCGACACATTTTCCCATGCTTCGGAAAGGTCCGGCTAGGGACCAGTAACGTCAGTAATTCCAAGAACTCTGGACAGGAGTAGGTAGCCAGAAACGAATGGCCTACCTCTCTTACTTCCATTTACCTTGCATTATATAAGGAAAGTTATGTGCTGCTCACATCTGATTTTTTTATTAATATATACCTTGTAATTTAAACAATATATTACAGGTAATACACATTTCAAATTTTGTAGATTTTAGTGACTCATAGCAATCAAACTATCTTAACATCCAAACCTAACAGAATTTCGCCAGACTGTTTTTGTGCAAATAGGGACACATTCATTAAACAGGGACAGTAAAAATAATATGAAATTCCATATATATAATCGTATATATAATCGTATGTATAATCGTATAATAATTCGTTATATATAATCGCATATTTTTTCAGTATTATTGAAAAACCAAAATCTGTATTAAAATACACATAATAATAGACAATAACAATATCTATAAAAAGTCTTTTTATAACAAACAGTATTATAAAACAAGAAAGTTCAATCATGCTTAAAGCATTGATTATGAAACACTTTCCAACTTCAATGCAATTTTATTTAAACATGTCTAACATGCAATACATTCCTTGGTAATATTTTAAAACTTATCACAATATTACATTAATTTATTATATTTGAAAACTTAAATATCCATCGATAAAAATGAACTTCATTCAAATGACGGCATTGAAATATAAATCGACTGGTTTAAACATCTCTAAAATGGGATACATTCATCGGAAATAATTTTAGAATTATCATAATACTACGATAAATTATTATATTTGAAAACTTCATCGAAAACAACTGAAATTCATTCAAATGACGTCATAGAAATAATAACACGCCTGGCTCTCTCTATAAAAGCAGCATTTCATTCATAAATAATTTCCCATTCATGTCATTCATCACAATACTATATTAATTTATTTTATATAAAAATTAAGACCATGGAGCTACAAGTAATTAAACTCTATGCGTAAAACTTCCTCGAAAAAAATCGTCCTTCTCTTTGTAAAATCAATGAATATTTCATTCATATCAGCTACGCAGACTCCATGAACTAAATGATTTTGTGTTAAAAAAATACAGCAATTCTAATACAACTCATTCTACATATTTTGCTGTTTACATTTTACAAAGGTGAAAAATAGGCTTCGTTGTAGAAATAATCAAATTTGGATGAGCATTTAAACTCAAATATATTGTAATTGCATTGTTTCAGTATGTAGATGCTCAGAATTTAAGCAAAAATAAAGTTGATTTAGGAGGGATGTAATACTCAATATGAATTAAAATGAACTTTAAACAAGAAAGATCAATCATGCTTAAAGCATTGATTATGAAACACTTTCCAACTTCAATGCAATTTTATTTAAACATGTCTAAAATGCAATACATTCCTCGGTAATATTTTAAAACTTATCACAATACTACATTAATTTATTATATTTGAAACCTTAAACCTTCATCGAAAAAAATTAACTTCATTCAAATGACGGCATTAAAATATAAATTGCCTGGTTTAAACATCTCTAAAATGTGATACATTCCTCGGTAATAATTTTAGAATTATCATAATACTACGATAATTTATTATATTTGAAAACTTCATCGAAAACAACTGAAATCCATTCAAATGACGTCATAGAAAAAATAACACGCCTGGCTCTCTCTATAAAAGCAACATTTCATTCATAAATAATTCCCCATTCATGTCATTCATCACAATACTATAATAATTTATATTATTTAAAAATTAAGACCATGAAGCTACAAGTAAGTAAAACTCTATGCGTAAAACTTCATCGAAAATTATCGTCCTTCTCTTTCTAAAATCAATGAATATTTCATTCATATCAGCCATGCAGACTCCATGGACTAAATGATTTTGTGTTAAAGAATTTCAGCGATTCTAATACAACTCATTCTACATATTTTGCTGTTTACATTTTACATAGGTGAAAAATAGGCTTAATAGTAGAAATAATCAAATTTGTATGAGCATTTAAACTGAAATATATTGTCATTGCGTTGTTAAAGTATGTAGATGCACAGAATTTAGGCCAAAATAAAGTAGTTTTAGGATGGATACAACACTCAATATGAATTAGAAAGAACTTTAAAAATCACGATTTTGAGACAAGATGGATGCCATATATCATTTTGAAGTGGGTCATGTGATCGTTTCATATCATGGACACGTGATCGCTTCATATAAGAGGTGTTATTATTATTTTAATTTTTATTTAAAAAACTACTGAATATATTTCGCTGAATTTTTTTTTATATATTTTATGGAACAATTTGAATATTGCCTAAAATTTGTGAATTTTAAATCCGCTTAAAAAATACTTGAAAAATTAGGTCCCATAGGGCTCAATGTATTCCATTTTTTCAACCCGGGTTCAATCCAAAACTAATTGGGTGATATTATTCATTTATATTCCCATAGGTCCTATAGACCGTCTGAACAACATACTAAAATTTCATTTTGATTAAGTCATTTTTACGGCAGTTATCGTGCTAACGGACAGACAGACAGACAGACAGACAGACAGACAGACAGACAGAATGAACAAAGTCATAAACACTTTTCAACTTTGTTGTAAAGTGTTAAAAACACGATTTTGAGACAAGATGGATGCCAAATATCATTTTGAAGTGGTCCATGTGATATTTTCATATCATGGTCACGTGATCGCTTCATATAAGAGGTGTTATTATTATTTTAATTTTTATTTCAAAAACTACTGAATATATTTCGCTGAATTTTTTTTTTATATTTTTTGGAACAATTTTAATATTACCTAAAATTTTCGAAGCAATTTGTGAATTTTAAATCCGCTTAAAAATGTTTGAAAAATTAGGTCCCATAGGACTCAATGTATTTCATCTTTTCAACCCGGGTTCAATCCAAAACTAATTTTGTGATATTATTCATTTATATTCCCATAGGTCCTACAGACCATCTGAACAACGTACTAAAATTTCATTTTGATTAATTCATTTTTACGGCAGTTATCGTGCTAACGGACAGACAGACATAATGAACAAAGTCATAAACACTTTTTAACTTTGTTGTAAAGTGTTAACAAAACATATTAAACTTTTTATATTACAAACTTTATTTTTATATTATAATACAATATCCGTATTTGAAACAGCAGGAAGTAAGATATTTTTCCACAATGTCCAAATACAGACTTGTGTAAAACAAGACATATCCTTTGACGCAAATGGAATACGTGATTATTTCACAAAAGGCGGGAAAGCGGCCTCGCCGTTTCATGCACCGCATGTGAATGAAGCAAACACGATTATTGAATAATTGATCGAAACTTTTTCTCGATTAACTTTCAGCTCGAAATATTTAACGATGAATCCATTTTAAAATACCATGTTTTTTGGAATCTAGAATTTAGAACGATTGATTTCGCTAAACGGATTACTTATAACTAAATTAATTAAGTCACTATTTCATTTTTTTTGTATTTTGCTTATGTGTAATAAATGGATTACATTTTTTGTGCAACTAATCCTCATGTACGATTGTTTCATTTACTGTTTTTGGACATCACTAGGGAAAAACAATATTACTTGATTTTGTATTAATTTTTCTTTGTTAGAGATCATCTTATTTATCTGTTAACAATACAAATATATTTTTATTACCACCTTCAATATGAATTACGTTTTATAATATGTTCTATAACTTTTTGTCAGTTGATCATAATATAGTAAATACATTTATACAGAGAACAAAATGTGATAAAAATAAGGCAACTGTCTTATTTGAATTTCTAAAGTTTTAACCAAATTAAACCTTGGGGACTTAATATAAATTTTGCTTTAAAGATGTGCATTCCTCAAATTAATTAATTTCATATATAAGTGAACATCGATTATTTATTTTCAACTATGTAATCTATTTGTAAGATATATTTGTGCAAATGAAGGAATGAATGATATTAATAAAAGTTATTAACAGTTAAATTTATTAACTGTTAATACATTTTGTTCATTTATTTCATTGAGTTGTATTTTTGTGTGCATATAACGCATAAATGAAAAGGATAATTTTCATACCATTGAAGGTCGGTGTTCTTGTAGTTTGTTAAAATACAATATCAATAGTGTAAATTCAAATAAATTAATTAAATATATCATTTCCTAAATATGAAACAGTTGTTTATAAGCATGTGTTTGACATAACTTAAAAGCAATCTGAACTATACAAATGGAAAATAATCCATACAAAATACATCTTTAAACATTTATTCTTATGCTCAAGTTCAAAGAAGTAATTGCTGATGTGCTGAAAACATGTTTCATTCAAGTTGAATATCTAGAGACTTTCAAAGGTACTAATTATTTAAAACCACCATTTAGTATTTTTTTAGTCTGTTAGTTTGCCTTCCCGATTATTTGAAATCGTGTGCTTTTGCAAAACTATCCTAATTGGATTCAATTGAACCCGAATTGAAATCAAAGTTGTTCAGTAAGGCTGTAATTTGACCATGTAAGCCGCATAGTAAATTTATTTTTAACTAGAAAATGTACACGGTCGTAAAGCTGGGATCAATGAATTCATTAATTTAATTTATCAAAAAACGACGGAGTTGACATTATATGAATGAATCCCAGCTGTAAATTACGAGCAATGGAGGTTACAGCGAACATTTTAAATAATTTGACTTCCGCGGGACTTTTACAGGTCTTTTCCTGGTTTCAAAGTTTAATATGTTTTATTCATTTTTTTATTTAACACCATGCCAATGAACAAAAATATTAATTCCCGTTTGCAGCGTGGAATGTAGTTTTAAAGGTAACGCAATAAATATGCATTAAATATGCTACACATGCAATAAACATTTATCAGGCATACAAGAAACTTGCAATGAACGCATCATTAGAAAAACAATTGTGCGCTTTCTAATGATATAATGATTTGATGAAATATTAGAAATAAACTAATTAAAACAATACTCAAAATATCAAATAAATTCTTTGACCCCGCGTTTTCGTCTTCAAATGACGCTATAGATGACGTCACAAGTAAAATTGATAACAATCGAGTTGCAAAATCTCACATTTAAAAGTTACACGAATACAGCATCTGGATTGTTGGAACTTCCCTCTGGACCGAGTCCATTAAATTTCATTGTTTTCCTTATTGATAATGTAAGCGATAGACTAGAATTCAAAAGGCCGATCATGACCCTTTTGAACAGTACGCAAAATCCGAAAATAGTTTCAGTAATTAGTTTTAGCATCGTGACAATAGATGGCGATACTGATCAAAATTCACCAATGTATTGGCATAGGATTGGATTCCGAGTATTAAATTAATTACTTTTAAGCTAATTAAAATTCTTAAATTTTGCCAAAGCGTGTCTTTCCGGGAGTTAAGGTACCCATGTACCAAATTCCATGGTGTAGGTTACTTAATTTTTTTCTCTACAGAACGAAACAGGCAGACAGACATCTTAATTTATTATTATAGATTTCTCACGTGTCATGTGAGGTAGACTCATACGCATTTTGTATATATTTTCGGTAATTTTTCTAAAAATTCTTAACCAAATTTGGTTCAAAACTAGAAATACATTTATATAAAATCAATTTAGCATTTGGCTTTCACTGTTTAAAACTTTCACGTATCAAATAAATACAATTCTTAAGTTTGTGCTCGATATACATCAAACCAAGAATGCTGAAATAATTTTAATACACCCCAACCTACTGTTTAAACACCAGGTTCACAAATGCAGAAAATAATTTAGTTTTGCATTTTACAATACGCAAATAAAGCCCAAAGCACTACCCCCAATCCCCTAACCTTTCTACTAAATCGGTTTCTTGCCATTTCTCTGAATTAAACATGAATTAAGATTCAGTTGCATTGCAGAAAGCTCATCTAGGCAATCGTAACAAATGAATAAATAATTAAAATTTTGGACTCTAGGAATTGCTACTGATAAATATATTTTGTCATGCAATTCTTCTCAACTGCATTTGAAAACCTAGAATGTATCAAATGAGATACCATTGTAAGACTAATATTATTTCAATGAAAGCAAAATAGCACCTGCGTTTGTACAAAATAACTTTTTCGCGAAATAAATGTTTTCATCAAACTGTTTAAACAAAATAGTGCATTGCATAATTAGTACATTGTAAAAGTGATCTAGTCTATGTACACTGACGTATTGCTGTTTGTAATAGAAATACTTGGTAATTTTTAGTCCAAATGTTTCTGATCCTCCTTTTACGATGAAACGATTAAATTCTAAACATTGTTTTATTTTCAATTTTAACGCCATTCCCCCTCTTTATTTAAGTTCACATGTATGCCAATTTTCTTAATGCACATATTAATCAAGTTTCACACGCAAAAGTTGATATCAATTAATGTTTCAAAATAATATAAACATAAAAATAGTGCGAATGTCAAAAATAAGTTAATAAATTTTGATATGCAGCCAAAAACATTCTAGTTGTATTGAATTAAACAAATTACTCATGCATAGTTTGAGCAAGCTGCGGCCAAGATCATTTAAATATAACTTCTTTTATAAATTACCGGAATCCACTTTTTATAGGATACTATACTTAGTGAGTTATAAGAAATTGGTATCACAAAACGCACGTACTTCGTAAAATAGAAACCATTAATAGCAAAACCGGAACATTGTTTGACGGTATATTTAATCTTCAATTTTTATCGGCATAGGAGTATTCCAATTATCCTAAAAAACTTCGGATGTTAGTTTAAACAATTACGTGTTCAATCAGTCAACATTCAGTTTTTTTTTTTGTTTTTTTTAAATTTTACAAGAAAAAAAATCAAAAATCGGTATCGTGGGTAAAAATTATTACAACTATAGAGTGTTATACTTAACTTTAAGGAGGGTATGGTACCCAAAAATCTGATTTTTTTTTATTGTTTAAAAAAAAAATTCATAATTTTCTGATTCCAATGACACCAAATCCATCTTGCTACGTTACATATAACAGATTACATTGCAATGTTAAAAATTGAACAACAGAAGTTGTCACCAGTCACACCCAGCTTTAATGCCATTTTTCTCAAAGACGTGATTTCCGACATTTTTGTGCATTTAAATTGATATAAGTCAAATTCTACTGCACGGATATGAATGGAATTTGGAACAATTGTTACATATATACTTTTCTTTAATATGTCTTCTGAAATTGCTGAAATATGTGTTTGTATTTTAATTATGATTTTCGAAATCTATATTTGCGTTGTAAAACCACGTTTTTATGCATTATTTTTTATTAAATTTTTTTCTGATTCATATTTACAAAAAGTGTGAAGACAATTTATTTCTTACATATTTTTATGTTTAAAAATTTTCACCTTAAAATTTTAGAAAAATTATTTTTCCACTTATATCGAAAGAAGAAAAAAAATGTCTAACTTTTGACATTTTAATTTAATTTTTTTTTTAATTTTCACTATACTGAATATCACATTTTGTCTACTATACTTAAAATCTACCTGAATACAAAAAATTACAACTAGAACTTCAAAATTGCAGATTTCAGCAATTTGGCTACCATACCCGCTTAAAGAGCTTGAAACTATATTTCGATCGATACCATACTTGACAATGTACCATCCAGCGGATGTAACTTGCCCCCAAGGGGGATAATGTTGTTACGAACAAAAAGAATTGCATCAAGGCTATTTTTTGCAACAATTATTGAAACTATTAAGTCTCTCGTTGTGGATGTTGTTATGTCTTATTGGGACAGAAGTCAGATTTCTACCTTCAGGTGCCCTGAGTCTTTCACTAAACAGAAGCAGTGCACACATTCTTCCTTAATAAATATGTTAGGAACCACGACACCAACCAACAAATCAACAAGGGCGAATATCAAGTTTCGTAAAAATCCATTACTATTTATGGCTACTATACTGTGCACAAGAAATGGTCCACAGACACTAGACAGAACAAACGGGTCTCACTCCCAAAATAGCCGAAACGTGTTCGGAAGGTCTTAAATCATATATTAGCATCAAAATCTCGAAATCGAAAATTTTCTTGAAAACAATACTTTTACAATACTACATATGAGAATGTTGGGCCAACGGCCGTACCGTGCTGAAAACACCGGTTCTCGTTAGATCACCGAAGTCAAGCAGCATCGGGCGCGGTTAGTACTTGGTGGGTGACCACCTCGGAACGCCGCGTGCTGTTGGCCATCTCGGGTGCGGTATCCCCGTGGTTTGCGCGCTAGATTTGCACGCTGCCACATATGCCGCCGTGTTCATGCGGAGTACGATCACGTTAAACATGTGGGTCCGTAAGTCCTTCCGAGAGGTTGGTGGTAGGGGAAGGAGGGTACGGTCCCTGTGGATGCCTCCCCCACTGGGTTCCGGTCTAAATTGGGTGGCACTTCCCGGCCGTCCATACAGTTACCTTACACCTTTCTGGTAGGTCGGACGGTCTGGGTCATCAACATCAACATATGAGAATGTAAAAATTGCAACCATTTCACTTATCCTCGTAACATTTTTCAGTCGGTCCAAATTTGATTTCAAAAGGTTAAGTAACCTCCCAGACATCGCAATGTAGTAAAAAGTTTGAATTATCATCTGTATACGACACTGAGAAGTTTTTAAAACTTGCGACGTATATTTTTATTTTAGTGTAGCATTATATTTTAGCACATTTTATTTTAGTTGGCTAAATAGGTTCAGAGAAAGGGTGCTTCCATCGATTTTATACAGATAGTTAAATTAACTAAACTGCAGACGGTTAAAAAGCAATCTTTCTGAATTTGTGCTATCATCTACGCTTCAATTTTGTCTAAAATTATTTTTAACTTCTCACACACGTAGTATTGATAAAGTATTATTTTCCCGAAAATTTTCTGTTTTGAGATTATGTTAACAATATATGATTTCAGAACTTCTGAACACGTTCTAACAATTTTTGGAGATATGTCCACATGTCTGTCTGATGTATGTGGCCTATTTCTTGTGTAAACAGTAGAAGCTACAACTATAAATGGATTAATAAATTTTATATCCGGCTTTGATATCAAAAACTCTAGAACTAGATAGATTCTTTTTTTTTTAATTCAAGAGAAAACTTAGAATTTTATTCTAAATTTCATATGTCTTTAACATGGCAGCATATGAAAAAATCTGATGTGAACAACACATGACTTTCCTTATATAATGCAATGAATTTACTACTTTTACAGTACAAAAATAGGTTTTTCTTATAGTAGATACTTATATTCTTAAGATATTGAATTTTCGACAATGAGTCGTCATTTTCATTGATGTAGCGTCATTTTAATACATTTGGCGAGATTTTCGTTAATATGACAACATTTCAAAAAGTCGCCAAGTTGGCAACATTCCGCCAAATTCGTCACCAAAATCTCGATTTACTGACGGAGAAATAAGTTATTCTTATAGCAGATAAATGACTATTGGCTTTCAAATACAAAAGTATTACTCGAAGTATCTTTTCTCATGAATGGAAAGAGCTAGATCCACGAGAATGATGTCACCAAATTTATCACATGGTATTACACACGAAAAGTGAACATGTTTCTCAATAGGAAATATATATATTTTTTTATTTTATGACTTTTTGATAATTTTCTTGAAAAATGTGCAATATCTCGAGAAAGGTTCATATTAGCGTTCTAAAATTTATGTTAATCGTTTTCTAATGAAAAATTACATAAGAAATGTGTATTTCGTAACTTTACTATTGGTTTTGATTTTTGACGATTTTTTTAAATATCACTCGAAAATTTAGGGGGGGGGGGGGGGTCTGTACATTCGATTTCGTTTAAAAACAATAGGCTTCCAGTGTTTACGGATTGTGATTTTTGTACCAAATTTCGTTCGAATCGGTCCATTCGTTCGTCAGTTATCGTTTCCACAGACTCACTGACACACACACACACACACACACAGACAACACTTCAAAAATGTTCGATTCGTGATCATTAATGCTTGAAACGTGCTCTCCCGTCGAAAAATCGAATTCGAATTTTCCACACCGTCACAATACTTTCCTTATCCATTATGTATATAAGAAAAGTAATAGGTTTTTCTTATAGTAAATTCTTATATTATTTCCAAGATATTGAATTTTCGACAATTAGTCGTCATTTTCATTGATTTAGCGTTATTTTTATCCATCTGGCGAGATTTTCGTTAATTTGGCAACATTTAATAAAGTCGCCAAGTTGGCGACTTTCCGCCAAATTCGTCCCCAAAATATCGCCAAACGCTATGGACGAAGAAATAAGTTATTCTTACAGCAGATAAATGATTATTGGCGTTCAAACACAAAAGTATTACTCAAAGTATCTTTTTCATGAATGGAACGAGCTAGAACCACGAGAATGATGTCACCCAATTTATCGCATAGTATTACATATGAAAATTGAACATGTTCCTCAATAGGAACTTTTTTTTCTATATGACATTTTGCTAATTTTTTTTAAAAATGGGCAATTTCACGAGAACGGTTCATGTTAACGTTCTAAAATTTATGTCACTCGTTTTCTAATGAAAAATTACATAAGAAATGTCTATTTGCGTAACTTTTATTATCGGTTTTGATTTTTTGAAGATTTTTTCAAAATTTTACTCGAAAATTTTGGGGGGTTCTGAACATTTGATTGCGTATAAAAAACAATAGGCTTCCAGTGCTTAAGAATTGTGATTTGTGTACCAAATTTCGTTCGAATCCGTTCATTCGTTCGTCAGTTATCGTCTCCACAATCTCACTGACACACACACAAACACACAGACATCACTTCAAAAATACTTGATTCGTGATCAGGGATGCTTGAAACGTGCTCTCCCGTCGAAAACTCGAATTCGAATTTTCCACCCCGTCACAATATTTTCCTTATACATTATGTATATAAGGAAAGTAAAAATTAGGCATAATCCCGCATAAAAGGTTTTGTTGAAGCTCAATGATGACTAGACTTAATAGTTTCTATCATTGTTGTGATAAATAGCTGCGATACATTTTTTTTTTTACTTTCCTTATATACATAATGTATAAGGGAAGTATTGTGACGGGGTCGAAAATTTGAATTCGAGTTTTCAACGGGAGAGCACGTTTCAAGCATCCCTAATCACGATTCGAACATTTTTGAAGTTGTGTGTGTGTGTGTGTGTCAGTGTGTCTGTGTAGACGTCAACTGACGAACGAATGGTCCGAAACGAACGAAATTCGGTACAAAAATTACAATCCGTAAACATTGGAAGCCTATTGTTTTTATACACAATCGAATGTTCAGAACCCCCTAAATTTTCGAGTGAAATATTAAAAAAATCGTCAAAAAATCAGAACATCTAATAAAATTACGCAAATAGATATTTCTTATGTAATTTCTCCTTAAAAAACGGTTGACATAAATTTTAGAAAGCTAACATGAACCGTTCTCGAGATATTGCACATTTTTCAAAAAAATTATGAAATGTCATATAAAAAGAAAAAAAAATATTTCTTATTGAGAAGCATGTTCACTTTTCATATGTAATACCATGCGATAAATTGGGTGACATCATTCTCGTGGATGTAGCTTGTTCCATTCATGGAAAAAGATACTTTGAGTAATACTTTTGTATTTGAACGCCAATAGTTATTTATCTGCTGCAAGAATAACTTATTTCTCCGGCCATAACGCTTGGCGAGATTTTGGGGACGAATTTGGTGGAATGTCGCTAACTTGGCAACTTTTTAAAATGTTGCTAATTTAACGAAAAACTCGCCAACTGGAAAAAAATAACGCTAAATCAATAAAAATAGCGACTAATTGACGAAAATTCAATATCTTGGAAAGAATATAAATTTCTACTATAAAAATAATCTTTTTTTTTTTTACTGTAAAAGTAGTAAATGCATTGCATTATATAAGGAAAGTCATGTGCTGCCCACATCAGATTGTTTTTATTTGCGACGTCATTAGCCTCCCTTAAAGGACAAATTACCCTCCCGAGGGTATATTGGCAAGTATGGTTTCAATCAAAAGGTATTTTCAAGCCCTTTAAAATGAAGGGTAACAAGTTATAGTTGTAATCATTTGAACTCAAGATAAACACTTTTTCCGTAACATTTGAAAAAATAATGAATTTTGGTATGAAAACGCTGAGTTGAGCCACATTCCACATTAATGTCTTACATAAAGCTGTCCTTTATTTTAGGAAACAAAAAGTAAAATCTAAATAATGCTAAAAATATATACCTTCTACGGAAGGAAACTTTATCAGATCGTATTTTTCAAATTTCCAGATACGCGAGTAGAACGGCAGGAAGTAGGATTTTATTTACACATTTTGCAAAGAGCATATAAAACACAAAACCCATCTTCTTTTGACGCAAATGGGGTACGTGACGTTTCGCCCAAATCAGAAGAAACGCGGGCGCTGTTTTATCCACCGCGCTTGAATACGGCAAACACGATTATTGAATAATTGATCAAAAAATGTTTTCCGATTAACTCTGAGTTGAAATATTCATCGATAAATCTATTATAAAATATGCTGTTTTTTAGTAAATCAGGATATGTTAAAGGAATAAGATGCAGATTTTTTTTTTTGTATATGATAAATACTTATCCTGTACTTAAACTGCAATAAAAATCTAATAGAAACTCAGTAATGGACATATTGATAAATATAATAAATTAAAAATAATCCACAATATAATTTTGTATATCACAAGTTTTCATTAAATGATATATAGAAGAAAAATCATCGCCTCTTTCGGTCAGTGTGTCACCTTTTTCAAAATTTGAGAGACCACTGAGAAAAACTTTGGGTGAAATCGGTATCTTGGTAACTTATGGAGAATATTGCTGAAATAACATTTAGGAAATTTAATTTAATACCTTCAATTGTGCCTATCCTTTAGTTGCGTTTATTATTTAAATATTCTTAATTAAAAATAGGGCGAGATTTAATCTTCTTGATATACGTACGTTAAGGTACGAGGTTGTAAGAAAACGCGTTTTGATAAGAAGTCGCACAGTGAATATTAATTTTGTTCAGGAAATGTGCGTCATCCGCGTATGTCTGGAGATTTTAGGAACATATATATATATATATATATATATATATATATATATATATATATATATATATATATATATATATATATATATATATATATATATATATATATATATATATATATATATATATATATATATATATGATCAATTGTTGTAATGATAACAAATTTGAAAAGGTTATTTGTTACAGAATGCAATATACAAATATTGATTTCATTTATTTGTGATCACAATTTTGTATGCATTACCATTAATAAGTTTTTGGATAATCTCGAAAAAGTTTTTTTTTATTACGTTTCACACACCATCTAATAAATTATGAATAGACTTCGACAACAATACGTAGTGATTATGAAACGAGCGATTAAATTTTGTTCAGCATATTATGCCACACACAAAAGTATGTTTTCATTCAAAGCACTTCAAAACAAGATTTTATGTTAATAATTGAATAATTTGTTTAAATAAGCTGTAGTATTTATATTAGTGGAACATATTATATAATAAATAATAATCATCATATCAAGATAAAACCAAACTCAAACAAGATGTGGTAAAGTACTCTTGTACAAACTATCATTCATATATATCATCTCTTCAATTTACTGTATTTAATTAATTATATGAAAAGTTTAAGAGATTAATTTTATAGAAATAGTTTGTCAAAATACATCATACAGTAAGAAACATAGTTTCTTTATGACTCCCACCTTTTTTATTGTAAACCGTATGTATACTAAATTTCTCCTTAAAATTATTTTTTATGAAAGTTTATAACCAACAAAGTAGATCACACACTGAAGTTTCAAATGACTCTCACTTTTTTCTGTTATCTCTAGGTATATAAAGTTTTCTATAAAATTAATTTTTTGCAATAATTATGATCAGATTTTGAAATTGAATGAGATTTAAATTTAAAAATGATGTATTTATAAGAGAAAATATTATGGGGTAAAGGAAGATTCTCCTCAGTAATATTTCCATCATTATTTTATTTTCAATAAGGTGTCTACGCATAGTTTATTTATATTAACATAATTTTGCATAAGTTGCATCCTCAGAGTATGTTATAGCTTGGATTTAAATAATAAATTCTATTAAATATATTCGTGTAATAAATGCATTTACTGGCTTATAACATAGCATAAATGAAAAATATATTATCTTAAACAAGCTTAAATTATGATTCAAACCACTGAAAAAATTTAATGAAAACATTTGAAAAAAGAGGCTTATTTTTATGGTTTTTAATTTTTTTTTTTGCTGAGCATTTAAAATATTTAAATAAAAATGTGTAATCGTTGCATTTTAATGTAAAGCATACGATATATGCCAAAATAAATTCGGATATATATTCGTTTAGTAATTTTCCGAAGCTAATAATATAACCGTTTTTGTCATAAGGTAAAAATGTAGTACTATTACAACAGCACTATAGTGATATTATAATAGTATTCTATTACAGTATTATATAGAACATATTTTGATATTTTGCTCAATATTTAAGAATATGCAAACTTTAGATTGTGAAGAAAGTAACAAATTTGAAAATTTTAGAAACTTGCTGTAATAAAATTTTAGGGACTAAATCATTTTTTAAAATATAGCAGATCAACGCGTGATCTGCAATTTGAAATAAATTCATTGTTTTTATAAAATATGACACCTAAAAATATAAGAAGGTTTGTTAAAATTTAGATAAAATTCTCAAAAATATGCTATAAATAAAACGTGTGTGTATGTGACGTAAAAGACCCAGACCGTCCGACTCGTCCAGAGGACTAAGAGCAACTATGTGTGTGTGACGTGTATAATTTCATTTTTTTTTTTTTTAATTTCATTTTTTTCCATTTGTAAGAAATCAGTTTAATTCTGCAGGCTGTTACACTGTAATTCCTTTAATTTCTATTTATTTCTCTATGCCTATTCCCTGTTACTTTACATTGTCTACTATAATTACAATATCTTCAAATTTCCCTACTTTAATATTTCGCTTTAATTGTTTTCATTAATCTCTTATTGACATTTCACTAGGTTTGTTTCAATTAAACTGGTGTTTGCCTTTTGGCATCAACATTATCCATCCAGTTAATCCGAATCGTTTCATGCATCTGTCTCATTTAAATTTTAATTCATGTTTAATATATTTCCATTTGCGTTCTTGTACTTTGACAATTTTCTATATCTCACAGTTGTCTCCTGATGATTTATTTTGGTTTTTTGCATTCTGCTAAATGATGCTTTCATTTCTGATGTCCATATGTGTGCACCATTGCCTTTTTTGCACAGCTGTGCAAGGTAAATAACTGAAAAGTGCATTGGAAGGTCTATATGCTCAAAGCACACTCTGCTAAGATTCTATATTTAGATTTTCCATCCAATACTCATTTTATTTAAAGTTTATTTTTCTGGTTCATGATTTTAATTTTCGGCTATAATTATCCTCTACGCGTTATACCTCTAAGATCCACGTGTTATACCTCTCCTCTCTCTTCAAACTCTGTTTCATTCTCAATCTCACTGTCTGTTACTCCAATTATCAGCTTTATATTGTTTTCTTAAAAATCCATCTCTTCTCTTTCTAAAAAGTTTATTATTTTCTGTGTTTCATTATATATATAATATATATATATATGTATATATATATATATATATATATATATATATATATATATTATATATATATATATATATTATATATATATGCGTACATATATAAATATGTATATACATATATATATATTTATGGATACGTGTAACTGGTTTTTTTTTTTGCCTTTTAATATGTATACACACATATCAGCATATACCTAAACAAAACTGAAAAGTTTGTAATTTGACCTATAAGAATGGCCTCATCTTAAAATATTAATCTATCCTAAATACACAATTCTATATTTTTCTCCATAATATCTAAAGAAACATTATGTAAGCATTTAATAAAATGGAGAAATTAATGTTGTATAACAAATAAAATATTCTAACTCCACTTACGTTCATCCTTTAGGAGTATGCAAATGAGCACAACACAACACACACACACATACACAATTCCTTCACCACTTCTTAAAACACTTCACCACATAAAAAATTCTTCCGAAGAAGATATATCAAGATTCCCTAAATCAAGAAATCCTGGCGCTTCCACTTCAAAAATATATTTCAATTTTCATATCTCGTACCGAGCACCGGGCAATCAAGAATTTTATATCCAATACGCCGCCAATAAAGACAGTCGAATCAGGAAGAAGATGGAAAAGCATGCACGACAGCCAGATACACTGATATACAAACTCCGAAAGCTGGTATCCGCTTGTACACTAGAGAGCACAATGTTGGAATGTCTAGCATGAGCCTTGCCGTCTTTTGAACGATATTGATCGCTACACGTAGCCACTAGATGGCGCTCGTTACCGAAGCGTAAGTTTAAGGATGCCAAAGTGAGCCACGGTATACCCGCGATTTGCAAACTATTTGCGGCAAATGTCGCTGAATAATTGTTATCTAGCGGAACATGTTCTCTCCATTGAAGGAAGGATTTTTCTCCAGAATTTTAAGTAAAGGACGGAACGAGTTGAGTTTAAAATGGAGCGTTGTTCAGTGATATGTGAGCATACTAAGATTTATAATTAAATATATTTAACTCTTTGAAGGAGAGGGTAAATACCGGAATTAGTACCTGATGGTTATTGTATGATAATGCAGCCATGGGATAGATAATATGCCTTGTGTTTATCCCGTTATCCTTGTCCAGTCTATCCAGTAATACTCGAAACTGACTTCGTAATTGGGAATTGAACTCGGACTGTAAATTATAATATATGAATCCATATATATTTAACTGCGTTTGAGAATGAATGTCCTAATTTAAAAAGGAAATCCATAATCTTATATATTTATAAAAAATAACACAATTATTATATAAATATTACAGTTTATACAAGTAATAGATGTAAAATTTATGTTTGAATAAAAAGGAAATCCATAATCATATATATTTATAAAAAATAACACAATTATTATATAAATATTACAGTTTATACAAGTAAAGGATATAAAATTTGAGTTTGTGTGATTGAATTTAACATACGTAATTTGAAATTCAATACATTAAAAACATTTTATGTGTGGAGAAAATTATTGTTTTAAAATAAAAATAACTGCTTAACAAGATATGTTTAATTCGGATTAGTTTAGAAGATAGAAATAGATTGAATGAGTTATTTATATTAAATAATAATTGTCAGAGAAAAAATAGTGGTACTTATTATACAGCGAGAGGATAGTTGGATATCATTACTCATGCACAACATGGCAGTAAGTATTAAAAAGAATCCACATATATTCATAAAAACTACGTAGTCAATTCATCCGTCATCACTTTAAAAATAAAAGTTAAGATTTTGTAAGAAATGTTTTTCAAATAATAATTAAATAATAAATGGTAAGATAAAAATAAAATGTCTACTCTTTTAGATGCTGAGAAAATCTATTTTATAATGGTACTATAATTGATTCGACAGTGTGTTTTAATATATAAACTCATTAAACAAAATTTATTATGCCCCACTAACTGATATAGTGCATTTTAAATATAAATCCGCACGTCCATTTGGCATTTGAGTGCACGTTAAATCCAATGTCATGCGTGGTTTTGAACAATGTGGAATAGGAATTGTTTTAGAAAATTGAGTGGAAAACTTTTCTTCGGTATTTAAATTATAGTTAACCGAGATAAATTAGATTTCAATAAAATTAGTACTGCGATTATTCATAATTCATCAAAGGTTTTATAAATTCTCATTACTCAAACCATTTTGTGGCTTTACGATTTTGTAAATCGTGAATTCAAATGATGATCAATTGATGATAAAATTAGTATTAGTTTAATGTAGAATCAAAGGTTAGAAATAAAACTTGTCTTGGTTTCGGACCTTCAACGTCAAGAGGTCTGTTCTATCATGTTACTTTTATATTCATCTATAAGGTCGCCAACATTCTTCCAGGTTTCAATTTTAGGTGTTTCTTTAAACCTCTCAGCTTGATCCATTTCCCTTCTCTTAAAGACCATATTTCTGTTATAAATTTTTGGGGTGTAGATTCCATTGCTTACGAGTGCGGTCTTGGGCCAAACGAAAGGATTTGCTGCTTAAACGAAAGCAGTTCTTAAATTTCGTATTGAGGAAAGTTACGAACCATGTTTCTAGACAAACAGTTTCCATTACTAAACATTCTTGCGACTATAATCATATTTTTAATTGTTCAGAAGCTAAGATCATTTTATTGCTTACTTCATTTTTAAATTGGATATTCTTGAAAGTTTTTCGATTGTTTCTCAGTCTAAATCGCTTTTTAATGATAATTATAGTTTCTTCCTTTCAGCTTGGAAATATCTTATTTGATGTTTTGATTGCGCTTGCTTCTTTGTTATTTAGGAATTATTCACAATATCCTTTGTTCCATAATATAATTGTGCTTTTATGAACAAGTGATTTGAATCTTTTGTTAGACGTTCACTTTCCTCTTTGGTATTTTGCCGTTAAGTCATTATGTCATACCTCTTGTTCCTGCCTCCCAGGTGTTGTATCCTTTTCCTTTCTCTCTCCGTTGACAACACACTTTCCCAGCTTCTGCCGGTTTGCTGTTCTTGCATAAGTTGCATTTTTTTCCCTGACGAGTGATGGTTGTGCTTCTTGTGCATACTAACATGCATGATGGTTTTAACAAAGTTATTTTGATTTTGTTCTTCAGAAACAGATTGATTAGTACTTAAGAAATAAATTAATCTACATATATTATTATGTTCTATGATTAATTAAATATCACGTTTGTACATATGTACAATAAAAATTAAACTTTTGCTAGCAATAAAATATGGTAACAATTAAGGAATGAGTGTATCCATTTATTATTTATACGAACTGTCTAAAACGGTTATTTCTTTAGGTTACATGTTTATATTTATCAATTTGTTTTCTACTACAGAAACTGAAGACATTTTAATTATTTCAAATTATTTGACTATATTAATCCTTTGGTATTACCCCTTCACCGCAATTTAAGCGTTCCCTTGAAGAATTTAAAATTCCGGATTTGTTGCCTGAAATTGAATATTTATTTTCCAATTAGTCAAACCATTTTGCCTCCGAAGTTCTATGAAACAAAGTTTCAGTAATAGATCAAATTTTGAAAGGTGGTGAATTTCATGCGCTTACTGAACATTAAAATCCATAATCCTTTTTGTAATATTAAAATTACTTTAAAATGAGCTGAAACTTTAAACAATAAATAAAAATCAATTTGAAATTTTAAAGTAATGCTCGACTCAAATAGTTTTCGCTTTATTAAGGCTGAATATACTTTATACTGTAAATACTTTACCATACCTATTATTACTTAAATATTAGATTTATTTACTTGCTCTATATGCTCATTTGTCTTGCTATCTGTCATCTACTTGAATTCATTTTTTAGATTGAAAAATGGAAGAAGATAATAAGGATTGACTGAGAAATCCTACGTTTAAAAGAATTAAGCAAAGAAGACTTCTGAATAAATAATTATAAATTATGTAAGTTTCACAACATCAGGTATTGTATCAAATGCATTCTTATGAAAATGATGGTAAATGTTTTACATTAAATTCAAACTGCATATTAAACCTATTTATCATATCTTGATGACAAATTAAAACTCTGCATAAACGCCGAAATAGTATTATTTATTTTGATTACAGACAATAATTTTTAAGACTCACCAGATTGGGTGAAACGTATTTTAAAATGAATAAATAAAAAGTTCTTAATGATATTTTAGTTTACAGCATCATTTCAAGGCAGAAAAGTCATAAACAGTGAAAAAACATTCGAAATATGCTTAATCCAAAAAATAATTCAAGTAAGGGAAAATTATGTATAAAATAATACTAGCATTCAACATTTTATGTAATAAAACAGTTAATTTAGTATAGTACTTTGTAGTATACTTTGTGTAATTGTTTATTTTTTTTATTTCATATAGAAAAAATAAAAAGAATATGATTTATGTTTAAACAAACTATGTTTAAACAAACTTATGTTTAAACATGTCCATTGATTAAATTTTAGATAAAAATCATTTCGTACAGAAATAATACTGAAAATATGGCATATCGTCTTTAATTCTCAGAAATAATACTGAAAATATGACATATCGTCTTTTTTGAGAATTGTTCATATATGTTCAACAATAAAATATATTCTAATTCTAAAAATGAAACCACTTTTTACAGCTCCAGGGCAAGCATTAAATTTATTCTTATTTCTTAAATGCACGGGAAATTTACTTAACATCAGCTGTAATTTGCAGTTTTCCTTCCCATTACACTCAAAATAGCTCTAATATGAAAGACTACTTAAATTATAGAATGCGAAAATACTTGAAAAGCAATTTCAAGAGAGAGGCTAGACTAAGAATGAATATAAATGTATTTAAATCATTAACATTTGTATTTTCTCCATATCAGAATTTGTTAAGCAAAAATAATAATAAAATAAAATAAATAAAAAAAAGAAACCAAGCAAAACATTTTATTCATAATGGATTGAAGAAAGTTTTACCATTCTCATTTCTAAATTGCCTCGATAGGTAATGATAAGAAATAGTTTTGTTTAAGGTTTCGCAAGAGTCCCCCTAAAAAATTTAATGATTATTTTCTTTAATTTTAAGTGAAAACTAAAATAAGTTGATGTACTCAGTGCATTACATAGGATAAATTCACATTTGGACAAATAACTGTATTCTAATTATGTTCCCTAAATTATTATGTTCTAATTTATTTACTTTATATTACAACCATTTTATACTACAGCTTTTATATTACAGCCATATTAAATTACAGACATTATATTACAACAATTTTATATCACATCTTATATTGCAACCATATTATACTGGTTAGAAAGATCATAAAGTTTATAAAATAACTTGATAAATATACACAAAATATTATAAATAAAAATATAAAACACTAACCGACATACATGAACATACAGACAAACATATAAACTTGCTGTTATTGCTAATCCCACTTATCCTGAAGTGCCAGAACAAGCCTAAGATCAATGGCAAAGGTAGAGGGTGGATGAGAAATTGCAGCCTTTAATGGTCCAAAAACCCTAAGGGCATCATGGTAGAAGTTTGATTTAACCTCATGTCACCAAATTTAGACCAGTATTCAGTGGTGGTAGCAGACACAGGACCAGAACCATTCTTCCCCCGACTTCTCCCTACTTTAATTACCTTTCGGATTTATCGTGCCCATAATCCACGTAGACACTGGGATAAATTAGGGTAACGTTCGTGATCGCATCCAAAATGTAATCATTTTGTCTTAACTACTGGCCTAGCTCTACACTGAGTGAAACTCTGATTTTTGCCAACGTTACTACAATGATTTTACTCAGATGATATAATAAAATGTGTAAAATCTCTGATGATGCAGTTTTATCAGAACATGACTTGTGAAAGCGATACCATAAATCAAACTGCAGTCACAAAAGTTTTCATAATAATTTGCGTATAGAAACTGATTAATCCGGTATTTATCGAAGTCAGTATTACATGAGATCAGGAATAGTGACAGAGATCCGGTCTTTTTTATAAATATTTTAATGCATTTAGATATTGGATGGTTTGCAACGTGTTCCTACACGCTCTGTTAAATATATATTGAAATGTATTAAAAATATTCGAACTCAGATATTAGAAATTAAATGTAAAGTTGCGTTGTTACATCGATGCATTATTATAATCATAACGGATAATAATGTATGTTAGAATAATGTTGAGAATGCTTTAAACTAATATCTATCTCAAATTGTAAAAACATAAATATTTACCAAGACACTGTAAACATGTACAAAACATTATAACCTACATGAGAAATAAAGATATGATAAATTATCTGAATACTCATCTTTAGCTATCTTACATAGCAGAGGTTATGTTATATCATTGTTTTTGTTAAGAAACATTAAAGCATCTATTTCTCTGGTTCTTATGTAGATACAGGGGCTGTGACTGAAATGAACTCATCATCAAATTACAGAGAGAGTAGGGTCATGAATCATTTATTGCATAGAATCTGCAATAAAGGTCGATCATTATTAACATGGATTCAACATATAATTCTAGAAGCGGTAGAGAGTAAACATTAAGAATTTCAAATTTCAGCTCCCTTTCATTTCCGATTTGAGAGACAAAATCTTGAAACATTTATTTCGCATGATTAGTTACAGATAGAGCTTGTGTGATGAGTGATATGGAGTCAGCCTCAAATTCTAGAGGCGATAGATGACACACTAAGGATTTTCACTTCTGGTTTTGCAGATGTCACTTCAGATTAAATAATTTAGATTTTTCTTGCAACATCTATTTATAAGGATTGGCAATAGATAGAACTTAGATGATGACCGAGAGAGATTCAGCATCATATTTCGGAGGGGTAAGGGGGATTTACAACGCCGGATCAAATATTTTATCTTAACATATACTACTCAGGATTGCAATATATAGAACTCTGTTGATGATTGATATCTATTAAACATCAAATTTAAGAGGGAGTGAGCTGTTTAAAAAGTGTTCTTTAAACATTTGTTTTTTTCAGAAACTATATATAGAGCTCAGATAATGGCTGATATGGATTTATCATCAAACTCTGGAAGGGTTTGGAGGGCTCACTAAGATTATTTACTCTCGATTCAAGAGATGCCACTTCCTATTAAAAAATGAATAGTTTCCTTGCAGCATACATATCTCAGAATTGTCTATAGATAGAGTTGATAGAAAATTAATATGGATTCAGCATGGAATTTTGTAGGGGATGGATGCTCACTGATGGCTTTCACTTCCGAATCTGAAGATGTCACTTCCGCTTTTTTATTCTAAAATTCGCATGACTGTGCAAAATAAGTGTGAAAATTAATAGAAGAATGCTTAATAATTAAGTCGAAAATGACGAAGTCCACCACTGGAAGACTCCATAAAATTTTTGTCTGGCTATTTAGATCTGCGGAAAAATTTTGATATAATTTTACTGCTTAATTTTTAGCCCGAAGTGTCGCAAAAATGTTTAAAAATTATTTTTATTTCTAATTCTACTAAATATTTTGCAAAATTCAACCTCATTAGTTTTAAAGTTTCACAAAAGGGAATAAAATATAATTTATTCGATGAAAATAATAAAAACGACATATCTATTTCCAGCTCTAGAGCAAATTGGAAACTTTCATAAATGCCATTTTTAAATGATTAGGAAATCCCTCTCTCTTTTAGTAGAGTTTAGAATTTCTCTGTGAATAAAATTAAGTTTGCACTAATATGTAAGACAACTTATACGAGCGCAAAATATGATAGAACTCAAAAATACTCTAATAGAATGTTTATGGAAAAGAGAAAAGTACAACGTATTTATCTGCATGTCAATTATTCCCATTTATACTTTATTGTCATATGCTTTTGTTATTGCGTTGAGAAATAGCAACAATTGATGAAACAAGGAAAATTAAATAAAATATAATTGATGGGAAAAAATTATCGTCCTTCCACTTTTTTTAAAGTCACGTGGAAAAAATAACATACATTACTCCATTTCTGGTTTTGCATCTTAAAATAACTCTGTAAATGCTATTAAATGTACATTTTTATGGCGTTTCTTATAAATTAGATATTTTATTATAAATTGAAAAACAATACTGGGCAACATTTTATTCATGTATTGAAAAGGTAGCAAATCAAACAACAAAAAAATCTGCAACGTTATTGGAAGTATGTCGTTTACTTGCATGTTGCGTAACAGCAACAAATGCTACAATTCAGCACAACATATATGTGGTTAATTGGTTATTTAGTATATATCTCTATGTATAAAGTAGGGTAGAAACAACTTCCTTGGAATGCCATATATATATATATATATATATATATATATATATATATATATATATATATATATATATATATATATACATATATGTATATATATATATATATATATATATACATATATATATATATATATATATATATATATAGCTGGAATGTTCATTCATGCATTCGAAAGGACATTCTACAAATGTTCGTTAGACTTTGGTTGCCTTCCTACATTCTAGCTCTCCATATAATAAAAAACATTTCCATAATATAATATTTACGTCTAGGTATTCCTGGGACCATTCCAAAATCTGCAAATATCCTCAAACTAGTTTTTGGCATAAATATAATTCCACTACCCTTACAGTTTGCTTCAAGTCATTGAACTGCAACAAGAATTTGAACTTATGCGTCGTTTTCTTGGACCTTTTTCCATTAGCTGTATTCATTTTGTTCAAAAAATTTTAAGTTTTACTAATCGTCCCACAACAGCATTTTCTGTTAAGGGGATTGCGTTATTACGATTCTATTGGTGTATCTTAATAACACATTCTTGTGATTTTCTTATGAATATGATTTCCATACCATATATTTCCGTCGATATATATATATATATGCCTCCTCAAATGCGAGCAAACATCGTTATAAATATATAAAGGAACTTACTGGAAATTTTATGCTACAAGAAATAAGTAGAATTCCGTCGATCCGTCCCCTCAAATGCGACGGAAGAACGACGAGCATGTTGGGGGAAGGGGAGTTGACGCAGGATTTTGAACTAAAAGAAACAAAGTATTTTTATATGAATACTTTCATTTAATTTGATGACGAACTTTTTTTTCGAATGTTTTCCTATGTGTGGGGGAAGGGGTTGTTTTATGGAATTTTTTAGAAATTCAAATTGTGACCAGAAAGAGGGGCGCTCTACCAGGGAGGAACGATTGACGAAATTCTATGGTAGTATAAATTGTTCATGCATGCAATTTTCAATGGCCCTATGTGAATTACTTTCCTAAAATGCATGATAAATGTCGAATATCGGAACTCGGATTTTTAGACAGGTCTACACGTTTTGGCAAAACAAAAGCGGTCAATCTCATAGCTCTTGAATGGACATTTCTTGAAATATTTATATTTTTATCAGTTTTAGGACCTGGCGACGCTTTTACATGCGTTAAGTTGCCAAAAAATGTATTAAAACTCGTAAAGAACTGTAGTTTATATTTAAGATCAGACATAAATATGGTTACTTTCAAAATAATAGATAATCTTTGGATTGAATTACTATTCTTAATTAATCGTGATCGCGAATCATATAGTTGTACATTTGTATCGTAGACGCAATAACCCACCATTATGTATGTGTATGAGTTCCTGATATATAATGATTAACATACTCTTACGGAAGCATAAATATAAAGAATTTTCTCCTAAATTACGTAAACTCTGACTTCCGTTCCTAAAATTATATCAACTTGTTTAATAATCAATTCAAATTTGCCTATCTCTGAGTGCGAGTTTTCTCTTGTTGCTTTGAGACCATACCTCTTAAATCATGTTGTTTATTATATACATAAATGTTGCTGTGCCACTTTATTTATATTGTTGATCATATTATTATCTTTGACTTATTTCCGTGGCTGCAAATATATTTTAAGGGATCCTGAGTCCAGTGTCAGTGTCACAGTTACTTAGCGTTGTGCTTCCTGATAATGATTCAATTATAATTTTAACTTCTGATCTTCTTAATTACAAAATTGAATAAAGAAAGTGATTTATATTTAAACCTGTGTGGTTATTTAACATCTTTGTCTCTTGAAATTGTGCATCTGTGTTTTCAGGAGTGGACGCCTTACAAGGTAAGGGTTTATTGCAACTTTGTATTTTTTGCGCTGCAGGTCTTCCAGGGATTTATTCCTGGACGAGAGAACTTCGAAAAGGAACTTGGGTTTAACCTTAATGGTGCTTGCCCCCGTTTTCCCCCGTGACATCGTCGAAGTGGACTCTGCAAACTGCAAACTAAATATAATATAAAATAAGTATCATTGTCATTATAAGGATATGCACTAAATTGAAAGGACTGTCTACCAGAAAATTAATTTTAATCTGTAAGGAAAGTCATACTGTCTACATCAGATTTTCCTTTCAATTGGCGTAGCCCTTTACCTGGAGTTGCAATTGCTAAATTCCGCTTATGACCTGTTAATTTTCACTGCTAGCTTATCGATAATGGGGCCCCTTCAAGTATAATAATCTTTATTGATTCGCATAACATATCTAAACACAAGTGGGTGAACTGTTAAAAATATAAGCGAGAAATTAAAAAAAAAATACCTTATTCTCGACAGAATATAAAAATTAATAAACTATGCCAATAACAAAATAGTAAAATTCGTAGAATGAAAGTTAAGTGTAATTATAGATATTAATTTTCTTTTCATTTAATATTAAATAATATTCTTAATATGGTATCAGAGAGTGGTTTCTATTCATGGATCTCTGTTTTGCCCGTAAGTTCAAGCAACGATCATAAAGTTAAAATACATACATATAATATGAAAGAAGATCCATAATATGGAACGAGAAGGTTACATAAAATCAACTTTCAAGAGAAAAGTACTGAAGCATAAAAATAACACAACTTAAATCAATATCACATTTGTAATTTCGGCGTATGCTTTTTTTTTCTTTCGTTTTCTTTAAGTCAGGAATCGAAAGAAACAGGAAGTAAAAGAAATATACGGGTGCTGATTAAAAGCAAATATCCTCCAATTAATTCCATTTTACATTAAGAGTAGATTCAGTAAAATTTGTTTTAGTATTCCAAATTATGAACTGTAAATTAAAAGTTAATTCGTTAAGATCCGAGATAAATAAAGAATTCTGTTATACAGCTTAAAATTCATAACGTTTTGCAAATTTTCCATATATTTAATAGATTTAAAACATTGCCATCACAATATTTTTAATAACTTTCTAGTGAATTGTAATATATACGCATATATATATATATATATATATATATATATAATTTCTACTATTAAAATTATGATTTTAAAACAGATTTACGAAATTTTGAATAAGAATAGCTTTTACAATGTATTGAAGGCAATTCTAATTAAATGTTTTGCAATAGGTAAAGTATCAATATGCCAAATCTAAAGCTCCATATTTCAATTTAGATTACTTATAAATTGAAATTTGAGTCATGCTACGTTTAAGTATTAGTTATATAAAGTCCAGGTTAATGTAACCTTATTTTATGTATAAAGGAATTATAAGTGTGCTTATGTTACACTGTAATTTTCGGTATGCTTTAGTTATAGTTATATCTAGCTTAAAATACATGGTTAAAATAAGTTACATATAGTTTTGTAACATTTTAAGTATTTAATGCTTAAATATTACTTTAGCATGAAAACTGTTTAAATGATAAGATTTAAAACGCTTCATTTAAAAATCTTTAAATTATTTATCGCTTTATCTATCGTCTTTAAATTATCCTTCGTTTGAACTAAGATCAATATTTTACAAATTAAAATAATAATATGTAATTTTTACAGGAAGAATTACGAAACATCGATAATTTAATCTTATAGGACACACTTTAATTTATTAATATTTTATAGACGCGCACGCAATAGTACCTTAGCGTTTAATTTAATGTGTATTCATATTTTCATTATATTATATCTATTAAAATGTATTACCATATGCGAGCACAATTACAAAGATGTTATCAACGGAAAAAAAGATGTCATTTTTACAGAGTGCAGAAATTGTTTAAACATTTTTAAAAGAGGGGAGTGTACAACTGTGGTGCAGTAAAATGACAGACTTTAAAGTTACCTTTAAGAAACATGTTTAATTAATCTTAGAACATGACCGAAATAATTGTAAATCGTGGAATCCATTGCATTTTGCCGCTATTATCCACCTATTTTATCTTTAGCGTCAGTTCTGTAAAATAATATTAATTAACTTACTACTTAATTGATTGCACCATTTTAACTTTTAAATAAAACTATTTAGTAAAAACATGGATCACCTAATAACTTAATTACAACAATGATTTATTGTGCCGGAAACAAGAAAGTGTGAGACCATTAAAATGCAGTTATCAAAAGGTTCAATGACCTGCATACAATAGTAGTGAAGCACATACATGATGGTTGCCTTTGGACGCTAATACACATCTCGTACAATCGTACGTGTTCCATCAGTGAACGCCGTACAATACAAAACTCGGAGTGTGGTATGTCGTCTCCTAGGTTAATCGTTCACTGCATACTGAACATTCTCCGTACTCTAGCTGCACTGATATTCTTGTACTACCCCAACTCTGTCACTTCGACTTCTCGAACTCTCCAACTGCGTCTGCTGATATCCTATTACTTTATCTCTGCTATTCGATATTCTCTGTCTACTGAGCTTTACATCTTTTTCATACTCCTTTGGTTGTGGCTCTTTTGCCTGAGATCCGGCACGCCCCTTTGGCTCTTATTGGGTCACCTAAGCGCACTGAGTCTAGACATCATGCTCATTGGTCAACATATTTGACCACTCTCGTGACCTCACTTTAGAGTCCTTCGACCCACCTGTCTTGACGCCCCTACATTTATGGTTTCAGCTGATCTCTCGGTCAAGGTGTTGTAAAAACTGGTGTCATTGAGACTGAAGTTATTCTCTGACGTTTCAGACATAATAAATAACGCACATAAAACTGTCTCTCAAAATCTGGTGTGAGATCTATTTCTGGTCTCTCAACAACTATTAGGAAATACCATTAACCTTTTCCTAACGGCGGTACAACAGTTGTACTACCGAAATTCTCTTGAAACTCTCAATCTTCTTCTGAAAACTTGAAGAATGCCTGCAGCCCTTCCTTCAAGTTTCTCCTAACCGAAGGGGGAACGAGTTACGAACAAAATACAAGGTCATTGACGGTGTTTATTTAGAGCGGCGGGATTTTCAGTTATTTTGCCGTTATGGAGTTGAAAAAATGGATTCTTGGAGCCGTAATGTGAAGGTTAATAGTTGAATATTATCTTATCCGCATTTTCTCCGTTGAATGTATTGTAGTGCAGGAAGCAAGGGGATTTCAATAAATACAGGAAAAATGCCTGTAAAACATTTCGAATAAATTGGATTTAACAAAAACACCGTATCTATTTTTATTTATCAAAAATTCTGGAAAGTTTTAAGAGTATGTAATTTCTTTAAGAATTATAAAGACCTACATAAACAGTGGGACCATATTTTTTTGGACATTTCTACTGACAACAACTGAAAAATCTACTAACATCTACTGAACTGTGAATTAAAATCTACCAAACGTCTAGTAATGAAAATGCAACAAATTTATGTTAAAATATCCTATAAGATTTAAATCAATTATATTTAATATGTAGGGAGCTAGTAAAAATGCAAGACCCCCTTTTTCCCCGTTTGCGCGGCCGCCCGCCCCTCTCCACACACACAAAAAAAATAGTATCCAATACGCAAGTTTTTATTTCCAGTGCAGATAGGTTCTAGAGTGGCAAAAATGCGTGTCAGATTGCTTTCCGTTCTTGTTTTTGTTTCTAGCATTCTGCTCGCACTGTTTAAAATTTAGACGTAAATAAAATGAGAATAAGCGAATTATTATTAAAGTTAATTAAAATGTTTGTTAGGTATTACGAATATTTAATATCGAATCTGGAAACCGCCACTTCTTTCTTTGCTATTTACTCGAAACCAATGCGTGGATGACGTCAGAATGCAGAAATTATTCTTCATGTAAATATTAATAAATCTTGTATAATAAAATCTCTCTCTCTGTGTGTGTGTCGTCTGTAACAGGAAATCTAAGAATCGAGCATCGCCGAAATTTGGTGCAGTGGTACCTCAGGACATGGGACGATGTGCCTCGGCAAGTTTTTTTTTTTTTTAATTTTAATTTGTTTTTTAGGTATTTTATGTTTCAGCACATTTTTGAGCAATTTTAACGTCAGTCAGTGTCCTTAATGACCAGAAATGTTATTACAGAGTTTCCATCTCGACACCATCGAAAAGATCGAAGAACGTTCTACGATCGAAAAACTCCAACAATGTTTGAACCAAATCAATATGACAATTCCTTCATTTATGTTTTAAATACATTGAAATGTGCATTTTTTAAGGTTATATAATCTATATAAATAAAAATGAAAATCTGTCTGTCTGTCTGTCTGTCTGTCTGTCTGTCTGTCTGTCTGTCTGTCTGTTTGTCACACCATCACGGGAGAACGGCTGAACCGAATTTGATGAAATTTTGTGGGTAGCCCAGAAATAGCCCCACTTAAAATTATATCCGTGTTTTGAGTTTCTACGACCAGTGGTTCTCGAGATATTAGTAAAAAACAAAATTTTCGTTTGTCTCATCATCACGGAAAAACGGCTGAACCGAATTTAATGAAATTTGGTGAATAGCTTTGAAATATCCCCCCATAACTTTTGTCCAAGTTTCAAGTTTCTAAGACCTGGGGTTGTCGAGATATTAATGAAAAACGGAACTTTTTCCTAGGAGTTCTACTCCCTAACTCCGTGGTTTATCCAAACGAAGAGCTTGAAAATCGTTTGAAAGTGAATTAAAATTTAATCTCTGAGTTTGATGGGAGATTTTGTGCGTTAATTAGTCACTTTCTGAAAACATGAATTGTTTGAAACATGATTTAAAGGTAAATCTATCTCCATGGTTCATGGTTTATTTAAAACAAGCTTTTACGGAACAATGAGAAGTATAGAGAAATCAAAATCGTTATTTAATTTCGCAGTTTATGTTATAAGAGATGTCATATTTAACATGTTATAAGATTCTATCTTATATCATGTTACTCAGAAACGCAATTAAATTAAATCTGTCTGTTAATTTTAATAATTATTTTTTCGATTTGAATAATAAATAAATGGATATAAAAATATATTTTAGAAAAGAACGATTTGATTTTTCTTATAGCATTTTTGACTGGATAATATCAATTACGGTCTTCAGGTTTAAAAATTATTATTATTTATATTTTCGGGGATTATTGATTCAAGGATTATTGATATTTTCAAGTTATTATGCAATTATTTTATTATGACAAAAATTGTTTAAACTCATATATTGTATGTTGTACGAATCTTCTACAAATACACGTGTATATCTTTTAATCTACGAGAATATAAGTAGTACAGGTATATTGACATATGTTTTGATATATATTGGCATATATTGGAATCAATTACGACCTTCTGGTATAAAGAGTACGGATATTATTGATGTTTTCAATTTATTACGTCATCTCTTTTATTTTGGCAAATATTTTTGAGACGCATATTGTAATAAGGGTAATCTTCTACTAACACATTGGCATATTTTCTGATCTGCGACAATATAATTAGTACGGGGTTGCATATATTCATTCAATTCCTATTTTTTCTTCTGTAAATTTGCTTACAAAAGGGGGCAGGATGTTTTATTCTTCAGATCTGATTGTGAAGATAATTTTGCATAGTGAGAATATATATTCTTAAACTTCTCTTTAGGAGCAATAAATTTAATATTTTAACAGAATTTGCACATGATTGCGAACTTTAAGTTTCTTTAAATTATACACTCCGTACGAATAACGGGTGTGCTGTTAGTGGTTAATAAATTTTAACATTTTAGGAGGATATATCATGTTGCTCGGCATCGCAATTAAATTAAATGTGTTTGTTAATGTTTTTATTATTTTTTTTCGATTTAAATAATAAATAAATGGATAAATGGATATAAAAGTATATCTTATGAATGGACGGTTTGATTTTTCTTTTAATTATATTAATTGCTGACTGCGTACATCAATTTCATTTATTTTGGCAAAGAGTTTTCAAGCGTATATCGCATTTAGCTACTAAACTCATATATTGTGTTTAGCCAATAAATTCATATAGCCGATTGTTGAAACAGAAAAAGAGTAGAGCGGGTATATCTTCTAATACAATTGTAGTGTTTTCATTTAGTATATTGAAACGGGATAAGAATGTTTCATTCAGATCTGCAAATTCAAAGCTACGAATTTGGAGGGATATCGCTAATTTGACAACTTTTCTTAAACTTTGCCAAATTGACGGAAATGTCGCCAAATTGATATAAACGACACACAATTAGCTGCCATAAACCTTCGGGTTGGTCGTGTGGCTTGGGTCTTCTACATATCAATGAAATTTTTTTTTGTTTTGTTAGAAGAGAGTACTGAAATGATGTTTGGTGAGCATTTATCTGTCAGACCAACCATCCTACTTAGTAATACATTTAGCGAATTTTTAAAATGTCACCAAATTGATAAAAATGTTTTCAAATCTATAAAAATATCTTGAAATTGATAAAATTGCGCTACATAAATGATATTAATTGTTTTTTGTTAGGGGATAGTATTGTGATGATATTTCGTCAATTTGTCGCAAAGTGGAACTGTCAGTTCTACAGTCCCACTTGGCGATAAATTTGGCGATTTTTTAAAATGTCGCTAATTTGACGAAACTGTCGCCAAATGTTCCATAGAAATATAACTATTTAGACGATATTTTTTCTGCCAATTTATTTGAAGCAAATGATATCATGTCGCTTAGCAACGGATTTAAATCCAATGTGTTTATGCGGCAGACGATTTTTATTAAATCCTTTCCGATTTGAATAATGAAGATATGCATATAAAATAAATTTCATTGCCATTTCATTTTGGAGTGGATAATATCAATTATACTCTTCAGGTTTAAACATTATTATTATTGATATTTTCCGGAATTATTGATTCAGGGATTATTGATATTTTTAAGTTATTACGCCATTGTTTTATTGCGGCAAAAATTGCTGACACACGCATATTGTACGTTGTACGAGTAATCTTCTAGGAATGCACGGGTATATCTTCTAACCTACGAGAATATAAGTAGTACAGGTATATTGGCATATATATTGGAATCAAGTACAGTCTTCTGGTATGAAGATTAAGGGGATTAATTATATATTCAATTTATTACGTCGTCTGTTGTATTTTACCAAAAAACATTTGTGACTCATATTGCAAAACGGGTAATCGTCTTCTAATAATCGGGCATTATAAGTAGTACGTGTATATCTTCCCATATAATTTTAGCACTTTAATTTTGACATATATTGGAATAAATGACTGTCTTCAGATTTAAAGTTTACGGGTTTATTGGTATTTTCAATTTATACATGTAATCTACTAATACAGGTTATATTTTCAAATATTCGCGTATATAATTAGTACGGGTCCCATACAATTTTAACGCTTTTATTTTGCATATATTGATTCAATTCCATATTTTTTTTTTATATTTGCTTACATAAGGGGTCCAAGATGTTTTATTCTTCAGATATGTCCATGAAGATAATTTTATATAGCGAGAACATAGATTCTTAAACTTCTTTTTAGGAGCATTATATTAAATATTTTAACAGAATATTTTGATTAAACATGTCATTTAGTATACTATAAGAATTTGCGCATGATTATGAATTTCAAGTTTCTTTATATTATATACTCCGTACGAAGAACGGGTATGCTGCTAGTCTATATAAATAAAAATGAAAATCTGTCTGTCTGTCTGTCTGTCTGTCTGTCTGTCTGTCTGTCTGTTTGTCACACCATCACGGGAGAACGGCTGAACCGAATTTGATGAAATTTTGTGGGTAGCCCAGAAATAGCCCCACTTAAAATTATATCCGTGTTTTGAGTTTCTACGACCAGTGGTTCTCGAGATATTAGTAAAAAACGAAATTTTCGTTTGTCTCATCATCACGGAAAAACGGCTGAACCGAATTGAATGAAATTTGGTGGATAGCCTTGAAATATCCCCCCATAAATTTTGTCCAAGTTTCGTGTTTCTAAGACCTGGAGTTGTCGAGATATTAATGAAAAACGGAACTTTTACCTTGGAGTTCTACTCCCTAACTCCGTGGTTTATCCAAACTAAAAGCTTGAAAATCGTTTGAAAGTGAATTAAAATTTAATCTCTGAGTTTGATGGGAGATTTTTTGCGTTAATTAGTCACTTTCTGAAAACATGAATTGTTTGAAACATGATTTAAAGGTGAAATCTATCTCCATGGTTCATGGTTTATTTAAAACAAGCTTTTACGGAACAATGAGAAGTATAGAGAAATCAAAATCGTTATTTAATCTCGCAGTTTATGTTATAAGACATGACATATTTAACATGTTATAAGATTCTATCTTATATCATGTTACTCAGAAACGCAATTAAATTAAATCTGTCTGCTAATTTTAATAATTATTTTTTCGATTTGAATAATAAATAAATGGATATAAAAATATATTTTAGAAAAGAACGATTTGATTTTTCTTATAGCATTTTTGACTGGATAATATCAATTACGGTCTTCAGGTTTAAAAATTATTATTATTTATATTTTCGGGGATTATTGATTCAAGGATTATTGATATTTTCAAGTTATTTTGCAATTATTTTATTATGACAAAAATTGTTTAAACTCATATATTGTATGTTGTACGAATCTTCTACAAATACACGTGTATATCTTTTAATCTACGAGAATATAAGTAGTACAGGTATATTGACATATGTTTTGATATATATTGGCATATATTGGAATCAATTACGACCTTCTGGTATAAAGAGTACGGATATTATTGATGTTTTCAATTTATTACGTCATCTCTTTTATTTTGGCAAATATTTTTGAGACGCATATTGTAATACGGGTAATCTTCTACTAACACATTGGCATATTTTCTGATCTGCGACAATATAATTAGTACGGGGTTGCATATATTCATTCAATTCCTATTTTTTCTTCTGTAAATTTGCTTACAAAAGGGGGCAGGATGTTTTATTCTTCAGATCTGATCGTGAAGATAATTTTGCATAGTGAGAACATATATTCTTAAACTTCTGTTTAGGAGCAATAAATTTAATATTTTAACAGAATTTGCACATGATTGCGAACTTTAAGTTTCTTTAAATTGTACACTCCGTACGAATAACGGGTGTGCTGTTAGTGGTTAATAAATTTTAACATTTTAGGAGGATATATCATGTTGCTCGGCATCGCAATTAAATTAAATGTGTTTGTTAATGTTTTTATTATTTTTTTTCGATTTAAATAATAAATAAATGGATATAAAAGTATATCTTATGAATGGACGGTTTGATTTTTCTTTTAATTATATTAATTGCTGACTGCGTACATCAATTTCATTTATTTTGGCAAAGAGTTTTCAAGCTTATATCGTATTTAGCTACTAAACTCATATATTGTGTTTAGCCAATAAATTCATATAGCCGATTGTTGAAACAGAAAAAGAGTAGAGCGGGTATATCTTCTAATACAATTGTAGTGTTTTCATTTAGTATATTGAAACGGGGTAAGAATGTTTCATTCAGATCTGCAAATTCAAAGCTACGAATTTGGAGGGATATCGCTAATTTGACAGCTTTTCTTAAACTTTGCCAAATTGACGGAAATGTCGCCAAATTGATATAAACGACACACAAACAGCTGCCATAAACCTTCGGGTTGGTCGTGTGGCTTGGGTCTTCTACATATCAATGAACTTTTTTTTTGTTTTGTTAGAAGAGAGTACTGAAATGGTGTTTGGTTAGCATTTCTCTGTCAGACCAACCATCCTACTTAGTAATACATTTAGCGAATTTTTAAAATGTCACCAAATTGATAAAAATGTTTTCAAATCTATAAAAATATCTTGAAATTGATAAAATTGCGCTACATAAATGATATTAATTGTTTTTTGTTAGGGGATAGTATTGTGATGATATTTCGTCAATTTGTCGCAAAGTGGAACTGTCAGTTCTACAGTCCCACTTGGCGATAAATTTGGCGATTTTTTAAAATGTCGCTAATTTGACGAAACTGTCGCCAAATGTTCCATAGAAATATAACTATTTAGACGATATTTTTTCTACCAATTTATTTGAAGCAAATGATATCATGTCGCTTAGCAACGGATTTAAATCCAATGTGTTTATGCGGCAGACGATTTTTATTAAATCCTTTCCGATTTGAATAATGAAGATATGTATATAAAATAAATTTCATTGCCATTTCATTTTGGACTGGATAATATCAATTATACTCTTCAGGTTTAAACATTATTATTATTGATATTTTCCGGAATTATTGATTCAGGGATTATTGATATTTTTAAGTTATTACGCCATTGTTTTATTGCGGCAAAAATTGCTGACACACGCATATTGTACGTTGTACGAGTAATCTTCTAGGAATGCACGGGTATATCTTCTAACCTACGAGAATATAAGTAGTACAGGTATATTGGCATATATTTTGACATATATTGGCATATACATTGGAATCAAGTACAGTCTTCTGGTATGAAGATTAAGGGGATTAATTATATATTCAATTTATTACGTCGTCTGTTGTATTTTACCAAAAAACATTTGTGACTCATATTGTAAAACGGGTAATCTTCTACTAATAATCGGACATTATAAGTAGTACGTGTATATCTTCCCATATAATTTTAGCACTTTAATTTTGACATATATTGGGATAAATGACTGTCTTCAGATTTAAAGATTACGGGTTTATTGGTATTTTCAATTTATACATGTAATCTACTAATACAGGTTATATTTTCTAATATTCGCGTATATAATTAGTACGGGTCCCATACAATTTTAACGCTTTTATTTTGCATATATTGATTCAATTCCATATTTTTTTTATATTTGCTTACATAAGGGGTCCAAGATGTTTTATTCTTCAGATATGTCCCTGAAGATAATTTTATATATTATTTGAGAACAGAGATTCTTAAACTTCTTTTTAGGAGCATTATATTAAATATTTTAACAGAATATTTTGATTAAACATGTCATTTAGTATACTATAAGAATTTGGGCATGATTATGAATTTCAAGTTTCTTTATATTATATACTCCGTACGAAGAACGGGTATGCTGCTAGTACTTATATAAAATGAAGATTATATGATACTTATATAAAAGCACAGACCCATTGTTAGACAAAGAGTTGCCCGCATATCTTTGCATTTTAACAAAATATATTTTTTTAATTACTACGTTGTTTTATATTTTGGGATTTTTTAAGTAAACGCATAAAAGCAATAAGCTCATTTTAGAGAAAGGATCGTTTCTTTCATTTCTTTATTTTATTTATTTTCTTTTGCTTTATCATGCTAGTGGAGCGTATGGGGGAAACGAGGGAATACTTCGGCCTCGGCCTTTTCCAGAGTTGGATAATGAAATTACTTATTTTCTGGAGGGGTCTGGGATATTTTAAGCAGGTGCTGTAATAATGAACGTTGAATGGCGCAACAATTTAAATTTTTTGAAATATAAACGTCGGAAACACGCGAAAAGTATATATATATATTTAAAATTCATTAAATGTTTTGCTATTCAGAGTATGGACTTCCTTCAGAGTTTATTTGAAATATAATTTTTTGATCTCTCGGTTGGTGTCAAGATGGAAACATTGTGATATTATTTTTGGTCGTTAATGAATCGATTTGTGTAAATATCGGCAAATCGGGGTAAAATATAAAATAACCAAAAGAAAAACTATTTAAATTTTTTTTGAAAATAACACCAAGGAGTGCACTTATTTAGGTCCTGAAGTGTCTGTGTACTAAATTTCATTGTAGTACGACGCTTAGATTTCCCGTTGCACTCCACACACGTACGTTGTCCATTATCTACGACAATATAAGAAGCACGAGTATGTCATCTGCTTTATTTTGGCAAGATTTTTGAAATTCATGTGATAATACGGGTAATATTCTACTAACACAAGGGACATACATTTTAATCTAGAATAATATATGACTCTGAGGTGGATCCCCAAAAAGAGCCTAGAATTGCGATTACATTAGTACGAGTACGTCTTTCCATACAATTTCAGCTCTTTCATTTTGGTATATATTGGAATCAATTACGGCCTTTAGGTTTACAGGTTACGGGATTATTGATATTTTAAATTTATTACGTCATCTGTTTTATTTTGGCAAGGATTTTAGAAACTCATATGTTGTAGTACGTGTAATGCCAGAAATGTAAAGTATTAAATATTTGAAAGGATTAAAATGATAGAACCAGGATTGCGGGCGTATTATCCCCACGCTAAGCAGGTGGGCGATAGTATACAGGTGGCCCAATATCTTACATACCACGCCCTATGTTTACATACCACGCTAAGCCGTTTGGCGGCAACCGAGACGGCGACCCCATGTCTACGGATTAGCCCTCAGCTCAACATTCCAGCACGTACACCACCGACCGAAAAAGGGATATACGTGAGAGTTGCTCGAAGAGTCAGAATTGGTCAAGGCAGGCTGTTGGAGTTGGACTAGTGAAGAGTAAGCGGCGGTAGCAGTGTTAAGAGTTGTGTGTGCGTCTCTGATATAGGAATTCGAAGGAGAGCTCATGTTCATCTGGTATTGCAAGTGTAAAGTGTGACAAAGCATCGGTGTTACCCAAGTTATATGAAAGAAGATCAGGTAGCGTACAATTAACTATATGAGGATAACCTTTTTGTCTAAATTTGTGTTTTTAAGGAAAAGCTAATTAATGCATCCCACCACGTGCTCCAACCAAATATCAATTCATCTGGCATTACACCCCCCGAACTACCCTTGAGAAGTATTCCACTATTGTGATACTATTTTAATTTGTAAACTAAAGAGTGTAAATTAAGTATGTGATAAATAAATGTTTGCTCCTTTACTATTAACCTTATTTTTTAGTTTGTTAACTTAGTATCCCGTTAAGCACAAAAATGGGTGGGTTTTGCGGCCACCAACGCAATGTACACAGCAGTAAGTTTTAGAACAGATTACATGTATAATTTAATAATCGGCACAGTACGTATACCTTCTAATAATAGACGGCTATATCTTCGAATAGCTGCGAATATAAGTAGTACGAACCTTTATTTTGCATATATTGATTCAATTTCATACTTTTTTTTTTTAAATTTGTTTACACTCGAGACAGACCAGGATGACCGAGACAGACCCAAATACAAATGCAATTTACAATTAAACCCTTACCTTGAAAGGACTTCTTCCTCAGTTAAAAACACATAAATAAACACAAATTTAATGAGACAAAGTTCACTCGGAATAATCACTCAGATGTTAAGTTTAAATTACTATACTTTATTTAAATACCATAATTCCGTTAAGAGATATCTATTTAACAATTTTCAGCTGAATATTTCTCATCTTCAGAAACCACTGGACACAGGACTTAAATTTCATTACACTTTCAATTGGCTCATAGCCGTAGTAAATATTCAGATCTGTATATTAATAAACAATATGTCAAATACTATAATTTACTTAATTTAATTAACAATTTATGGTATGGTCGAACCTGGGAGCAACTACACTCGAGGAATTAAAATTTATATAATCAAAACAATAATTTAAGATTCTTCAAATTAGTGAATACATTTAAAGAGATGCAAGACTAGTAGACTCAGTTCGACAGTCCGACGTTTTAATCCTTCAAGTCCGGATATCAAGTACGATGATCAAACGAAAAACTCTTATCTCCGATTTCGGAGGCGCTGAGGGGCTTCCATGCACGCTCATCTGCCGAAATACCCTCGCCAACAGCCGATTCCGTACAATAGACGACACACACATCGACAAGTAGACTGCGGTGGCCCGACTAGGGCCTGGCTTCATTTCGGTGTTTCCATCCACCAACGTCTCGAACCAGCAGTAAGACTTAGCTTATGCCCCTTTACTTTATGCCCCGGGGCATCGTCGTAGGAAAAGGGTACGGAAATTCAGCGCCGATATTCAGCTATGATGTTCAGCTTCGATGTTCTTCATCTGACCCTGCAGGACTTGAGGAACTTCCTTCGATGCCATCGGCCACACTCCCCCATGCTCACAAAACCAGGGATCGACGTGGTGTCGGACTCCCGATTCAGTCGTGAGCACCGTAAAAATTGCGATCACGACCAACCTAGAGACATAGGCAGTCAGACAGGGATTTGCGTTCCGAGATCACCATTTCTTCCATTTTATACCCCAGGAGCCAATTCGGACTCTCAATCCAAACTCGGACCTCCGAGACGAGCAAATTAGCCAATAAAAATCCTTTTCAATTTGAGATAGTAGCGTCGCCACGGGGTCCTAAAAAAATCCAACATCCATTTATTGCGCTGCAGAACAAAGGTATCGAAAATGAAATCTTGCACTTTATTGCGTCACTCCAGACATGCAGAGAGTCGTTAATCTTTACATATACATCCAATTTTTCAGGCGACAAATGACATCGAAATAAGGCTCATGAATTCCTCGAGTGAGTTCGCAAGCAATACTTTTAAATAGAAATGGCCACAGTTTCTGACTAAAAGATATATGCATTTAAAATATTAAATATATACAAATAAGAGAATGAGGATGCTCCAGGGAGAATTAATATAATACAAGGATGTATAAAAATATAGAGGTAAAAATATAATGCAGATTTATATGATTTACACATAAGTGACACGAGATTAAGAGATCTCGACGTCACATCAGAGAATACTCTTAAAACTCCCTCCATGATAAATAATACTTAAAATTTGAAATAACAGCTTTCTTTCTGGAGCATATTTTACTTAAATTTTGTAATTAAATAATTTTACTTATAAACAAAATGCAACCAGTTTTCTGACCCCCACGTGGGTCAAATTTTATATTTATTATATTCTCACATATGCAAGCAGAAAATTAGCTGTAATGTTGCATTTTCGCTTTTAATTAAACCCCAAACAGCGGTTATAAGAAAGACAAATCATGTAATAGAATGTAAAAATTCTCAAAAAGTACTCTCACGAGGGAGAAGTTGCAGTAACAATGGCGATATCTGCATTAAAATTATTAATATGTGTACGTTTTCATCCGACCATTCACGACTATTTATTTTAAGTTGGGATATTAAAGAGAAAATGAGATTTACAATCTTAGTACATGAAACGATGCACAGGTAATTGCTTTAACACATAATGCATTAAAATAATATTATTTTCATTAAATTTCAAGTTTATCTATAATAACAACTTCAATTACAAAAAAAATCAATGGATTTACACTAGTTGAGTATCCCCAGCTGTCCAAATTGATGCTCTATGTCTTTGGATGTGTCGGACGGTCTGGATCTTCAACTAGTTGAGCATCCATGAGTAATCAACGATTTTGATTAAAGGATGTACATACACTCTGTAACAAAAATATCGTAGCACTAATAAGAAGTTGTCCGATTGTGATAAAAATTGGCGGATGTGAAGAACATACATAGAAAAAGAAACGCCTAAAATTTGAGAATAATTTAATGATCTAGATTTTCACAGTTATACAAAGGGAGGAAGTCAATAAGGCGTTGATTCACCTCCGGCCTGGATGCAAGATGTCACTCGGCGTGTCATAGACTGATAAAGTTCAAGGATGGCGTCCTGCTGAATGTCTTGCCAAATTGTCTCCAACTGTCGGTCTAAATCGTCAACATTCCGGGATGGTTGCAATCGCCTTCCTATAACATCCCAAATGTGCTCTATGGGGGACAGATCATTAGACCTAGCTGGCCAAGGAAGTGTGGGGCGAGCTTGAAGATAATTCAAAGCAACACTTGCCGAGTGCGGTCGGGCATTATCTTGTTGAAAAGTAAGTCCGGGGTGTCGCAAAAGGAACGGTAACACAACCGGTCGTAGAATGTTGTCTACGTACCGCTGTGTTGTCAGTGTGCCAGAAATGACTACCAAAGACGTAAGATATCGGTAGTCGAAATGCAACTGAAATTTTGTCCACAGATTCAGAATCGCTCCTTATATACATCTGCTGAATGTACAGTTCCGATGCGCTGGAGTTCCCACTATTTATTCATTGGACATCAAATTTTATTCATTTGCATGTCCGCTCAAAATGTCTTTGCATACGATGTTTCGTTACAATCGGACAACTCCTTCTTGGTGCGTCGATTTTTTTGTTATAGAGTATATTTATTCCTGTGTTTTGGAGTACGATTTTGTGTGTCAGGATGTCTGTAAAATAAAAAAGATCGTGGCTATGGAAATTGGTAGGATTATTTTAGTTAAGATTTCATAAATCTAATGATTTTGGGGTATATCAATATAAGTAAAAAATCGCATTTTTTAAAACCATTAGTAATAATGAAATTAAAAGAAAAATCGATAATAATAAATGTTTATGCTGTAATATGTTACAAACGTTGCCATTTTATAAGAATTTTCTTATTTTGAAAGGGGTGAATCCTCTTATAAGAATCTAACATATGCTTTCATCGAATTATTGTATGCTTTATATATAAATTAGATAATAAAATAAAAATCATATGCTTTGCCATCTTTAATTAATGATTCCATTGTAGGTACTTTTAAGTAGAATTGAAAGGACAACTTTACTCATAAGTTACAAGCACTTTGAAGAAAATTTATTAAGTTATAAAAGTTACTTTTGAAATGAAAGCAGGATATTTGAAAATAATCAAGCGATTTCAATAGAATTTGGATTGCTTATTTTTAAGTGTTGCAAAATAAGCCTTTTTATTTTTCAGTTGCAAGCACTCTTTGCAAAAAGCCTCTTTATTTTTTAACTTATAAGCACTCTCTTGCAAAAACGCCTCTTTATTTTTTTAAGTTTTAAGCACGATTTAGCATTAGATCTGCTATAATGTAATAAAAGTCGTGTTTCAGTCGTATCAAATGTTTCCAGAAATAAGAATAAAATCTGTGATGTTATTTCCTTTCATTTGAGTATACAGAAGAGTAAACTTTAAATGTTTATCCGTAATTAAATTTTTAAAGATAAATTAAAAGCATCAATTCTAGCTAAAACATTTACATTTATATGTATTATAACCTAATACAGTGCATTAGATAGAAATGGAACCTAAAATGAAACGAAGAATCAACATTAAAAATGTTCAATATGCAAGCTTGAATAACAGTTACAGAAGGCAAGATCTGTATTAGACTAATGTAGCTATATTTTACTAATTTGAAGAGATTGACTACAAACATGAAAAATTGGGATTACCTCTAGTTTTTTAGATACGGTGAAGGAGGATACTTTTGTTTTAATGTATGATCTGCACTGCTTATAGAAACAGTTTCTTTCAGCACTACGAGAAACTTGGGTGCAACTAAAGAGACTAAAGGGGTCACTGAAGTTACACTTTCTGCACTTTTATATGAAATTCTTCCCGTCTAACAGCGCTGATGTCAGTAACGAGCACTGGAAACGGTTTATCAGGAATTATTTACCTAGAATTAAAAGCAGCAATGAACATAAAATGCAGCGATGTTTCACTTCTGAGATGTGCTTCAGACACTCATTATAAAGGAGAGCTTCTATGCTTGAGGTATTTAATAGAGTAGGTATACTTGAATATGTAAAATTGTTTTATAGATATTTCAAATTCTAGACCTAATCTAGTGTTTAAACGTTATTTTTATATTCAGAAGATGGCATAAAGCTAACATAGTTTAATCTCGGAGACACATAACAATTAAAACTATGTTCCCCAGTGTAATTTGTAAATAAAAATGTGAGTTTGTAAAATCAAAATTCAATTAATAAAATGCATCAATCATGTTCCGAAGTCAACACATAGATTTCATCAGGCAGAAAGTAGCCGCTACAACAAATGCAGAGAAATATCTGCCCTTGCAGATTTACAGAAACAAATGTTTATCGGTTTCTGATTTTGGGCTTTGAATAATCTATTTCAGTTACTATGATGAAGAAGTTCCATTTGAATATTCGAAAAGTTTGATGAGCTAAATCAACTGACCTAAGCTGCGAAATTTAAGAAAATAGAAAATACTTTTATCGATCATTGGGTGTGCGTGTGTGAATAGGTGTCAAGTCGTTGGCATTTCATAACCTTAGAAATCCCTGAAGCAATATGGACCCAATTTGGAGGTAAACTTCTGGAGGTTAGTGATTACCCTGTATATATTTTCCTATGATGTGCATATGGTAAGAATTAGGATTGCATTTTTAAGTGGTGTCGGAGTGTATGTATTTGTGTGTGTATGTTTGTGTGGTTTTATATGTGGGTGTGATATCTCACGAACGAATGGATCGTTTCGAATGAAAGTGAGTATACATTTTACAATCGGTAAATACAGGATCCTTATTGAATTTTAAATACAATCGAATGCTCGTAAGAGCAAACCCCAAATTTTCGAACGAAATTTTGAAAACAATGCCAAAAATTAGAACCTTTAATAGCGGTATGCAAATAATGGTTTCTTATGTAATGTTTCATAATAAAACTTTTGAAAATGATTTTAGAACACCAGCATGAACCATTATCGGGATATTGAATTTTTTAAAGATAGGCATAAAAAAAATCACATAAATTAAAATATATTACATTTTATGAATTATGTTTTCTTTTCATATATAAATATATATTTTTTCATATATAATTTTTTGCGATAAATTTATTAACATTATTCGCGTGGATTAGTTCATTTCATTAACGAAAGAAGATAATTTGTATAAGTGTATCGTATTATGACGTCTAACAATTCGTCAATAGTAATTTATATATAAGTAAATCCCTTATCGTCGACGCCAGTAAAGCATGGCTATAAATTTGGTTAACTTAGTGAGTCACTAAGCGAAATATCGCAAATCGTGCGATATTTCATCCCAGTAAGAATAACTTATCGTAAATATTACAAAAATGACGAGTTAACCAAAATGACTCCAAATTCATGAATTAATGATTATAATATTTGAATATATGAACTATATTGCTTAATTTGGATGATAGCAATAGTAATATCTGTCAATTTAATGTTGCACGAAATGTAAATTAATTGGCTACTTCGAAATATATTTACTTTCCTTATATACATAATGTATAAGGAAAGTATTGTGACGGGGTCGAAAATTCGAATTCGAGCTTTCGACGAGAGAGCAGGTTTCAAGCATCCCTGATCACGAATCAAACATTTTTGAAGTGATGTGTGTGTGTGTGCGTGTGTGTAAAAGTATGTGCGTGTGTGTGTGTGTAAAAGTATGTGTGTGTGTGTGTGTGTCAGTGAGTCTGTGGAGACGATAACTGACGAACGAATGGACCGATTCGAACGAAATTTGGTACAAAAATCCCAATCTGTAAACACTGGAAGCCTATTGTTTTTTTAAGCAATTGAATGTTCAGAAACCCTAAATTTTCGATTGAAATTTTGAAAAAATCGTAAAAAAATCAAAACCGTTAATAAAGTTTTTCAAATAGACATTTCGTATGTAATTTTTCATTAGAAAACGATTGTCACAAATTTTAGAACGCTAACATGAACCGTTCTCGAGATATTGCGCATTTAAAAAAAATATCAAAAAGTAATAAAAAATAAAAAAAATATTTTCTATTAAAAAACATGTCCTCTTTGCATATGTAGTACCATGTGTTAAATTTGGTAATATCATTCTCGTAGATCTAGCTCGTTCCATTCATGAAAAAAGGTACTTTGAGTTATACTTTTGTATTTGAATGCCAATAGTGATTTGTCTGCTGTAAGAATAACTTATTTCTTCGTTCATAACGCTTGGCGAGATTTTGGTGACGAATTTGGTAGAATGCCGCCAACTTGGCGACTTTTTTAAATGTTGCTAAATTAACGAAAAATTCACCAAATGGATAAAAATGACGCCAAATCAATGACTCATTGATGATGACAACATGGAAAATGACGATTCATTGACGAAAATTCAATATCTTGGAAAGAATATAAATAACTTCTATAAAATAAATCTATTTTTTTACTGTAAAAGTAGTAAATTCATTGCATTATATACGGAAATCATGTGCTGCCCACACATAAGATTTTTACATATTGTTATCCTGAAAAGCATCAAATATACAACTCAACGTTAAAATCATTGTGCTGTGAATACATTATTTTTTCACTGTGAATGACGTACATTTATTGCATTCGGGAAACTGATGTTTTGCCCACATCAATATTTTATCTAGATGTGAAGGATATTTTATCTAGATGTGTAATTAAAATAAAAAAAAATCTGATGTGGACATCACATCACTTCGCAATGAATTTACTATATTTACATTACTATTTAGCAATGAATTTACTACATCTACAGTTAAAACAAATATTATTCTTATATTGGTTACTTATATTCTTTCCAAGATATTGAATTTTCGTCAATGAGTGTCATTTTCATTGATTTAGCGTCATTTTTATCCATTTGGCGAGTTTTTCGTTAATTTAGCAACATTTAAAAAGTCGCCAAGTTGACGACATTCCACCAAATTCGTCGCCAAAATCTCGCCAAGCGTTATAGACGGCGAAATAAGTTATTCTTACATCAGGTAAATGACTATTGGCGTTCAAATACAAAAGTATTAATCAAAGTATATTTTTTCGTGAATGGAACGAGCTAGATCCACGAGAATGATGTCACCAAATTCATTGCATGGTATTACATATGAAAAATGAACAAGTTTCTCAATAGGAAATTTTTTTTTTATATGATTTTTTGATTTTTTTTGAAAAATGTGCAATATCTCGAGAACGATTCATGTTAGCTTTCTATAATTTATATTTTGTGTACTTATATGTTTGTTTTTTAATGAAAATTTACATAAGAAATGTCTATTTGCGTAACTTTATTAGGGGTTTTGATTTTTTGACGATTTTTTCAAAATTTTACTTGAAAATTTAGGGAGGTTCTAATCATTCGATTGCTTATAAAAACAATAGGCTTCCAGTGTTTACGGATTGTACTTTTGTACCAAATTTCGTTCCAATCGGTCCTTTCGTTCGTCAGTTATTGTCTGCAGAGTCACACTGACACATACACACACACACACATACTTTCACACCCACACACACACACACAGACATCACTTTAAAATGTTCGATTCGTGATCAGGAATGCTTGAAACGTGCTCTCCCGTCGAAAACTCGAATTTAAATTTTCGACCCCGTCACAATACTTTCCTTAAACATTATTGTATTATATAAGGAAAGTACCATAAATACAATTGAACCAAAAAACGAGACTTTGTTGAAATCAGAGACCCTTCGTTATCTTACATATTGATGAAAATAAATACTTTAAAATGCATATAGTTTGGTTCACAGTTCGAATGGCCACTTGATTCACAAGTAAAGTCTCGTAATTGCCCCGATCCTCTACTTTCCATATAAATTTCGAATAGAAATTTGAAATTATTAAGTAGTAAAAATATAGCATTCTAAAAGTTGTTTCATTACAGGGGTTCGACTATATTCGAAATTAGAGCATGATAATTTTACAAAGATGTCGACACATATATCTTTCAAATGTATTCAATCCAACAAATATTACATCATTTTTAAAACATTATAATGTACCTTTAAAGTGGAATGCATATATGTCGTGTGCGTTCATATGCTGGGCAGTTACATTCCTTTAGGAATTCTTGCGATTGATTGCATTTATTATGCACCGAGTTCTGCACCAGTTCATTACTTCCGAAAGTTGAAAGTAATGGGAGTGCGGAATTTAGGATATATTTCTGAATTGAAATTTGAAAATCGTTCTGGAAGATATTTTTCATCCCCATGTCAAATCTCCTCAAGTCTTCCTCGGATTGATGTAAGAAACAGTTATATATTATACACAGTTAAGTAAAATTGTAGATGAACAAAATTAATTCATTTGGGAGTTGCTTATTGTGATACTGTTGATTTTCCACGGATATTCGGTTAGTATACATTATTGGCCAATAGTCCGTCTGTCCATCTATCTGTCTGTCATGGCTATTTTTGGCACTGTCCGAACGACATGTAATTTGGTACAAGGGCCAATTCTTGGATAAAATCCACAGAAGATATCGAATTTTAATGTAATTTTTTATTGTTTTAATTTCGATGTGGTTCCAAAACATTCAAAAAGTCAAATTATAGAAAATCATACTTCCCAATGAGATAGATATTTTACATTTGGGGTATGAATAACTAGTTTGAACGGAATGAATTGTATAATCTTATTTTCTCAATATTTGCTACTTTAGGGGTGCTGCACTCCAAAAATTTCGATTTTCCAAATAAATGAGGAGCGTCATCTTTTAAGTGACGTAGGCTTGAAAAAATTTTACATTAGTCAAACGATCGAGAAAACATCTGTTAAAAATAAATTTTGAAAAATTTTCAGTATAGGTGGTACTCCACAGGAAAATGCTCGAAAGGTAAAACGATAAAAGAAAACGTAATTTGCAATAAAAAAAAACTTTGAATTTAGTAAGAAGGTAAGTTGTTTAAATGAAAGAAAAAGTATAAATTCAGACAAGTTCAGTGTTTCAACATTTACTGCTTTAGGGGTGCCGAAGATAAATTCTGTGCAGTACGCCAATTGTTTGATAATGCCCTCAAAACGAATATGCTTTTTTAAAAAAATATTCATTTTATGAAGTGCTGCATAAAAGGGCGTGAAATAGTCATTAAACATAAATCAGGGTGATATAGGAAATTAAAAATTTGTGCAAGCGTATATTTTTGATAAGAAAAAGTTCGGTGATTTCGCTTTTCCTAAATGCGTTACTTCAGTTAGGTTGTTTTTTTGTTAATTTGTTCCTCATTACACAAATGTTGGATTTATGTAATAAATGAGAAACACCACTTTTTAATTGAAATAAAGACTTCAAATTTGGCTCATTGCGATAAAATCCACTGCCAAAATCGTTCATACTGGAAATATAAAAATCTATTAATTAGTATTGATTTAAATAACGCCTAAATCAAAATTGCCTACGCCCATCTTTTAAATCTACAGGAACAGATTAGTTTATATGTAAAATTTCAGAACTGTGCTTTTCGGCGTCTGTTCCTAATAAAGTGCCAAGAATTCGACTTATTTTATTTTGAGCAATATTTATTCTACCTATTATTTTATGCATTCGAATATGAACACATCTTACCTCAATATAAATAACAAAGGGTAAAAATACATATTTGTGTTCGAAAGGAACATAACGCACTTCCAACATTACATATTTATTCATTCAAGCTGCATATATTTATATATTTTACTTTTCAAGTTTACTGCAAATCTACAGCATGTGCTGTGGAGTAGAATTCCCATTGGCATTCTTGCGATTGATTGCATTTATTATGCACCGAGTTCCCTACCAGTTCATTACTTACAGAAGCGGAGATACTGAAGGCTGTATGAAATCTAGAATCTGAGTGTATTAGAGTTTAAAAAACAATTTTCAAGATATCAAATACTAAAATGTGAACTCATGACTCTAGGGTTTTAGAATTGTGGTATAAGGGTAAAACAACTTCCTGAAGTTAATAATGTAACTGCTCTTTATAGTGCAGCTTAAATATGGCAACAGCTTTTGTTCTTTTGACGTTGTAAAACCGCTGAAACAATCGATTGAGTTGTGAATACCAAAATCTGAAATCATTACTTACCATACTTCTACTGATGTCACTCTTCAAACAACTGATAATGTATGCGACAAAATTTCGGTCTCAAAGAAATGTCTTCAATTTCTTTAAACTTTTAAAACTAATAAACATTATATCTATATAAATAAAATCATAAACATGTATGTCAGTCAGTCTATTAGTCTGTATGTCAGTTTGTTTGCCACATCATCACGGGAGAACGGCGGAAACGAATTGGACGAAATTTTGTGGGTTGCCTTGAAATAGCTCCAATTAAAATTTAGTCTATGCTTCGAGGTTCAACGACCAGTGGTCCTTGAGATATTAGGAAAAACGAAACTTTTTTTTGTCTCATCATCACGGGAGAACGGATGAATCAAATTTAAAGAAATGTTGTGGGCAGTCTTGAAATAGCTCCCCTTAAATTGTATCCAAGTTTGGAGTGGCTAAACTCATTAATTGTCGAGATATTAATGAAAAAAGAGAGGTTTTTCTAGGAGTTCTACTCTCTAAATCCGTGATTCCTCCCAACGAAAAGATTGGAAACCGTTTGTTTAAAATGTGAAAGTGAATTAAAACTTTATATCTGAGTTTAGTGGAAGATTTTTGCACTAATTAGTCATTCTGAAAACATGAATTGTTTGAAACCATGAATGTTTGAAACATGAATTTAAATGGGAAATCTATCACCGTGGTTTATTTTTCACAAGTTTTAAATCAACAATGAAAACTATTAAGAAATCAAAATGGTTATATAATTATTATAATTTTATGAGAAAGATTCTATCTTATATCATGTTACTGGACGACATAATTAAAATAAATGTGTTTGTTAATGTTTATTATTATTTTTTCGATTTGAATAATAAATAAATGGATATAAAAAATAAATCTTATAAACGAACGGTTTGATTTTTCTTTTAATTATATTAATTGCGGACTGCGTTCATCATTTTCATTTATTTTGGTAAAGAGTTTTCAAGCTTATATATTGTGTTTAGCTAATAAACTCATATATTGTGTTTAACCAATGAATTCATTTGGCCGATTGTTGAAACAGAAAAAGAGTAGAACGGGTATATCTTCTAATATAATTTTAGTGTTTTCATTCAGCATATACAAAGGGGTCCAGGATATTTTATTCAGATCTCCAAATTCAGAGCTACGAATTTGGCAGGATATTGCTAACTTGATAACATTTCTTAAACGTTGCCAAATTCACTGAATTGTAGCAACGACACAAATCAATGAAATTTATTTTATTTCGTTAGAAGAGAGTAGTGGAATGATGTTTCGTTAGAATTTGTCTGTCAGTCCAACCGTCCTACTTAGTAACACTTTTAGCGGGTTTTTAAAATGCCACCATATTGATAAACAAGTTTGTAAATCCATAAAAATGTCTTGAAATTGATAAAATTGCACTAAATAAATTTAATGAATTGTGTTTCGTTAGCGGATAGTATTGTGATGATGTTTCGTCAATTTGTCGGCAGGTGGGACTGTTAGTTCTACAGTCCTACTTGGCGATACATTTGGAGACATTTTAAAATGTCGCCAAACCTTCCATAGAGATAGTATTATTCAGACTATATTTTGTGCACCAATTTATTTGAAGCAAATGATACCATGTGGCTTAGCAATGGATTTAAATCCAATATGTTTATGCTGCAGATGATTTTTATTAAATATTTTCCAATTTGAATCATGAAGATATATATATATATATATATAAAATAAATTTCATTGCCATTGCATATTTGACTGTATAATATCAATTACGGTCTTCAGGTTTAAACATTATTATTTTTGATATTTTCGGGGATAATTGATTCAGGGATTATTGAATTTTTCAAGTTAATATGCCATTATTTTATTGCTGCAAAATTTGTTGAAACACATGTACTGTACGTTGTACGAGTAACCTTCAACAAATGAACGGGTATATCTTCTAATCTACTTGAATATACGTATTACAGGTATATTGGCATATATTTTGACATATATTGGCATATATTGAAATCAAGTACGGCCTTCTGGTATGCAGATTACGGAGATACGGGGATTATTGATATTTTCAATTTATTACGTCATCTGTTTTAGTTTGGCAAAGATTTTTGAGACTCATATTGTAATACGGGTAATCTTCTACTAACACTGGGACATATGTTCTAATCTACGACATTATAAGTAGTACGGGTATATCTTCGCATATAATATTAGCACTTTGATTTCGAAATATATTGGGATCAATTACTGCCTTCAGGTTTAAAGATTACGGGTTTATTTATATTTTTATTTATACATGTCATCTACTAATACAGGTTATACCTTCTAATATTCAGGTACATAAGTAGTCCAGTTACCATACAATAGCAATGCTTTTATTTTGCATATATAGGTTCAATTCCATATTTTTGCAAATTTGCTTACAAAAGGAGCCAGGATGTTTTATTCTTCAGATTTGTCCGTGAAGATAATTGTGTATAGCGAGACCAGAGACTTACACTTCTTTTTAGGAGCATTAAAAGCATTAGTAGGCTTGATGGAAACGAATATGTCCCATCAAATTATCTCATGATAAGCTTAGGTGTATCTCTCTGAATCTTGTATTTGCTGAGAGTTGTATATATTATTATTATTAGAACCCAGATCATGCAATTCACCTATTAAATATTGAGTAATTAGAAGCATGGTCAGGAAGGATATCTTCAGAATAAATATACCCAGCCATAATACATCAGCTTGGTCCTCATCCCAGATCGCCCTGTATTCATTGAGGACTTTGAAAAATAATAGTTGAAAAATATATATAGAGGTGGCGGGGAAAAGCACACTAATCAAAAACCTCAATCCTTTACAGCACACTTATCCAGTCCTAGACATGTATGATCCTTGCCGTGAAAAATGCAGGTAAGTCATTTGGGCGATTAAGATGTTAAAAAAGAAAACGTAAAACACCTAATCAGTTTTACAGGGACATCAGTGGAGTAATAAAATATAAATAAAGAAAATCGATTATTTATTTAGCTTATGGATGTATAATAAACGCCATAAAATTTAATCTGCATTCTAAAAACTAAAAATTTTAATTTAAAAATAGTTCTCTTAAAAGTATCAAAATATTCATTCCTCAAAATATCAAAATCATTGTTTGCGACCAAAGCTCTCACCCCCCCCCCCCATCTCCACACACACACACTAGCTCCAGATATATGGGTTAGACAAACAGCTTTACATATTAAAATAGAATGATCTTTACAGATACGTCCAACTCGGTATAGTTGGGAAAAAATTTATTGCAAATAACAAAATTATTGTGAAAAAAAAACAAAAAAAATACATAAATTTCAATATGGAAAAGCGAATAACTAGAGGATAATTTAGAAAAATAATTTCGAAATAAAATATAGAAAACAAAGATAAATAAATAAAAAGTAAATAAATAAAATTAGTGAAGAAATATCATTATATAGAGAATTTTAGAGTAGAAAATTGAAATAAGAGGAAAAATTTAGAGGGATAAAAAGATCAAATTGAAAAGGTTAGATTTTTTTTTTCTTTTTTTTTCTCCCATAACGAAACATCAAAAAAGGTAAACGCAAGTAGAAAAAAACAATAAATTGACCATATTGATTATAGAAAATTGAAAACAGTAAGCTGAATAAACTTCAGAAACTTTATTAGAAATAGATCGGGCGACGATAATACAATTTTTTATTTTATTTATAGAAACTGGGTTGGAACAGAGGGACTTAAACCAATTTGGTTAATAACAATTTAAAAGTTGAAAGATGTGAAAATTTTCAGTGAAAAGGCAATTAAAAATATAGTGATCAACATCCCCGTAGGAATTACAAGGACAGATTGAGGTGGATTTGATTTTAAATTATAATAAATAATCTAAAAATGGAAGAAAATTATGAATTTATTATATATACAGAAATGCGTATTTACAGAGGGTAAGAAAAAAGGATGCGGGCGGGATCATGATCAAAGGGAGAATGATAGTAATTTAGATAATTTTGACAAAGATTCAAAATATTATTTTTTTATGTTTTAACAAGGAGGGAGTAGGGATAAGGAATAAACATTTTATCATTAAAAGTGGTGGCAAGTTTAGCATGTTTATCAGCAGTTTCGTTTTAAAAATTATTATTATAAGCCCCAATTATTACCCAAGAAATATTAAGCAAGTTTATATGAAGTAATGCTTTGGATTTGATAGTATGAAGAAAATTGGATGTATTTTTTTTTAGTCTAAGGCTGCAGTTGAAGATAGACTATCTGAGTAAATATTAATTTTCAGGTTATTAGACCAGGCTCAATCAATGGTATATGAGATTGCAGAGAGTTCGGATTAGAATATTGTATTTTTGTCACCAATTTTATGAGATATAACTTCTGTTAAAACATCATGTTGGGAGCTGCAATGGCAAAGCCGGTTTTCCTATTAATTTTAGAATCATCAGTAAATATATTAAAATCTGAGAACATCTGAGAAATCTGATGGAAAAGTCAAACTCAGAAGGGGGAGGGATATAGTTAAAAGGAAATAAATTTATTTTATGCTTCTGAAACATGTATTTATTTTAGAGGTTATTAATGATAAAATGGATAGGGAAACAATGATTAAGGAAACAATGAAATGTTAGTAATTTTGTCACATGGACAAATTTTTAGAAGGAAAAAGTGTTGCAGGGAAATAAGTTTACGAGTTAGGGTGAGATTAAATGATTTACCCCAAATACCGAAGCCGAAAGTAATGATTTTTTCTATAACACATAAATACCAACATTTAAAAAAGATCTATATAAGCCCGAATTTGAAGCAGAGATTTGACCGAAAATGGAAACAAATTTAAAACATTTTTCTTTAATAAATGAGACATGAGGGTTCCAAGTATGTTTATTATCAACAATAACACCTAGAAATTTTAGCTGATTTTAAATTTTAATTATAGAATTTTGAAACGTAAAGATTGGATTTCTGTGAAAAATAGTACGGGATTTAGAGAAAATAATAGAGCAGCTTTTATTAGTGGACACATCAAGAAATAGAGGCCGAAAGGAGTGGAAAATAGAATTTAGATGGGAGTTAGTATTATGTAATAGAGAGATTTTGGTTTGACCGAAAGTGATAAGGGCAAGGTCACCCGCAAAAGCTTGGAGGTAAAATAGGCCATTGTTAAGGAGGAGGATTTTATTGAAATAAATGTTTCAAATAATTGGGAGGAGGATGGAGCATAGCGGATCATCTTTGGAAATGGACTTAGAAATTGATAGGGAGCTCTCATTAAAAGTAACGTACCTGGAGAAAAGATAAGAAAAAATGAAAATTTGGAAGGGAGGAGTGAGATTAATTGCACTGAAGGAGTGGGAAAGATAAGTCCAATTGAGATTATCATTAGCTCCTTTAATATCTAGGATAGTGAGAGCAACATGATGATTTGACTTAAGATTCTCAATAGTGTTCAAAAGTTTAAAACAAGCGTCTTCACAAATATGGAGTTCGCGGAGACCATATTGATTAGGATGGAGAATGTCATTAGTGGCTAACCAAAAAATCTATTACCGAAATTTTTTTCAAGAATTTTGCCTAGGGTTGGAAGAAGACATATTCAACGAAAAGAGGACCAATTAGAGAGAACACAACCTGGCTTGGGAATAAAAATAACTTTTACATTTTTTAAACAATTTGGAAAATAGCAAAACTTCAAGCAAACGTTAAACATTTTAAGAGATAGCTTGGTATAGAAATTCAAAAGAGAGTGCCAAATTATATTATTTAAATTATCAAGATCGGGGTCTTTGCCATTCTTAGGATTGTTCAACACTAATGAGAGTGAGAGGAATCTGGGACCGCCAGAAGGGATAAAAAAAGATGGAAAAGAATTAAAATTGTAGTCAGTTTCAAAACAATGATTCAATAGACGATTAATTGCATCGGTGTAGTTTGAGTTAGGATCATCCGGAAAAGTTAAGTTTATGTTTTTATTTTTGTGAGATTTTAAAGAAGTAAATTTAAATAAAGAGCCAGATTTAGAATTACAGTTATTCCAAAAAAATTTCTAAGCATTAGATTTATCATTATAAATTAATCGTTTGAATTTAACTTTATTAAAATTGTATATAATTCTAGTTTCTTCAATCACATCCAAGGGAGCAGAGTTTTTAAGTAGGTATTTAACTTTTCTAGACAAAGCAGTCACAACATTTCTAAATTTAGCAATATCTTTATTCAACCAGAAAAAGCCAAGTGCCTATAGATTTTCTTTTTGTGAATAAATTGAAATGAACAATCTTGGACAATATAAATGAAACATTTAAAGAAATTTTCTAGAGAGGGGGATATTATTAATATTATTGAGACGGGACAATAGAGAAGTAAGGTGAGATTTAAAATTAAAGATGAATTTGTTAATACTATACGAGGTTTTAAGGTGAAAGAGTTATCCAAAAAGGGAGTCAAATGAAATAAAAATTTTTATAAATTTATGATCACTAAACTATTCTTTGTCTAGAACGTTCCAGCTCTGGATATGATCAAATAAGTTAAAACTGATTAGAGACAGATCCGGATTAACCTTACCACCATGAGATACAAAAGTAGAGTCAGCATCAGGGTTATTATAGATAGTAAGATTGTTATTTAAACGAAAATCAATAACAGAGTGTCCCCTTTGATCAATACAGTCATATCCACATATCTGAGTACGACCATTGAAATCACCTATGATAATATATTTAAATGAATGAAAGTTTATGAAATCAAATTCAGAAATTAAAGATGTTATATTGTCATGAGGAGTGAGATAGGTGCTAGAGGCAATAAATGAATTATTATTGGGGAGTATAATATCAACAAAAATAGGGAAATGTGTATTGAATTTGAATTTAACATTTAAAGTGGGGTGGCAGATAATGATGGCAGTTTTTTGAGAAATGGAGGAGAAAAGGGGAAAACCAAATGGATGATAAATTATTTTACCTTTATTAAAATATGGCTCTTGTAAACAGATAAAGCCTATTAATAGTTATATTGCTATTTGAAAGAGATAACTATGAGCTGCAAGAGATTTGTGAACATTAATTTAAAGACCGGATAAAATTATTAATACTCAGGCCTGAAACAAGGATATAGTGAAACAGCTATTGGTCTCTTTGTAAATTTTTAATTTTTTCTAATGCAGCCAGGTAAATAGGGCACATTTTTCTGTTTATTTCTGAATGGGTTTTTTTTAGTTAATTATCATTGTTTTTGCAGTTATGGTCACCACAGTTAATGCAAGGTATGTTATTTGAAGCACAAGATCTAGATTCATGTAGACCAGCACACTTGCCGCAGTAGGCATAGTCGTAAGTACATGAGCTGGAAGAATGCCTGTACTCTTGACATCGGTAACATATTCTAAGTGATATATATTTCTTAATTTGATAATCAGTAAGATGAATCTAGATTCATTTTAATTTGATAAGTTCTGATGCCAAAGGGTGTGGGACAAGTAAGGTCCATTTCATGTTTCATTTAGAATTTTTGAAGTTATTTAGGATATTGATATCCTTAGAGAGAAAAGAAATAGAATTGTAGCAAATGAAATCTTTAACGTCATCCTTTTGGTAAGATGGAGGTAGATTAAAAATGATGATGGTTTGTTTTCTTGGTGTTTGTTCCTCTATAGTGAAATTTTTATAAATATTAGTATTTTTTCAGATTTTGATGACTTCTTTAGGGTTTGGGTTATTGCACGTGATCTTCAGTAGGTCATGTGAGATGTTTCTGACAAATTTTACGTTAACATCTTTAGTACAAGGCACACTGGAAAGATCCTTACGTAATGTTACAGATTTCTGGGTTTTATCAATACCTTTATGTAAGATAGAATAATATGAAGGTTTAACAGAATACATTGAAAAGAATGAGGAGAAAATTTTAGAAAGGGCTAAATATGATGTTGGGCAATCATAGCAGCATTAGATTGAATAGCTTTCGTATCGGAAATTGTCTTCTGAGCAAAAGCTCTGAATTCATTTATTTCGTCAGAAATTATCTTCAGAGTTATCATGAATTGAAGATATTGATTTTTTGATATCATCCAGGTTAATAGATCCCTTGATAGTTTTAGATATCAAAGTTGGCAACAATTTAAGGTCTCGCAATTTGTCATTAACAGTTAAGGAAGAGGAGATGGAAGCATTGAAAAGATATTCATATTAAAACTCCTGACATCTTCTTCTCAAAAGATAAAAATTACTCGAACTAAATTTTCGATGTCGAGGTTTTGGTTTGACTAATTTCATAAACAAATTCTACATTCTTTCCAAGATTACATTAAGATATTTAATAAGCTTTCTATTGTAGATCGGTAGTATATATTATTCGGTCTGCAGGTTGAGAGAATAATATATACTACCGATGAGTATATATCCTTAAAGAAATTCTCTCTTAATTGCTTTCCCATCATACCATGTTTTTCTTTTTAACAGCGTTTCTCCCATTTTTTCAATAGCTAAATCTTGACAACGTTTTAATCTAAGCTCAAATACGTATTCTACTATTGGCATTCCTTCGTCAGGTGGGTCTATCAATTTTTCATACAAGAGTGTACTAACAGGAATCCTCAAATTTTTTCCAAATACTAACTCAGACGGGCTAAGCCCTGTGCTTTCATGAGGCACTCTTCTGAGGCCAAAAAGTGCAGCTGGCAATTTACGTTCCCAATCAGAAGAGGCTTCAGTACTTCAAAACACAATAGTTCTATGTAGACGCTCCACTGGGTTACTATTTTACAACAATCCCAAATCTTTCAAAGAATTCAACAGTCAATGCACTCATAAATGATGTTCCTTGATCAGTTTGAATTTCTTTAGGAAATCCCATGCGACTAAAAATCTCAAGTAAGGCATGTATCACTAAATCAAATCCAATATCCTCCACTGTAACTGCGCCTGGGGCACTTAGTTGTTAGACACATAGCTGTAATTAGATATTTCTTTCCAATAGGAGAGGTCGGTAGCGGACCACATGCATCAATATTGATCTTCGAAAAGACTTCATGGATAATTGGTACTAATGTCAAAGGTGATTTTCTCTTGTCATTAGCTTTTCCAGCCCTTTGGCAGGTAACACAGGTCCTTACGTTTTCTTCTATTTATTTAAAACACTTGGGCCAAAAGAAATATTTCGAAAATCTGTATTTTGCTTTAGAAACCCCAAGGAAACCAGAAGTTCCTTCATGACACAAAGTCTTGATCTGCTCCCTAAATTCTGCAGGTATGACAAGAAAATTTCTTTCTTCTCCCGTTTGATCAATATTTTTCTTTAACAGCATATAGTTTCTGGCTAAGGTGTAACCATTCGCTTCTTTACATTCAGCTGCTTCCGCATCTTTGATTACTGGTGCTAATTCTGGACTTTGCTTCTGAGCTGCTATAAATTTCTCAGAGTCTACTTTTATCAATTCTGAAATAGGTTCATCTATAGTCTCTAATATGGGTAAGAGTTCTTTTTCAGATTCTAAATTTTCCTCTGATTCATTTTCCCTGATAAGCGGTTCATCTACCAGATTTACATCATCTGTTTCTTTACGTTTTTGTTGAGATGTAGTCATGACGACAATTACTACGTCAGAATACTTTCAATTTTTGTACCTCGAATTTTTCAAAATCGCCGCACTTTGGTTTCTTAAATGTATTCTCCTTGATCCAAATGGTTTGATATCACTGCTGCTTTGGTGGTAATATGTCCCATTTCACAATCTATCTCCACCTCTGTCAATGATAAGCAAACGATCTGATAATCCAAAAGGTGTTTCACCCATACAAGTTCTCCAGTCAACATCTGAGAAGTGACAAATTTATTGCATACGACATCAATTGTCACTCCTGTATCCCTGAGAATAGGCATCTCAAACCCGTTTACCTTCCCTATAGTGATGTAAGGAGCTAATAATTTGTCTTCCGAATTCTTGATAATTCTGTCAACAGCTTCCATTTTCCTTAATTTTGGACATTGAGCTTTGAAGTGATCAACTGATCCACATTCATAACAATGCAACTGTTTTCTCCTCTCGAACGCATTTTCTTGCTTTTCATACCTTGAATGATCTTCCTTCTTGACAAAAGGGAAAATATCACTTCCATTTCCATGCTGTTGCATGTTCTCATTTGCAGTTTTGGGCCACACTTCCTTTCTACTTTGTCTTTTTGATTGGAGAAATACGGTTTAGGTTTCACCGTTTTTCTAACATCTTCGAATTCTTCGATCTTTTCCATCAATTCTGTTGGCGAAATAAAACTTGTCCATTCGTTTAAGAAATGTTCCTTAAATTCAGCAGGTGCTCTTTTCTTTATTTGGTCAGTAATTATAAGATCTTTCAGTTGGTCAAAAGTTTCCACTTGAAGTCCTGTAATCCAGCCAATAAAGTAATTCTCCAGCTCGTAGTAAAAATCTGACCACGTTGAATCTGGAGATTTTTAGTGTCTGGCAAACAATTGTCGAAATTTTTCTGGTGTTGACTTAAATATCATTTAATAACAGCGATTTCAGGTATTTATAATCCTGAGCTTTATCCTGCACTTCATGAGCTATCAACTGGGTAATTTCTCAAGGCATAAGTCTTTACAAATGATACACCCAATCATTTTTATCAATTTGCGCCTTTCTGACCCGTCGTTTGAACAGTACTAAAAATAAGCTTATGTCTCCTTCCGTTACATTATATTTTTGGATCAGTTTTTGTAAATCCATATGATGAAACTCGCAATTTTCTGCAAATTTCGAAGTGCTTACATCTCTAAAATTTGTTCTATATTCTGCTTCGATTCTCATTTTTCCTAACTCGAAATTTCCCTCTTTTCCCCTTTCAAGTCGTTCTAATTCTTTTTCTCTCTCTAATGTGATTGTTTCTAACATGTGTCGGACAAATTCCTCCTCATAATTTTTGTGCTGTTGAATTAGCCTTTTCAAATCGACAATTTTATGTTCTTGAGTAATTTTCTCTCCTAGCTCTTCAGCAACACGCTGCAAATCAATTTTCCGAGCTTTACCAAGAAAAGTCATTTTTTATTCCAAATTTAATTACGCAATTTTTTTGTTTTTAACTAGCAAGATAATTGACTTCTCAAATTCAATTAACGAACAATTACCTCAAAAACATTTTTAACGCAAATAATATCAATGATATTTAAACAATTGTAGAATTCACTTAAATTTTAAAATTAAAATATTAATTTATTTCACCAATACAGAATTCTATACCTTAAAACGGTACACAAAATTAGATCTACTTTATATACTTCATTTTAACAAGGTACTTAAATAATTCAAATTGACTTCATTAAACATAATCAAGAACACTATGCAAAAACACTCACTTTTAATTTCAGAAAGTTTTAACATTCAGCATATTAAACATTTAATAATTATCTTATATCAATACCTTGATGTACCGTGTGAACACCTTACAATTAAACAATATCTATCCCAATGTTAATGGACTTACGATAAATCACAAAACAGTTAAAATTTTCATAATTAACAATTGAACACATTCAACTAGTTTATCAGCATTTTGAGCAATGCACTAAATGACAACGTATAATTAAATATCAGGGTGACAATATTTTCAACTTCCTCAAAAATTTTAGCAGAATGCTATTTGAATTTATTTGACAAATCAACAATTTACTTTCAGTTCAGACACAATTATTAACTTGTGCTTGGTAACACAAAATAACACATTAAAATTCCATTCCAGGGTAGTAAAATAATTCAACAACAAATCATCTGAAATTTTCTGCCGGGTTGGCAATTTAATTCAGTAGGTAATGCAAACAACTTACTTTCTATCAGGATGACAAAAAAAAAACAATTTAACATCACCAAGGCGGTGAACACTTACATTTAACTTGTGAACAAATAAACATAAGAAATTCTAAAATTTCTAAACTCAGTGACAGAGAGACAAGGGAAAAGCATTTACCTCTTTTCTTCTGCGATTTCGATGACACTGTTGACGATTAACAGCTGTACACCTGATCTCAATCTTCTAATTCAGAAGCGTAAATGAAGAACCGAATTATAAATCCAAATATTCGCCTTTAACACTGGACTTGTTCTTATTCAAAACAAAAGTATCGCATCCTTAGTCGTATCTCGACGGGTTCCTCCAAAATTTCGTCCGTGCCGTATTCCGAAGAAATACACTAGATTCACAGCACAAAACATTTAATATGTACACAAATTTACACTTGGGTGCGGTAACCCAGTGGTTAAAGCGCTGGCCTTGTACTCGGTAGGCCGGGTTCAATTCCAGCCACTGCCAAAAGTGCCACCGTGTTCACTCGGAGTACGATCACGTTAAACATGTGGATCCGTAAGTCCTTTCGAGAGGTTGGTGGTAGGGGAAGGAGGATACGGTCCCTGTGTATGCCTCTTCCACTGGCTTCCGATCTCAATAGGGTGGCACTTCCCGGTCGTCCAAATAGTCACTTTATACTTTTCTGGTAGGTCGGACGGTCTGGGTCTCAACAACAACAACATATTTACGCTTATAAAAACACATCTTTATTCATTTTTGCGGACGCGCTTTCCATCCACACACATCTCGCTTCTTCCCGACACAGACTGCTCTCTGCGCATCACCTTCTGCGCACGCAAATTTCTCGTTTCTTTCGACGAAGTCCCTTACGCTACATCTTGTTTATGGCAGAGATCTGTCTGTGCCTCATACACTTTTAACTGGATATAAAAAATCCAAAGAATGATTTCGTATCAGATTATGGTCAAGACTCGGAGTACAGACTTAAAAAAAAATATGAAACTCTTAAAATTAATTTAGACAAGGCACAAGAAGAACAGATGCAACAACAACAAAAAGGAGCGAAGCAACCTATGATCAAAGAAGGTTTTGAGTATTGAGAAAAACACACAATTTTCATTTTATTCTTTTGAATTTGTATGCATTTATAATTTTTTGAAATTTGAAAATAATTGGTTACTGCTGAGAAGTTCGTTAATTGTATATTTTTACGATCTTTTAAGAACTTTATAATTTTAGTTGAACTATTGTGAACTTTGGAATCAAGACCTTTTTTAAAATGTGAACTATGCATCTAAATTTTTTGACTTTAGGTGATTTTACAGGTGAAATCTATGGAAATTTTCCTTGAGAGAAATTCTGAACTGAGGTGTGATACTTTTCCAGCTTAGTTTTGTCTTGAGGTTGTGCTGGACCCTCTGATTTCTGTGAGGATGATGGTAACTGAAATCTGAATCCGTGAAAAGTTAAGTTTTTGAGTGCTCAAATTTTTTAATTATCTGATTTAACTAGATTTTTCAAGAGCTTACATATTTTAACTGATTTTTTCTAATTTTGTTTTTGCATGTTCTTGCCAACACTTTTATATTTTGGTCTGAAGTACCTGGTTTCCTACTCAAGTTCACCTTCCCTACTGGTACAATGAGTGCAGTAGTTTAGTTATGTCACCATTGATCCACTATGCTCAATGTTGCATTTTTTTTCTTTTTTTTAATTTGGTCTGTTGGTGATCACACACACCTTACACATGTTTGGAGATGGAAGTGGAAGCGGTAATTTAATTGTCCGGCTTGCTGCTGACCATGTTGCACTGGACAGGTTTCGCCTTTGTTTTCCAGAGCGTAGGCGGGGGGAAGCGTAATTCAGGACGTCTTGATTGATGGAGGATTGATGCTATGATGGAGGACTCGTCACTTTGGAGCCGGGTTCCTATCTTTGCTGCCTTTCAGCTGAAGATCTGAACCGTGTCTGTCCAAAGGTCGTCCTTGTACACCAGAAGCCCTGCGCCCGGATTATTTACTTTTTCATTTTCAACACTCCCATTTTACTTTCCTTATATACATAATATATAAGGAAAGTATTGTGATGGGGTCGAAAATTCGAATTCGAGTTTTCTACGGGAGAGCACGTTTCAAGCATTCCTGATCACGAATCGAACATTTTTGAAGATCTCTCTCTCTCTCTCTCTCTCTCTCTCTCTCTCTCTCTCTCTCTCTCTCTCTCATCTCTCTCTCTCTCTATGTGTGTGTCAGTGAGTCTATGGAGACGATATCTCACGAAAGAATGAAGCGATTCGAATGAAATTTGGTACAAAAATCACAATCCGTGAATACTGGAAGCCTATTGTTTTAAAACACAATCGAATGTTCAGAACCTCCCTAAATTTTCGAGTGAAATTTTTAAAAAATCATCAAAAATCAATACCCTTATTAAAGTTACGCAAATAGGCATTTCTTATGTAATTTTTCGTTTGAAAACTATTGACATAAACTTTAGAACGCTAGCATCAACCGTTCTCGAGATATTGCACATTTTTCAAATAAATTTGTCTAAAAATCCCATAAATTAAAAAGCCAGCCTAAGCCTTTTGTATTATTGAATAAAATTAAACTTAAAGAAATATTTTTAGTGTTAGTTTTTCTGTTTTTGACAGGCTAACATACTAGTTAATATATAAACTATAAAAATCGAGTATATACCTCTTTATGTTTGATAAATTTTTTTAGTTCAGATGTTTAATTAGCTACCTATTTCAATTAGTGATGTACCCCAGTTTGCAATGCAAATATATTCAGAAAGCCTCAGTTTCTTCCTGCTACGGATATCAGCAATGCACATCACACTTTCGGGGGTGGAGAGGAGTAATTCATTACTTTTGAATATTTAAACCAATACGTACATAAAATCGATAGCATACTCAACATCTGCTTAAAAGCCCTAAACTGCGTTTTCGAGGGTATATCTGGCTATAAGTGCCTTTTGAATAAATCCCCCACTGATGTTTTTTATTTAAATATTTCCAATATTTGGCTTCTATATATGAACCAAGGATTAAAGAGTTGTATAGAAAACGTTAACAGCCTGGCCTATTTTAAAAGCAACATATAAAAAACCTTGACGAGTTACTTAACTGTCCTTACTAAACCTTAAATGTCCATTCGCTCGCACGAAAACTTTTGTAAAGCTGACTTTATCAAAATGAAATTTTAGTATGTTGTTCAGACGGTTAGTGCGATCTATCGGAATATAAATGAATTATGTCACCCAATTGCTTTTGGGTTGAACCTGGGTTGAAAAAATGAAGTACATTGAATCTTATGGGACCTAGTTTTTCAAATATTTTTAATCGAATTTAAAATTCAAAAATTGCTTTGAAAATTTTAGGAAATATCCAAATTATCCAATAAAATATATAAAAAAAAAGATTCAGCAAAATATATTTAGTGGTATTTTAAATAAAAATTGAAATAAGAATTGGACTCATATCATATGAAGAGATCACGTGATTCACCTCAAAATGAAATTTGACATCCATCTCGTGTCAAAATCGTGATTTTTAAAGTTATTTTCAATTTAAATTTAGTGTTGTATCCGTCCTAAAACCGTTTTATTTTTGCTTAATTTCTGTGCATCTATATTCTGAAACAGCGCAATTACAATATATTTGAGTTTAAATGATCATCAAACTTCGGTTATTTCTACAACGGAGCCTAATTTTCATTTATGGAGACTGTAAACACATCAAGCTGTAAGTCGAGTTGTATAAGAGTTGCTGAAATTTTTAACACAAAATTATTTAACTCTGGAGTCTGTAATATGTTGATATGAATGAAATATTCATTAATTTTACATAGAGAAGTAGATGATTTTATTGAAACCTTTTTTCGATGAAGTTTTAAGCATAGAGTTAAATGACTTTTAACTCCATGGTTGTAAGTTTTTAACTAAAATAAATTATTGTTGTATTGTGATGAATGAGAGTAATAGAAAAAAAGTGTATGAATGAAATATTTACTGCTATTTCATGTAGAGCCAGGCGATTTATATTTCAATGACGTCATTTGAATAAAGTATTTTTTTCTATGAAGTTCTAAGTTTTCAAATATAATAAATAATTGTATTATTGTGGAAATTTTAAAAATATTACTACTGAATGCATTGCATTTTAGACATTTTTAAATGAAATTGAAATGCAGCTGGAGAGTGTTTTATAATCAATGCTTTATGCATGATTGATATTTCTTGTTTATTTAAAAGTGGATGTCGTAGTATGTTTTTCAGATTTAAAATAGTTTAAAAATCCTGATTTAAGGCGAGGTATAGTAAAAAGATTTTTGTAACTTGTGTTCTTTTTTTCCAACAGTTTCGATTTATAAATCTGCAGCAAATATTATTTCGTGAACTGAACACAATTTTTCTAAATGTATCAACATATTACAAGCTAATATCTTTATACTATCGTGTTTATTAAATTTATCAAACATTTTTCCTTTTATATTATTATGTTCACTGAGATTTTAAATTTAAAAATTCAAACTTTATAACACATATAAAAGTTATACATCAAAGAATATTAATCAAATATGCGAGAAAACTATGTTATTTTAAATATACAGTATATTTACTTAAATATATTTCACAATTTCCATCATGTTTATGTCTTTCTAGACCCTCCAGAAACCCACTTGTGATCTGGACGATTGAATTTTTCGTACACTTTTGGATATTCTACACCGTGTATACATTGAAACAGCCTTATTTCGATTTGTCATGTACTCTGTGGAGCACAGAGTATAACTTTTATTTTCAGAGTTATTTTGAATCCCACTAGAAATCCCTCAGTGAATGAATAGAATAAATGTTTGCACAATTATAGTACTGTCGATAAATAATAATGACGGTGTTTTTATTTTTGCCCGGGCGGATATAATAGTGAAGTACCTTATAGTCTACATTATATACCATTCCCTAGAGCCCTTAATGGATGACAATTTTCACATATACAGTACCGACCACGGGGTAGAATGCAACGGAACTGGATTTTCTATTTTACTCATCCTCAGTGTCAAAGAAAATAAGACATTTTAAAAGTATTTACAGACCCCTCCTACCCCGTGATTTATATAAGTTAATCTTTACACATTCATAACATCCTCGTGGAACAAAACCTAACGGGGACATATTTTTTTTTATTTCCCTCTCGTATCAATGGCAAAATAAACATATATTTTAAAAATGTATTTTCATATCATTCAGAAACCGCGCGGAGACCCATATGTCTAAAATGTGGAACACTTAATGTCGAACACTGAAATGTCGAACACACTGAAATGTCGAACACACTGAAATGTCGAACACACTGAAATATCGATATCAACTTCAGTACTGAAGTGGACCTTCTGTTTAAGATGATTGTTTTCGTCGTAGATTCAATATGCTGTTAGAAACAAAATAAAAAATACTAAAAAATGCCCAACTTAATGTTTTCATAGTCTTAGTTCCCATATCTTTAACAGGCTTAAATATTAGTAGTATATATAAAAGTTGATTTCATACGTAGAATATTTTTCACATATTTTTTAATATCTTGCAATGCATGATGCTTTAACTTGTTTTAAGACCAGTTAAAGGTGGGATTGGTATATATATAACTTTTTTTTAAATTCACACCATACTGTATTCTTCACACTATAAATCCAATAAAAGATCATATATAACAAATAATAAAATAAATCAAATAGCATATATAAAATTATCATATTATACATAATATTTATAAAACGGGGGCAGATTTTTTTTTATTTCTTTCTCGTCCCAATCGCAAAATAAACACATATTTTAAAATGTATTTTCAGACCATCCAGAAACCGCGCGGAGACCACTTATATGAACCGCAGTACAGAAGTGGATTGAGACACCTCCTGTTTAAGATGATTGTTTTCGACATAGGATCAATATGCTGTAAGAAACAAAATAACAAATACTAAAAATGCCCAACTTAATGTTTTCAGAGTCTTAGTTTTCAAATCTTTAACAGGCGTAAATATTAGTAGTATATATAAAAGTTGACATCAGACATTTTATTATCTGATTTGTGTGGATCTACACGCTCAACGCATATAAAACAGAATCCAGCAGTTAATTTCTTATAATTAAATTATTTACACTATGACGTTAATACAAAGGTATATATTTTTCAAATATTTTACCCACTGTACAACTTTAATTATACGAAGCACTTCAGTTTGCAATGCAAATACGTCCTGCCCTCTCCCCCTTTCCCGAATACTCCATTGATTGCATTCATTACACATCACACTAGTTCATTACCTTTGGAAATTTAAAGCAAAGTTTGCATAAAATCAATAGCCAAGCCAATGCATCTCCACACAAGAGTACTTAATGGATTATTTTAGCTATGTCTGCATATGAGTATTCTTTTGATGAATTCAGCTAGTTCAGTAACATACGTAGAAAATTTTTCATATATTTTTATAATACCTTGCAATTCATGATGTTTTTATCCTGATGTAAGACAGTTAAATTTGGGATTGGTATATAAGATATATTTTTTTAATTTACACCATATTGTATTCTTTACACTACAAATTCAATAAAAGATAATATATAACAAATTATAAAATAATTCAAATAGCATATATAAAATTATCATATTATACATAATATTTATAAATGTTACTTAATCTGATTACAGTTGAATAACTTAATTTTATAATCATTAACTTTTAAATCCATAGGGTAGACCAGGGGCTAGTTGATACGTGGATAAATTGATAAAGTAGAATGTGTGCAATAACAGATATTCATAATTTTTTTCAGTAAAGGAAGAAAGGTTTTATTTATATCCTCGGTATGTCATATGTATTACCCGATATAACATGAACTCAATAAATGCTATCCATATTGATATGTTTCTAATATTTTGAAGTACATTTTTATGTTTTTATGCGAAAATAATTTAGGTGATCATTTTAATATCTTTGGATTGTGATCTTATTTGGACAATAAATATTAATATACATTTGATGTTACTTCTTGCATTAGTTTAGTCTTACTCTTCATATTATAATTATTCATATTGTATTCTTCATAAGTATTGAAATGTGACACGTCCTTCGGACTCCGCATTTATATATATATATATATATATATATATATATATATATATATATATAATAATCAAATCTATAATTTACATAAAACTAACCTTAAAATCTTATACAATAGAATATCAGCCAAATATAAGCAAATCCATCTAAAAAATAGTTGTAATAACATTCCATATATTGTTTTAGTACCCAAGTTTCACAAATCCCCTGTTGCTTTTCGAACCATTACCAGTGGGCATAATTCTTACATTACTAATGCTGGAAAATTATTATTAAAGATATTACATGAAATATCCTTGTCAGATGAAATCTCAAATAATTGTCATATTGTAAAAACAGTTTTGAATTAGTTAAGAAATTGAAAACTCTTACAAATATTCGTAGTATTTATACCTTTGATTTCAAAGATTTGTTTAATAATATTAATATAGATGATCTGTATAAAGTTATATTAGGAATTTTTGAAAAATATAATATCAACCTAAAATATTCAAATTTTCTATTTAAAAAATTACTTAACTTCACTCTTTATGAGAATTATATTCAACATGGTGGTACTTTTTTTAAACAACAGGTTGGTATCCCACAAGGGGGGTGTGCCTCTTCATTGTTAGCTAATCTGTATTTATTCTTCTATGAAAAAAACATTAATCCAAGCTTGCATAATATGCACATGTTTAGATATTTAGATGACATTTTATGTGTATCCCCAAATAATAATATCCCTATAGTATTAAACTTTTATCCAAAAAATTTACAATTAAATGCAAGTAATAATGACACAAATGTTGCAAACTTTTTAGATTTAAATTTAAATTTACAAAATTGTAATATGGTTATAAACTTGTATGATAAAAGACAGGATTTTAAATTTAATACATCAAAAATTCAACATTTTGACTCTTGTTTGCATATATCTGTATTTAGAAATATTATAATAAACCAGGTTCTTAGAATCAATAAAATTTGTGATGAAGATTATAAATTAGCGCACTTTATGGAATTATTGAGTACAGCGACTAATAATGCATATCCTCCCAAGTTTGTTATTAAAATTATCAACTCAGTGTATCAAATTTCACTTGATAACATCCTAGAAAACATTCCCAATTATAGTGACTAACATACAGTATGGGAAAAAAAAAATATATATATATATATATATATATTATATATAATTATTAATTATATAAATAAAAATGAAAAATAATAAACTAAGTCAAAAACATTAGAAAAATCAAAAAATAGGAAAATAAGATGCATTAACATTAATGTTTTGAATTTTATTTTCGCAAAAAAATGTAACTTTTGTCAGTATTGAAACTACGTTTTGAGCGCCCTTATAATGGTGTATAGTGGCATTCTCGTTTATCCATTTTTCATATGAATTACTTGTTTAGTAGGAATTTTCATCTTTGATTCATATTCAAATTCATGTTTGCATATTTGGGAAGTTGTATTCTGAATTGCTTGTCCAGTCTCCAGCTTAGACTCACTGGACGGGTTTGGGAGTAACTCCGTGAACGTTCGTACTGCCTCCCTGGTAGAATTTCGACTTGTTCATTCCGGTGCTTCTAGATTAAGCTGTTGAGGTTGATCGTGTATACACGTGGTAGAAGAATGGTTCATGCCGCATGGTAATACAATTTTCTTACTGTATCCTTTTTTCATTTTTTGTTGCCTGTAGTCTGAGTTTAAGTATTTATAGTAATGTACTATTGCTTAATCTGAAACAGGCATTTGTTTGGGTTAATTGAAATTAAATACTCAGACCTGACGATGAATTTAATTCTAATTAATCATCGAATTTGGGATGGTGCTGTTCTTTTCTCTTATCGGCATTATGGCTTTGAATTTGCTTCTATGGTGATGTTAATATTACTTGAATTGTATTTTTTTATTTTTACATAATTCTTATTATTACATTTCAAATATATATATATATATATATATATATATATATATATATATATATATATATATATATATATATATATATATATATATATATATATATATATATATATATATATATATATATATATATAAATATATATATATACATATATATATATATATATATATATATATATATATATATATATATATATATATATATATATATATATATATGTGTGTGTGTGTATGTATGTATGTATATATATATTTATTTTTTTTGTGCATACAGTAGTTTATGCATAATTTACGATTAAAATCTTTCATTTTTTATATATATATATATATATATATATATACATATATATATATATATATATATATATATATATATATATATATATATATATAGAATATACTTTACTAACACTTGATAACTTGCTTAAAAGCTATGACGTACTTTAGGGTGAAACCACCAATATGGATTGCTAGATTTTAGTTCTGATTCTGTGTTTTGTATCAAGGGATTTGATGAACAGGCTCTTGAATTAATTAATAAAGTATATACTTTTTTTATTTCTGATATTTCGATAATACTTTCGATAATACTTTAAAATCAATTTTAAAATTACATACAGCTTGAAAAAATCCATTAAAATTCATTAAGTACTATATATACAATTATGAAGAATATGCGCTTATTGCTGCAAACACACTCCACAAAATTATATAAACTCAAAAGACAATACGGTTTTCAGGACTATTGTCTTTTGAGTTTATATATATATATATATATATATATATATAAGCTAGAGATGGGTTATATATATATATAAGCCATATAGGCTATATATATATATAAGCTATATAGGCTATATATATATATAAGCTATATATATATATATATATATATATATATATATATATATATATATATATAAGCTAGAGATATGCTAGAGATGGATTTTTTTGTACATACAGTAGTTTATGCATTATTTTCGATTAAAATCTTTTAATTTTTATTTATATATATATATATATATATATATATATATATATATATATATATATATATATATATATATATATATGCGTGTGTGTGTGTTGCGTTTAGACGTAAATTTTGCACCTGAGTATGAATAAGGTATTATGTTTTAAATAAGTATTCAAAAGTTCCGAATTTCAATTTTTGTGGTGTGAATTCATTGCCAATAACATAATGATATGTATTTTGTGATTTTCTGGTGAAGATATTGCAATTGCGATCATCTGAAATAATTAATAAAATGTGGCAAAATACTGAAGTATATTTGTCTTTGTGAAAATAAAAATGTAAATTGCTCATTAAAACATCCCTAAAGTTAATAACCTACATTTTCCGCAGTTCGGCTTTCACCTAAAAATCATATATGTCCAAAAAGATAAGCATTAACATACAAGGTATTTAAATGTTAGCACTGTGTTGTTTTTAATTATCCCATTAATTAAAATATTGTTCTTTAAAATATAGTTTTAATTTTACATCTATATCATTATTTAGGTTTCAATCTTATATGGAGCAGAGTGTGATGATTGTGCGCGAATTTTGTCAAAAACCGTAATTAGATAACATTTCATAAAAATTGTTGTTCATGATTAATAATTGGGTATTTTATCGATTGTTATTTTATCGACTGCACATGTCATCGGCTTAATTTATAGTTTACTTATACACCAATTCGATGTTCTTTAATTAATTATCATAGTGATGAGATTCCTGTTTCCAAATTAAACAACGAAAACAGTATTGAGATATAAAGAACATTATTAAAACATGAGGTTTAAATTTTTGGGATCATTGGTTTACTTCTCTACTTAACCATTCAATCTTATTAAGCCATTGGTTTTGTAAAAATAAAATAGCTTCTTTCTAATTAATAAAATCGTATGATATATGAACTAATTTACATACAGGTTCTCAATTTTTCTAATTGTTTATTAGATTTCGTATATCGTACTCAATTCCATACTCAATTTCGTACTTCGAAACGGTTTCTAATGATGCTATTCAGAAATGCACCAAATATTACTATTCAATTCAACGATAAAAATACTGTGTTGTTTCATCTTATACATATTTGTTCTGATGTGGAAGATATAAAACCATTGCTCTTTTTGTATTTAATTTCATGCACTGCCCCTGTAAGGTTATGTTTTATGATTGCAAATCATATAACGACGAAGACTTATGATTCCTAGAATTTGCATTTTTAATTTTACTTCTGAAAGACTCTTCAAATATTGGGATAATTATTATTTTAATTTCCTTAATATATAGAGACTTTGCATTTATTCTGTGTACATCGTTATTACTAGTGAAATTGTAGTTTAAAAAAGTCCTTTGTAAATATTTATTAAAATTTTATTTAAATTAACGCAGTCTCGCTGCTACAACTGTTGTCCATTGCCATCCTTATCATGTATAAACAATTTCCTTTACTAACAAAACATATTTAAATAATTTCGCATTTTGCTTAATACAGTACATTACCTTCGCAGAAATTTCAGTGCTACTGCAGGAAATAAAATTTTCCAAAAATAATATTTACAGCAAATATATTTCATGCAGAACTGCAGCAGAAAATGATAATTCGAGATTCTCTCTCAGACAACGAAATTTATTCTCCTTCTATTTGCCTCGCATGCATTTAAAAGGATTTTTCTTTTTAATATGCATGCTCTTTTGTTGTTAGTCGGATTCCATTTCTTTATTTTCAAATTTGCGCACATTTGAGACTGCAGTTGCAGTTTTTATTTTATGCTCATTTTATTCTATTTTCCTGAAAATTTTAGCATAAGAACTCCTTATTCATAATGGGTTCTTTAGAATTTACTTAGCTCCGAGTAACGCGTTTTATATGGGAGGTACTTATTTTGCTCTTTGCCGCATGGTCAAAATTTAAAATTCCAGGTCAAATTTAGTACATTTTGCCTTTTTTATGTCCCTTAATCAATTAATAATTTTATTGCATTACGGAAGTATCCTACAGTTGAAAATAGGGCAAACATATTCAACAACACATATGCAAAATATGCAGTAGAGAATTTTAAATCCCACATGTCTACATATAATCAAAGTAGTTGAATAAAAATTCTTTTGTAAACAGCATGAGTATATATAACATATCATGAAAACTGACAGTAACCTTCGAGCAATGACTGAAATTTATACTTTTAAAATCCAATAATCTGCATGTTTAAAATTTCAGATCCTCTAATCTATATCAAATATTTGTTAAGCATACAAAGTTCTTTCTAAAGTCCTTACGCATCCCATTCAATTTCTATTGAAGTGTTCTAGCTCTGCAGATCTCAAATGCAAGGTCAATTCATAGCAAAACGACTTCTCGCTATATCGATTGAGAGTATGAACAGTCTTCAGCGGCAAATTAAAAAAGTTGCAATTATTTTATCAAGAACGAAGCAATATAACAAAAACAAAGCAAGGTATGCGAAAGTTTTCAATGAAACGTTGTATAGCATTCTATACTTAGTGCGAAAAGACGTGAGGTTTACCCATATTATGTAAACAGATGGTAAAATTGGGGAAAACTAAAATCAACAATTATGCGTTTGCTACTGAAGATGGAAAAAGAATGGAAAAAGAGTTCGTATAATAAACTAATTTTAATATATTTAGAACTATCCTTTTTGCTGTAATCTATAAAGGTGTATAGCTATTGTAGACCTCCTATGCAGTTGAATATTTATCCCATTGTGTTTACCTCAGTTTTAATCGACGCTAAACTTAGTATGACTATACTTTAACAAACGATCTTTTGTGAAACTATTTCTGTGCACTTTCAACTAATTTAAAACTAGATATTCGTATGACTCATTGATATCTTTCATTGATCTCTTTCAGGAACTAATTTGCTCTGTGACACATTGAAAGAATAAATAAAACTATATAACCACATTAAAAAAAATCTGATGTGGGCAGCAGATGACTTTTTTATATAATGCAATGAATTTGCTACTTTTACATTAAAAAAAGAGGTTATTCTTATAGTAGATACTTATATTCTTTCCAAGATATTGAATTATCATCAATTAGTTGTTATTTTCTTTGATTTAGCATCATTTTTATTCATTTGACGAGATTTTCGTTAATTTGACAACATTTTAAAAAGTCTCAAAGTTGGATACACACCGCTAAATTTGTCGCTAAAACCTCGTCTAGCGTTATGGGCGGCGAAATATGTTGTTCTTATAGCAAATAAATGACTATTGGCGTTCAAATACCAATGTTATCCTCAAAATCCCTTTTACATATGAAAAGTGAACGTGTTTGTCACCAGTTAATATTTTTTTTCAATTTATGGGATTTTTTGATAAATTTATTTTAAAAATGTGCAATATATCGGGAACGGTTCATGCTAGTGTTCTAAAGTTTATGTCAATCGTTTTCAAAGGGAAAATTACATAACAAATGTCTATTTGTCTAACTTTATTAAAGGTTTTAATTTTTTGATATTTTTTTCAAAATTTCACTCGAAAAGTTAGGGTGTTCTGAACATTCGATTGCATTTAAAAGCAATAAGCTTCCAGCATTCATGGATTGTGATTTTTGTACCAAATTTCATTACAATCGTTCCATTCGTTCATGAGATATCGTCTCCACAGACTCACTGATACACTCACATACACACACACACACACACACACACACACACACAGACATCAACTCAAAAATGTTTGATTCGCGATCAGGGATGCTTGAAACGTGTTCTCCTGTCAAAAACTGGAATTCGAATTTTCGACCTCGTCACAATACTTTCCTTATACATTATATATGGAAAGTAATAAAAAATCCTTACCTTTAAGGAACATCTCCTTCTTCAGCCAAAATATTAAATAAAAACAAATTAATAAAGCAAATAAACACACCAAAATTTGTGAAGTTAAGAAAAATAAAAATAATTTATTATAGACGTTAAATCATAGATTTAATAAATCAACATACGCTGGATTCTTATCAGCAAGTAACTCAACTGGACCTTAGTAAATAATGTCACAATATTTTCATAAACTCAAAACAGTAGTACTCATATGACATAAATCAGTAGTGGCAACACATTAATAATTATACATTTCTAATTAGAGGTATGGTCAGAAAGAAACAGGGGCGAGCACTCGAAGAATCAAATTAGAATTTCTGATTTTTAATTATAAATCTTTGTAGATAATCAATTTTTGTTCTTTAAATAATTAAATAAACAAATGTAATAAAATTTACGAGTCGGCATTTGAGGCATTTGAAGTTAGGCTCACCATTCAACTGAGTCAATATCTGGAGGTCAATATCTGAGTCAATATCTCGAATACAGTCTGAGAAAACCGGGGAAGGAGATATATTTTAATGGCTTACAGAGGAGAAAAATCAAGAGAAGTTAAGGATATCAGCAGTGTACCCGAACGGGGTTATTTTCCGTTTCTCGTGAAGAAAAGGTTCGGCACACCTCCTGCTTACGCTGCTCTAGACATTGGATCGGCCTGGGCACATCGCGTCATACGGATTTTCTCTCAGTGCTCCTTCAGGCAGAGGGTCGGACCCGGCATTGCCACCGGTCAATCCCACAGGACTACAGGAAGGATCTTCAATCCCACAGGACCACAGGACTTGTCACTCTTCGATCCGGTGGGCCTCGGATCATCCAGGGCGGCAGAAGAGCCACCTTTCCCCAGACATCAATCGCTCACGAATCCCAAGGAACCGGCACATAGTCCTAATTCCCAAAGCCCGTAGTGAGCATCGAAACAACTAGGGCCGAAGCCCGGAGTGCCGCAGAGTAGTCAAGCAATCAAAGAGGGAAATGCGAGTCAACATTGGTGCACCAAGTATTTATGTACACCTCGCGGATGTTTTTTTACTAATTCCCCGTGGTGAAGGATCACCTACGCAACAATTCCACAAGACCCCCCAGGGTATCTCATGGCGAAGGGGAGAAGAATTGCAGCTTCACGTTATAGAAGCACCCCGAAGGGCGGAAGTCTGACTTGGCTTCGACATGACAACATCTATGCCCGCTGGCGGGATTCGAACCCGCAACCCGGCAATCTAGCGATCAGACGGAAACGCATGTCCCTGACCACTCGACTACCGGATAGGCTCGCGGACGTTTTGAAAGCTACCATTCAAATTATAACAGACGTTCCGACGATCAACACATGCCACAAAAACGGGGAAAAACCTTCGAAGATTCGCCTCTTCATTATATCCCAGCAGATACACATATTAATCTTAAACTTCCTGTTTCGCCACCCAAAGGTGATCTCTAATTCAACGGAAGGAAAATCCTGCGAATGCTGAGGCGAAATAATACTTTAAAAAGCGGATTCAGATTGTGGTTTAAGGAGTAGAAATGTTCTAAAATATAAATTACATACACAAATGACAAGAGTGGGTTCAAAGCAGAATTAAATAATTGAAATGGCTTTAAATAAATTAGATGACTTTAAATAGATAAAATGACCAGAAATGCATTAGAGTGTATACACTTTACACAGAAGTAATGCGGATTCGAATCCCGACATTACACTATGCACACACACCCCCCAGTGACGGTCAAAGAGATTTAGTGACGTCTGTGTGGTAGAATGACGGATGCAGTCACGCCGTTATGTGCATTCCTGAAGGATGCATTTTCCCAAGTCATACAAAATTAACTCCTTGGATGCAAATTCTAGCAAAAGGATGCATTAATAAATAGTAGAGCATGATATGTAATTATTGTATCTATAAAAACATACAGTAACTAAAACACAGACCGGACAAGTATTTCTGAAATTATGCCCGAATTGTACATACACCATGATATGTGTGTATAGCATGCTAAGTGTTCAAAAACATAATGATATCCAAATCAGACAGCGAGTTGCACAAAAACGCAGTTGGCATAAGACATAACGAAAAAGTCTACAAAAAATAAACATTCGAATACCGAATGTGAAACCGTGTTCCACTGTCCTAAATTATTCCCTGGCGTAGGTGTCTAGTAAAAAATAAGAGGTATTGGAAACATCAACTGGATTATCCCGAAATTTTTGCCTAAATCGAGCACACATTCAAGTCCAATACGGAATAATTTACGGATGGAATAATTTATATGTCCATAAAGCATGTTATCGGAATCTAAAAAATATTTTCCTAATGCAATTTTAAAACCAAAGCATCCTTCCATAACTTTTGCTTATATTTACTAGAGCTTAGGCCATGTTATGTCACACACTACGTTATATATAGACAGAAAACATACGAAAAATGTTGTACGTAAAAACATCTGGTATTCATTGATAAATCTTCCGGTATTCAGTTTTCTAATTTCCCCACCAAAATAAGGTGATAAAAGGAAAATAAAAAAGTTAATGATTTGAAAAGAAGATATCTCGTCTCTGTTCCACTTCCTCACTTTAAAGTTCATTTAAAGCAGTTTTGCTTCCCATTACTTCATTTTGGCGCTATTAGGAGACTAAGTGCACCCCTGAAATAAATGATGGGATAAATTGTCTCTTATTTATGCGAAAGAAATAAAATAATAAATATATAAACAACATTTTGAATATAGTTTGTGAAATATGCGTTTATTTCCCATCAATATTTAAGTTTATTTCTTTGCAAATCAATTCAAGCAAGAGGGAATTGATTTTAAAATATCTGATGAAAATAAGTTAGTAGCAGAAATGTTAGGATAATATATTCGCTGCATTTAGATGATTTGTTTTAGTATTTTACGTTTCAATAAATTTTAATAACAATGTAAATAACAGCTGCACATAATTTTAAGAACACTTTTCGTGATGACTATATTACTATCATAGTTTTGAAAATTAAGCAAAGATCTGTGTAGAAAATAATGATAAATACATATAACGTGATCTTACATATAACGTGTTTATACTTTTGGATTACAAAATATTCACCTTTAGAAATACTCACCTTTAAGACTCACCTTCTTTATTTGTTTATGATATACCTCTCATTGCATGCCAATGTGCGTATTCATTTTGAATTATCTTGTGTACCCCCACACAAATTTCTGAAACTGCTTGAAATATGTTTCGGATGTTATAAAACGTACATATGCAGAAAACCCTGAAGTTCAAACATTTTTGGTGAAAACATATCTCAATAGTACAATAGAATTTAAGAATAAATTTTATTTTACTGACATTCAGTGGAATTTCTTTTATATGCTAATTATATATAATTATAAAAAGTGCATATACATAAAAACCAGTAAAATATATCTCAATACAATAGTTTAATTATTTAAGAATACATTTTATTTTACTGACATTTAATGGACTTTATTTTATATGCTAATAAAACCAATTTCTCTAAATTTCTTTCCAATCAAACAATTGATTTAAGAAAAAGTAAACATTCTGCGAGAATAAAAAATATTGCAATATATAATATATAATTGGAAAAACAAAGAACTGGCGTCAACAAATATGGGATTGAAAATTCACAGTTGCATCAACACCGTCAGAGACATGTTTTAAATAATTGATGCACGTTTAGAGAACTTCTAACATAATTTACTTTTAACGTATTCAAACTTAATTAAAAACAGATCTCATCTCTAAACGTAATTAAACTCTAATTGTATTCCCTTCAAAAAGTGAAAAAATCTAAAGGCCCCAAAATTGGCCAAATTATAATAGAATCGCTTTCCCACCGCTGATACCAGACACTATGATCCTGTATAGCGCTTTTTGGAGCTCTTTAGTATAAAAAAAAAATAACCGCAACATCAACAGATCAACTTGCTGTATGCCTTGATTTTGTAACCATCCAATGAACAAATTTAATTGTCCGTCGTAGCCAGCATGGAAACCGTTCCAGCTTCAGAAACGCCTCCATTAGGCAGTTTCGGTGTATATATTGCTACTAAATGACCTCCAAAATCATAACTGTATTAACAGAATACAAGCAGGAACCCGGATTTATGGATAATTGACGCCTTTCTGAAAGCACAAATAACTGTAAACAGGAACAATATATAGATATTAACTATCTGGCATGGTCACAAATGTAATACAACAAATATCAGATACAATAAACCAGCAATTAAATGCTCAACTCCTTCATGAGACAGAATATTATCTTCTCGACATAATGACTTAGTTGAAATTTATTACTTTCCTTATATACATAATATATAAGGAAAGTATTGTGACGGGGTCGAAAATTCGAATTCGAGTTTTCGACGGGAGAGCACGTTTCAAGCATCCCTGATCACGAATCAAACATTTTTGAAGTGATGTATTTGTGTGTGTCAGTGAGCCTGTGGAGACGATAGCTGACGAACGAAAGGACCGATTCGAACGAAATTTGGTACAAAAATCACAATACATAAACACTGGAATCCTATTGTTTTTATACGCAATCGAATGTTCAGAACCCCCCTAAATTTTCGGGTGAAATTTGAAAAAACAGTCAAAAAATCAAAACCACTAATAAAGTTATGCAAATAAACATCTCTTACGTAATTTTTCATTAGAAAACGATTGATATAATTTTTAGAATGCTAACCTGAACCGTTCTCGAGATATTGCACATTTTTAAAAAAAATGATCAAAAAGTTATATAAAATAGAAAAAAAAAATATTTCCTTTTGAGAAACATGTTCACTTTTCATATGTAATACCATGCGATAAATTTGGTGATATCATTCTCGTGGATCTAGCTCGTTCTTTTCATGAAAAAATATACTTTGAGTAATACTTTTGTATTTGAACGTTAATAGTCATTTATCTTCTGTAAGATAACTTATAAATATGCGATAACTTATTTTTCTGTCCATAATGTTTGGCGAGATTTTCGCGACGAATTTGGCGGAATGTCACCAACTTGGCGACATTTTTAATTGTTGCCAAATTAACAAAAATCTCTCTAAATTGATAAAAACTACGCTAAATCAATGAAACTGACGACTAATTGAAAAAATTCAATATCTTGGAAAGAATATAAGTATGTACTATAAGAATAACATTTGTTTTTAACTGTAAAAGTAGTAAATTCATTGCAATATATGAGGAAAGTCATGTGTTGCCTACATCAGATTTTTTTTACTCGTATCACGTCAATAACTTTAGCCGAACGATGACCAGCTCATATATTTCCTCTGGAAATTTTGGGAATTTCTGGGCTCGTTAAGTTCTTAACCAAACTACCAAAGTTGAACAGTTTCCAGAATTCGGCGATATTCGCCAAATTTGTCGTCAAAGTTAAGCGATACGGACCTCGAAATAACAATAGTTGTCTGTAAATGCCATCTTTTCCTAAAAAAAATGCAGTGAGTATATTATTGTGTTAATGGTATTGCCTTACTATAATAATTATAATTATATATACCGTATATATAAAAAAATAAATTTCCATAGAAACAGGAAAAAAATTAATTTAAATTTAACGTTATTAATTATTGTACATACACAGGAAAGTAAATAGTAATTAACTTTGCCCATTATCGATATGTTATGTGAAAAATTGATTAATTTCATGATAACAACTCAAAACTCGGTGGACTTAATTAATGAAAGTTTTAAAATAAAACATAAATTGCGAATCTAATGAACATCTTACAATGAAATGTATATTTACGCAGCAGATTTGTATCAAACGTGTTTAAATATTTGCTTTAGATTTACAACCTCAATTATTTTCAATCTTTTTAACTGTATTTCTTTTTAACTGACTGCAGCACTGAAGACAATTTTTGCTCAAAAACTAATGTTATAGTATTAGGAAATAACGTAATGATCTGCAGTTATTCAATTATTATGTTTGAAATCGATGCGGTAAGGCGCAAAGATTTTAGAAAATCCAATAAAAGGAAAAATGTTTAACTTAATTAAGACACGAATCTCTTGGTTGTATTTGATAGTAATTATGTTGCATTTTTATCTACGAAAATTGTAATTACGGCTTTACGAGACCAACAATTCAGTTAATAAGATTGGTTTTACATAGTGCCTTAATTTTACTTGTACTACGGTATATAAAAACATGTACAGGGTGTCCAGAAAGTTCCCGGAACGGCGCAATATCTCGAGAAATACACTTCGGATCAAAAAATAAAAAAACCCGTATTCAATATTTTTAGAAAAGCTATCCAATGATAGCAAAATTGACTCCCTCTCCCTCGAGGAGGGGATAGAGGGGTCGGGGAACTTTGATATTTTCAATGGGAACCCCCATTTTTCATTGCAGATTTGGGTTCTCCAGAAAAAATTACATGCATTTAACCTACGATTTTTGATTTTTGCTCCCACAAACGGCGCTATAATCGAGAAAAACGGAAGTGGGGCACTAACGTTTAAAAGTTACAGAAAAAAGCACCCTGATCATGAGAGGCAAACGGACTCATGTTAATCAAGCCCCCCGAAGGGAACAGAAAATTACTACGTCCACATCGTTGTTCCTGGGTAGTGCTAAAAGTAGTTTTGAACAGTTTTCTAAACTGAAGTCAACAGTTGTCGCTGAAGTGAAAGGTTAGCGGGGGGAGGGGTTCAATTTTAGCATCATTGTATAGTTTTTTTGAAAATATTGAACACATAATTTTTTATTTTTCTATCCGAAGTGTATTTCCTGAGACATTCCCAATTTTAAATGTTTGTGCACCACTTCCATTTTTATCGATTATAGCACCAATCTGCCAATCTGCAATAAAAAATCCAAATCTGCAATAAAAAATGGGGGTTCCCATTGAAAATTTCAAAATTGCCCCAACCCCCTCCCCCCGGGAGGAGGGAGGGGGTCAATTTTGGTATAATTTCATAGCTTTTCTAAAAATATTGAATACGTGTTTCTTTTATTTTTCGATCCGAGGTGTATTTCTCGAGATATTGCGCCGTTCCGGGACTTTCTGGACGCCCTGTATAAGGAAATTCATGGAGTAAAGTTAAGTATTCAAATTTGAGTTTTCGATGAATGTGCTCGTTATGGGAACTATGGAGGATTGATAACTCTTATACTATCCTTAGAATCTGTGTGTGGGGGGTGAGGGTAGAGGTCGATGGATGTCTGTGCCTGCACTCGCGCGTTTTCGTGTACCTGAGTGTATTTCAAATTTCAACTCAATTATTAACCGTCCTACTTACATGTCAGCACAGTAAGCATTTTGATACATTCCGCTGTATAGAATTTGGCGCGAACCGTAAAAGATAACTAACTATTTTTCATTTATTATTATAGAAAAATCGAAGCGTGAAGATAATTGAAACGTAGTAAGACCCTTATCCCAACCAAAATACGATTCTAAATTCATATCACCTAAGCTGCATCTATAACTGATTCTGAAACATATATCTTTCAAAGATGTATTTTAATCTAAAGTGTAAACACACTAGAAGTTGAAATATGAGATGAATACCTCTGCTGTTCTGTGGAATTTGATGTTGAATCCATATTAGTCGTCATATAAACTCAATTTCTATTTAATTATGAGGAATATAATTTCAAGGACACTCTTTGAAGTGGAAAAAATGGAAGTAAAAATTTCTAGTGAAACCTTCAATCCCTTTTCGAACTTGATGTTAAATGTGTTTTATGATGTTAAATGCCATCATAATAGTGTATAAAACAATATATATATATATATATATATATATATATATATATATATATATATATATATACATATATATATATATATATATATATATATATATATATATATATACATATATATATATATATATATATATATATATATATATATATATATATATATATATATATATATATATATATATATATATATATATATATATTTAGTCATAATGATATTAAATGTGTTTTATGATGTTAAATGCCATCATAACAGTCGTCTCAGCCAATATCTATATATAGCTGATCCTGAAAAACACATGTGGTAAGAAAAATGCATATGTTTGAATCGGAACTTTAATCTACAGAAACAGACGTGAAAATGCTTAATGGATGTTTTTCCTGCCTCTTGCATTTAATGCTGAATCCTTATCATTCTTCATATAAGTTCTATCCAGTCAATTCTGAGAGAAGATATTTCAGGGAAATTTTTTGAACCAGAAATGGAAAAGGAACCGGAAGTGAAAATCTTTAGTGAATTACGAGTATTAACCTTCTCTAAAGTTTGATATTAAATATGTATCAGTTATTATTTAAGCTCCATTTATTGCCAATCTTAATAAATCGATGTTTCAAGGAAAATGGATAATTTTGAATCTGAAAAGGAAATCATTAGTCAACCTCCTACCTCATCCAGAATGTGATACGGAATCCATGTCAATCATTATCTAAGCACTATCTATAATAAATATTTAGAAATAGCTGCTTCAAGAAATATTTGGTATAAACAATGGTATCGTAAAAATTGTTTACCCATAAATAAAAAACAAAATGTATTTTCCTTCTGCTTCAAAGGTTCTTGACTTTTTTAGCGACTTGGCGTAATTTGAAAATGCATCAAGTCGAATGAAAATGGGTTGTAAATGAAATAAAAAATAATTTTTTATTGAAATATTCGCAGAAACCGCCATATAATTACCTTCCCTAAATTTGGAATTCCGCCCGCATTTCTTACAACAGAATCCATTGAGGGATTCACATTTGTGTAAATCTATGTGGACAGAATTTTCGGTCCCCGAATACATTAATTAGTAATCGGAAATTCCAACGTGATCTGAAATCTAATGGAGAATAAAATAATATCGAATTCAATTCTAAAAAGAATCATTATTGTCTCGGCAGTAAACTGGAAAGAGTTTTGTCTGGTCAGATTATCATATCTTTTCACTGACCTATAATGATTATTGAATCTTTAGAATATACAAATACCTGTATTTGTATGCCAATACAAATACCTGTATTTGTATGCCAAGAGTATAAGCGGGTCTTCCCTCCTCAAAATATAGTGATATATCCACACAACATATGAAACAATCCTATGCAGTATATTAAAACCCAACACCTCCTACAACATTTCTGATCAACTTTAGTATTTATTCCATGTCATTTAAGAGTCTGAAAAAATACCGTATTCACCATATCTAAAAATAATCAAAGTTTTCATAATTATTCAGAGAATTGCTATGCATCGAAGAAGCATTTGACACATTCACTACATAGTTTTCCGATCACACGTTAATTTTATCGCTGTTCACTTTAATCACTTACGTGCAAGGAAACATGATATATGTGCTGACCTGCAAGAATATAAAAATATAAGTCGAAATATTCCACTCTATAAATTTTATTCTGCCTTTGAAAAATGAATGACGTTTTATTCTCTTAGAGTTATTGAATATGTAATAGTATTAAATATGACAATGTGAAAGGATTTAATGTATTTAACTCAAAGTGAAATGTTGTAATGTGATAGACTATAAGAGTAACAAAAAAATGATATTCTTACAGCATTTTGTGAAACGTTCGATGTTCACGTGAGTTAGAGAGTAGGGACTCTGGTGGCTTTAATGGGGGCACAAGCTAAAAAGTTTACGAACCTTACTTAGATGAATCAAGAACGTTTTACAAGAATATATTCTCCTACTGCAATAAATCTGGTATTATTTTACTTTGACTATGACTAACTGTATTATTTCACTTTGACTAACTGTGAACTAACAGTTTTGACAGTGAACTAACAGTTTTGGCACTGAACCAACAGAACAATATCAGTTTAATACACTGGGTAATCAAAATTGAGCTATATGAGGAAATAAAAAACACTCAGCAGTAAAAGGGCGAGATCAAGACCATTGTCCATTGATTTGAAGGAAATGGCCTTCGATTTATTTAACTAGAATATTTATTTAACTAGAATAGAACTTTGTATTTATCGTTTATCGTTTTTTCATTTTACAATCATGTTTTATTAGTATTATGTATATATTTTGTTTATTTTATATTTATGTACTCTATATATAATACAATTCATATGTCTCTGCATTATGTTTATCAGTAGATATGCATATAACGGAATTACCATACTTCTAATAGTATAGCATAATATTTTTATTACATTTAATGATAACAAATGTATGCATATATGAATATTCACTATATTCTTCAAAACATAAATACCCCTTTATCAAGATCGCATATTGTAGATTCGGGAATGCCGGCATTTCAACAGCATATCTCGTGATCCGTTGGTTTTTGGAGAACCTATAAAATGGAATTCAGCGTATTTGCAATTATTCTGAGCAGTTTCACCTCTTCCCACTTTTGTGGATCATGATGATGATGATGATGATGATGATGCTCTATGATGTTCAGATATGACATTTGAGTAGGATAACCGAACATTGCTGTGTGACTTCTTGCAAACCAGTCTTGCACACGCCGTGGAGGTTGAGAAGGAACTATGCTGAGCTGTAAAAGACAGTAATATTTATTCTCCATAAACATGGCCATCTAATGTATAAAGGTCAGAATATGTATAATTATAGAAAATTTTCCAAATTAATTTAGGTTTGCTGTATGCTACAGGGTCGAATATACAGCAAAATATTCCTCCATAATATACATTTTCATAACCACATAAATACGGTTTTGGATATAGCATTTCTAAATATAAAGATAAAATGAAATGCATTTGAGATTCAGATGTTTGGTGAAAATAAAGCAGGGAAAAATCAGTTTAACAAGCTTTCCAAAATAAATATACTTTTAAACATATAAATACATAAAATGTAAACAACTTGGACGCTTATAACTCCGAGCCTAATAGAAAAACATAAATTATTTTTTATTGTTTTATTAAAATAGGGACCAGATTAAGAATATATAAAAACAACATTCCAATAGTTTAATATATTAAACTTTATTTTTTCGAAAAATCTTCTGTATTTGAACGTGATATTTTTTTTTATTTTTCTTACTTTCACTCAATAATTTACCCAAAATGAGTCTGAAAAAATCGAAAAAAAATATTAAACTTTACTGGAGTTTTGTTTCATAAATGTTATTTACTTGAAACCATATGATTCCATCGGACTGGAGCCACCGCTGATATTCCGCAGAAACTCTTTACAGGAAATATATTAACATTAGAAAAACATATATATTAACATTTAACGTATTAGCATTTACCAACTATGTATGCGTTTTTAAAAGAAGAATTTGTCAATATACTTCTTTTAAATATACCTTTTTATGAGGAATCAATTTTTTACCGAAAAATTATATTTTTACCCTAAAAACACAAACAATTTCTCGTTTATTAAATTATTAAAGAAGTATGCAGTAATATTCACGTGCTGTTTCTAAAACGATGTGATATGAAATTGGTGTAAAAATTTGCATCTGTATAATAAATTGTCTCTGAGAATAATGTAAAAAACATTGAAAGGAAACCGCGTTTTGAAAAGCATGCATTTAAAATCAACATTGACAGTTTTCTTGCCATTAATCAATTTTCAGTAAAAAACAGAACTATAGGCAGGTTCAGCTGCATTTTCTTTATCCATAAAATTATTTTCTACTTGTTTATTTACTTTGTTTGCTTTATCCCACACTTTGTTCTCGGTATCGGGTTCCGCTGCAGGGAGACGCAAAGTGTCAAGTATGCTAATAATTTTAACTCGATTGCCACCACGTTCAGAGCCAACTCTCATCATATTTTGTGATTTTATAATTTAATCCCAGTTGAACCTAGGAACAGCTTTGTGTATTCCAAAAGCTAATGGTTATATTGAGAGAAATGTCGTTTTCGGCACTCATGATCAAAAAATATATTTTGGCAATTCATTTGGATTTTGAGTCTCATAGTAGTAATTATTTTTTTAAATATTAAATTAACATGAGTGTCACTCATCTCGAATCCATTGCTTGCAAGAGATCCATCGCTTGCAAGAAAATTTTTGAGAAATTGTATCTTTGGTATTGTATCTTATATTGAGAGAAATTGTAAAAAAATGTATCTTATATTGAGAGAAATGTCGTTTTCGGCACTCATGACCAAAAAATACTTTTTGGCAATTCATTTGGATTTTGAGTCTTATAGTAGTAATTATTTTTTTAAATATTAAATTAACAGGAGTGTCACTCATCTCGAATCCATTGCTTGCAAGAGATCCATCGCTTGCAAGAAAATTTTTGAAAAATTGTATCTTTGGCATTGTATCTTATATTGAGAGAAATTGTAATAAAACTGTATCTTATATTGAGAGAAATGTCGTTTTCGGCACTCATGACCAAAAAATATTTTTTGGCAATTCATTTGGATTTTGTGTCTTATAGTAGTAATTATTTTTTTTAATATTAAATTAACAGGAGTGTCACCCATCTCGAATCCATTGCTTGCAAGAGATCCATCTCTTGCAAGAAAATTTTTGAAAAATTGTATCTTTGGTTTAAATGATCCCAATTATACCATGAAGAGTAACTAGATATCATTTAGACCATTGAAGAGTAACATGATATCATTTAGACCAACAATGCATATATTTTTTTAAATTTTTTGTCACGCTCCTGTTAATTTTTATTAATAAATATATTTAATTTTGAAATTCATTTTTTTAGTTTTTTTTTTTATTTTCGAAATAATTTTTTAACATCATCCTAGCGCAAAATGGATAAATTTATTATTAAGCAGAAACAGGATTCTGAGCAACATATTAATGATGGAGGATGTACGAAAGCAACAGAAAGAGCATTAGTCCATATACTATGTTTCATACAGAAGACAAAATTATATGTAGTAAAATAATAAAATTTCACAGACAATATTAGGATAAATATTTTAATCTCTGTTTTTCTTGGACCGGTGAGGCAGGTGAGACCGGTCATATTCTACAGTGTATTGCATGGGAAGAAAACTGTCCAATAGCTCAATGAAATGCCGAATTTTAGAACGTCAGAATAGACTGTTGCCCTTTATACAACATGAAGATGCAGATGATTCTGTAAAATGGCTTTAGCATTATACTTGATATACTAATATGGCATAGTTAGCCGAAATACTTTTAATTACCGGAAATGTGTTAATGCAAGTATCCAAGGAAAAAATTTTGACATCCACTGACAAATTTTCAGCATTTCAGGAAAAAAAAATATCTTTGGAAATATCTCACAGAAAAAATACAGCAAAGCGTATGTATAAATATATATATTCTTTGCTTCATAATAAAATATCGAAGGAATTATTTCCGTTCTAACAGAACTTTTTGCACTATTGGAAGAAAATATTGAACGTTACTCTTCTTCCTTAAATATAGAAAATTAGGACTAACTATGAAATCCATTTAGCATAATTCGTTATTACATCGAGTTTTGGATTTTTGTAACAAGAAGAAGCAGACGAAGAACTACTTTGTCAAAAGATTGTACTCCATAAATGAAATTTTCTTAAATAAGTCGAATTAAAAGCTCAATGTACAAGGGCACTGAAAATTTTGTTACAGTTTTCAACATCATATTTGTGCGAACTTGGTTTCTCAACATTAACTAATATATAAAATCTGATGTGGGCAGTACTGTCCTTATATAATACAATTAATTTACTACTTTTGCAGTAAAAATAATAGATTATTCTTATAGTAGATATTTATATTCTTTCCCAGATATTGAATTTTCATCAATTAGTCGTACTTTTCATTGATTTAGCGTCATTTTTATTCATTTATTTGGCAACATTTAAAAAAGTCGTCAAGTTGGTGATATTCTGCCAAATTCTTCGCCAAAATATCACCAAGCGTTATGGACAGAGAAATACGTTATTCTTATAGCAGATAAATGACTATTGGCGTTCAAATACAACAGTATTACTCAAAGAATTTTTCTCATGAATGGAACGAGCTAGATTCACTAAAATAATGGCGCCAAATGTATTGCACGGTATTACATATGAAAAATGAACTTGTTTCTTAACAGTTAATATTTTTTATAATCCATGGGATTTTTCTGATAAATTTATTTGAAAAATGTACAATATCTCGAGAACGGTTCATCTTAGCATTCTAAAGTTTATGTCAATCGCTTTCTATGAAAAAATTACGTATGAAATGTGTATTTGGGTAAATTTATTAAATATTTGATTTTTTGGTGATTTTTTCAAAATTTCACACGTAAATTTAGAGGGATTCCGAACATTCGATAGTGTTTACAAACAATAAGCTTTCAGTATTCACGGATTTTAATTTTTTGTACAAATTTTCATTCGAATCGCTCCATCCGTTCGTGAAATATCGTCTCCAGACTCACTGATACACACCCCCACGCACACACACACATAGACATCACCTCAAAAATGTTCAATTCGCGATCAGGGATGCTTGAAACGTGCTCTCCCGTCGAAAATTCGAATTTTAATTTTCGGCCCCGTCACAACACTTTCTTTATACATTATATTATGTTTATAAGGAAAGTTAAAATTAAATAACCCCAAAGACTTACTATTATAGACGAAAATAAATGAGGGTATCTATATTACATATTATACCTGATATTCCTGAAATTCACAAGAGACTTTAAGCTCAAGTGTGGCATTATTTGATTTAAAAAAAATTCCATTTTTATAAAAGATCTGCTTTAGTTACATATTTTGCAAATACGATATATATTTACTTATTTTTCTTATTTTTTATACTCTTGTGTAATCTGTAATTATAATTTTTAGTAAAATATATGTTCATGCATATATTTTTCCGTTTTATGAGTTTTAGGAATATTTTGCTTATATTTAAAATGATTACGTGACTTCGAATAGGTTAAGATCCATTGTTCTATAGTATGATAATGCAAAAATATAACGTTTTATAACACATAATTGTAAACTGAGAGCTGTCGCAACAAACCAGTTACCGTACATTTGAGCTCTACACGATTACAATTTTTTTGTAAAATAAGATTAAAAATACTTCTAAGGGACTTAACTGCTTGTATGACATTAATTAAAAGCTAAAAATTGATACGTACAATATTACTGAAATGTCAGAATCACATTTTTGACAAGTTTTGGATTTTGCCTACCTATCTCCTTAAAATATTCACACTGTATTTTACTTGGTAACGTTAACAAGGAAAAATATTTAACAAAGAGTCATATTCTCTTTCGTAAGAATTTATTCGAAATATACTGCATATTTGATCGAAATATATATAAATATCACGTATGTTTTCCAACAATTTTAGACTTCGATTTTATTCCAGATATATTATATGCAGAGTTTCAAATACTGAAGTCTAAAATACTATCTGTTTACAGAAATACATACTTTCTTTTGGAAAGTATTATGATATGTTATTACAAAGGATATAGTTAAGTAAGATAAACATAATATTTTTCCTGATATACATCCTCCCAATATATTTGAATATAGAGATTTGTAGTATTTAGGTAGAATAATTCTATGTGTTCGTAAATGCATTCCTCGAATTTTTATCATATATTTTCCGCATGTTTGTCTATAAATAAAAATTTGAGTAAACATTTATGTGTGGTTCAGTTTTTGAATGTACTTTAACGATAAACAAATAAAATGCAAGATCAACCACGCACATATGCTCATTCATTTATGTCAGATCATGAAATATGGACTTTAAGTTGAACGATGAATTTTACTGCTCAGAAATTGTAGATAAACTTTGTTTATGTATATTTTATAAATGACTGATTTCACTATTTAAAAAAATCGTTTAGCTAAGTATTTTTAACAAAGAATCTTATTGATTAATTAAGGTTTAAAAGATACAACGAAGTATGGTCATTATTAATCGTTTTATCATTTACAAACAGTATACCCGTTCTTCGCAAGGAATATATAATATAAAGAATTTAAAGCTTCAATCATGTGCATAATCTTATAATATTTTAAACGACATTGCTATTCTAAACATTTTACTAAGATATTAAATTCAATTACCCTAAAAATATGTATAATAATGTTTGTTATCGCTTTACAAAATTATCTTCACAGGCAGATCTGAAGAAAATAAGCCTCCTGGTTCCGTTTGTAACATTTACAAAAACTAGTATTTAATTATCACAAAACGAAGTGGATTATCAAGAAAATTGAACTTAATTTTGAAAAATATTGAATTTTCTTAAATTACGAGTCATTTTCATTAATTTAGCATCACTTTAAAAATTTGGCCGCATTTCCATTAAGTTGAAGGCATTTTAAAAGTCGCCAAATTTGTCAGAATGTGGGACAGTTGGACTAAGAGACAAACGCTACCGACACATCATTACAATACTACCATCTTTCAAAACGCAATTAATTTCATTGATTTGGTGCCATTTTTATTAAGTTGACAACAGTTTTATCGACTTGTCGATATTTTCGTTAATTTGTGGATATTTGAGCAATTTCGCCACATTTTAAAAGGCCACAAAATTTGTTTTTAAATAGGATGGACTGACAGTCAAAAGTTACAGAAACATCATAACAATACTATCCGCTTTCAAAACAAAATTAATTTCACTAATTTGACATCATTTTTAACAATTTGGTACAATTTTGAGCTATTCTACAACATTTTCATCAAAGCAAAATACATTTAATTTATTGAGCACTTTACTTTTATTTTGTAGATTTGTTAGAAAGTTTGGCTTTTCGAGTTACAGCTTCTCACTTTTCTATCACTGGACTTTCAAATTATTATATATATATATATATATATATATATATATATATATATATATATATATATATATATATATATATATATATATATATTTGTTTCTTGTTTGTTTTTCAAATATAAATTCACTGGGTTTAATTTTGTCGCTTAGTAACATTATATATATATATTTTTTCAAATACTTTTGTTGAAAAAATATCGTTTGCGTAATGCTATAATATATCGATAACCCCTGGCCTTAAAATCTCAAAACATGGACTAAATTTTAAGTGGGACAATTCCAAGTCTACCGTACAAATTACACCCAATTCGGTGCAGTCATTCTCCCGTGATGATGAGAAATATAAATAAGCAAATATATCAACAAATAAACACAAATATAATATAAAGAAACTTAACATTCACAATTATGTGCAAATTCCTATAGTAGTCTAAATGACTTTGTTATTCAAAATAATCTATTAAAATATTTAATTTAATTCTTCTAAAAATATTTTTTTCTGGATTTCTGGGCTTTATATACAAAATCATCTTAACAGGCAGGTGTGAAGAGGAAAGCATTCTGGTCCAGTTTGTAAACAAATTTAGAAAAAAATATTTTTAAATTCTCACAAAACGACAGGGAGTATCTAGAAAATTGTACTGAATTATTCAAAATATTGAATGTCATCGATTCTGTGTTATTTTCATAAATTTAGTGTCATCGATTCTGTGTTATTTTCATAAATTTAGTATCATTCAGACAATTTGAAGACATTTTCGTTAATTTAGCGACATGTTTAAAAATCGCCAAATTTATAAGCAAGTCGGACTGATAGTCTGAAGATAGAACTGATAGTCCCACTTGCCGACAAATTGACGAAACATCATCACAATACTATCCTCTAACGAAACAAATAAATTTCATTTATTTCGTGCAATTTTATCAATTTCAAGATATTTTTATGGATTTACAAATATTTTATCCATTTGGCGACATTTTAAAAATTTCTAATTGTGTTACTAAGTAGGACGGTTGTACTGACAGACAAATGTTACCGAAACTTCATTTTAGTACTCTCTTCTAACGAAACAAAATTAATTTTATTTATTTAGCGTCGTTTTTATCAATTTGCAAGGTTTAACAATTTTTCAACGTTCACGCCTTACCGGGAAGAACTATGTGGCGCTGTAATCGCTCATGACGTCTCACAAGTAATCCATGATTTTTTCAGATCGTAGCATGTGTACTGTGGTGGGTGTGGTGAGGTGGATTTAACACATAAATACAATGAATATTAAACACTTAAATACATTACCGATACTCACCAAATAGTTCCACCAGGCTCATGCGCGTTAAAGTATAGTGGGGTCCGATTGGACCTAAGTACATTGCGTTTGCTGAAACAATTAATCACTCCCTTTTTTGTGGCCACTTAACAATTTATTTACAAACACATGAAATTTCAATTCAAACATTAAATACAAAATACACAATTACAAATGAGTTCCCAATTTACCTAAACTTGACCTCGAGGTGCACAGTTTATTTTGCATATTTATCTTATTTATCATCCAAACTTGTAATTAATTACTTTTGTTAAGAAAACAATATACATAAATATTCAATTTAGCAAATCTCCCATTTAGCATAACTTTGCCCTTACACTATTGGCTCACACAAATTAAGCTTAAACACTCATATACACATTTTAAATCAATATATAATTCTCATACCTTCATTACATACGAACTCCACTGAGTGCTGTAGCTGACCTCTGCACGTTGGAATGGGTGGCACGATTAATTGAAGTTTGGTTCATTTATTTGAATAGTTCATGGAAAACACTACCAGTCTGAGAAACACGGTTGCGTATCATCAGGTGACGAAAACTTTTGCTAAGTATTATTTTGGAGATGGGCAGACTGTCCACTTTCCTTCTCCTCCTCTTAAACGTCGGCTTAGTCCAAGCGGCTCTTGAGTGAGCATGCGTACAGGTTTTACCGAAGTGGTACGTTTTCGTAGAGGCTTGTCTGCTGCTTAGGAGCCCGGAATTGATGCTCCGCAAATATTCCGTGCACACAGTATCACAGTTACCACGGCTTAAATGCAGCTAATGGAGCAAGGTCCCACACCGCGCCGTTTTAGTGGTAGAGCTGTGTTGTACTGCAACCAAACACAAACAATGACGATGGGCATACTGTTCACTTTCCTTCTCCTCCTCTTAACGTCGGCTTAGTCCCAGCGGCTCTTGAGTGAGCATGCGTACAGGTTTTACCTAAAGAGTGGAGATCAGATACTTTATTTGTAAAGATTGGCTGCTGCTTAGGAGCCCTGGATTGATGCTCCGCAAATATTCCGTGCACACAGTATTACAGTTACCACGGCTTAAATGCAGCTAAAGGAGCAAGGTCCTACACCGCGCCGTTTTGGTGGTAGAGCTGTGTGTACTGCAACCAATTAAAAACATGACGACATTCTTCCATTTTCTGGTCGCCACCGCCCGAAGAAAATGCGCCCTCGCGCTGAGTTAGGCTCGGCTCGTCTTGGCTACGAGTCGCCTTCTTTACCGGACTCACTACGTCGGTTCCTCGGCAAACGCATTTGCCGCCCGAGATAGGGACCGCGGATGCCGGGTCAGAGATGCATCAAAAATGCATGCCGGAGCGGACTTCACAAAACCACAAGCTCCACGCACTTGGAGTGCTCTCTACTCAAGCTCAGAAAAGCAACTGACGATTTTTTTTACATTTCTAAAAACTTCAGAATTTTAAAACAAGGGGAACGACAAAAATACAGGGAGGAAAGTCCCCTACTTCCCATTCGCTGTTTCCCAAGCGCAATAAAAAAGGCGGTCCAAAAATGCTTCATACCATTGGTTTTTGAAGCGACGCTCATTTTTTATGCGCTCCACTCAAACACAAGAACCAGAGGGATTCCAAAACCAGGGAGGTCCAAAGGACCGGAGTCCGACGCGAGCCACACCTGACGCGAGCCACACCTGACAGGGACAAGGACGCGAGCCACACCTGACAGGGCTATAAATTTTCAGAGATTTGTAACTCAACTTGGACATTTTGCTGCAATTAAATCTCCGAATATTTACAATCCATGTCAGTGCGCACACAACCCAACGGCGCCAAAAAATCCCAATGTGTACTGTGGTGGGCACTTAAAATTTCACATGGTATATATATTTAAATCAAGATTTTACGTCATAATACGGTGATTGAATATTCTGAATATTGTTTTCGCATAGTAGTAATGCAAAGCATTATTATTTTCTAAAATTTAAGGAAATCGAATATTTTCATCTGTTCGTTTTTATATAAGCATGTGTATATTAAACGTGCTTTTCATGTTTTTATGGCTCACATTCTTTTATATTTAATCTAGTGTTTACCTCGTCAATTTGACTGGGTAATTGGGAGTAGCGGGTGGTATTAGTTTATTAGTGTTTTAATCACGCGAAATTTAAACAATAGTTGTTAATATTGTTTCCAATTTCTTATTATAAGAAGTATTTTCCTGCACCCCACGTGACATCTTTTAACATTAAAATTTTAATCTTTTTCATTGTTAATAAAAATAATAATGCTACTAAAAAAATAATCACGTTAACGTAAAAATAATCCACACACACACGTTCTACATTTAAAAGTTAAATGGTAAAGAACAAGAAAAACCAAAGCCACATAGACCTATATATTTCCAGAAAATATATAGGGATGTAGTTTTGATTTTTTTTTCTATTTTGGGAAACAATTTTACTATTATTTTAATAAATATTATTAGAAAAGTGATAAAAAAAAATATATGTAGTCTTGGTTAACATATAATAATTTCAGTAAAATTGATATTTGGTCATTCCAAAAATGAAGGTGTCCTTTACATTTTTTTAAACTTATTTTCTCATGAAAAGGCATATCTCGTGTGTTACCTTTCTATTTTCTTGTAATGGCCTGATATAACTTTTGTAAAATGTATGATTAAATTTGGTATTATTTATTAACCAGCCTAGAGAAGATTATATATTTAAACGTAATCTTGATGTTGGGACAAGTAACTTGAAAACCAATAATTTAAGAAGCAAAACATGTTGGTTCATGGTGTTTTATAGCATGAAATTTTAATAAACCCATTTGATGGCTTAGCTACTCCTATGTATTGAAACTTAAGAGTACAAATTATGGGATCATCGTAATATGTATATATAAGTATGGTGCAAATACATTAATATGTCTGCACTACTGCAGGAATAAATGTTTTCTTTTTTAATGTAAAAACGTATTTTATTAATATCTAAATTGCACCCCAGTATATAGCTTAAGTACGAAATGTTCTTAATAAATTAATAATCTATTAATATGAAGTTTTTTTAAAATTAAATCTAGCATTTCCTAATTTATCAGGAATTGTGAATATTGTGTAATGTCAATATTGAACAATGTTCAATATTTGTCAATTTCTCAATATTGGACAATGGTGTTGAAGGAAAAATGTATATTTTTAAGTAGGGGCTGTTATTGGAAAAAACTTAAGCATCTATAAAATTCAGTTGGAGAATAGGAAAAGTCAGTTTTAGGGGCATTGCTTATTTTTAACTGTCCCTTACTAGAAGTTTCACTGCAATTATTTAATTAAATTTATATATTTACTTCTTTATAGAAAAATAAATATATTTATTTAGTGCAAGCCATTTTGCCATAAAATAATACTTTTCAATTAGAATAAAATAATGATAATAACGTAAGAACAAGAGCGAAGTTTAAATGCTAGAGTTCAGTCGTAGCTGTGGATCACTAGGGTGACGTCACGGAATCTGGTTTCGGACCCGGTAAGACCAAGACCAAGATGTTAGATTACAGCGTGCCTGTCTCGGAGAGACTCAACCCCGCATCGAAAATAGCATGTCAGACCATGAGGTGTTGATTATAGCTTTATGCGGGTCGTCAACAATGGCGCTCCACTCCAGTGGAGTGGGCGTTGAAGGCCCAGACCACACAGACAGCCTTAAGGCTTGCGGCAATCAATCGTGTGGCCGGAGTGAAGTGAGCGTATCTTTTTAGTCAGTTGAATTTGCATTGGTGGTCCGTAAGATTGTCTTGGCATGGTCTAGGCCTGCTCGGCTATAAGAAGAGTGGGAAGGACAAGAAATGTGCAAGAGCGAGTCGCATTAAAAAATTTAAGAAGCAGAAGTTTACTTCAGCAAAAAAAATATAAAGTAAGAATAAGGCCTAAAGGCTACAACAGAATAAAATTTAAGATTTGAAAAATTGAGTTTAGAAAATAAATTTTTAAGATATGGAATTACGATATAAAATGTAAGTTTAAGTTTGGAAATAATCAATTAAGTTTAAGTATGCATTTGATTAAAAGAAGATTTGTTGAGTACAAAACAAGTTTTCGACGATAATTCCAATGAGCAAAGAATAAATTGTCAACAACAGAGGTTATAACTGTGAGTACCGGTCTGGCATCAAGGGCGCGGGCAAATGCAATCCACCTGAAATCCTATTAGTCGGCTCAGAATCCACAGCTGGAACCACCTCTCCTCACCGAAGTAAGCATCTGTTGCGCCATCTGCTAACGCCAAGGGAGGCAACGTTGAAGTTTAATACTTCAACAAAATTAAAAAAATTTGGGATAGCAAACGCTATGAGACCCAGTCCTGGGGAACGATATACTTCGCTTTCTTCCACTTGGTTCTCTGGGAATCTAGTAGAAGATGCCTTGCTCTGCATTTTTCGCAAAAGGAAAACGAGGTCAAAGCGTAAGTTTGGTCGACGCTTCTCATACTGGGTCTGCTAGAGTTTTTCTTGTAAAAATTTTGACTGAGCTTTCGAACCTGCTCTGCAACGCCAGAAACTCGAAGGTCGTGATGAAGTACTTCATTTTGAACGTTTCTAGGAGCTTTAACAATGCAATGAAGGACTTTATTTTGGAAAACTTGCAATTTCTGAGTATGACATTTTGCCGCGGCGCCCCAGATAGGGCTGGCGTACAAAAATGCCGGTGCGATGACTTGTTTATAAATCAGCAGTTTATTAAGGGGGGAGTTACTACCGAGAAGAGGGAGAAGGGAACGAGAGGTTTTATTGATTTTGACAAGCTTATTTTAGATATGCTCTCTGTAAGTAAGATGTTCGTCTAATGTGACTCCCAAATACTTTATAGAGCGCTCGAAAGTCGTTGAAAATTTTAAGGGTAAAATTCGTTGAAAATTGTTCATTGAAAATTTTAAGGGTGAAATTATGCTCTTGTTCCCGGTAGTTCGGTTTAAAGATGTACTGCACTCTTGGTAGCGTTAATTTTAATTCTCCAAGTAACGAGCCAGTGCTCAAGGTTCTGTTTAATGTATCTTTGCCGCCTGTTGATGGAGTTTTGTGGTGAGCAGCTTCTCGATATCAATGCAGTATCATCTGCAAAGATTGCGAGCTTGACTTGTGGTATGCTTGGTATATCGTTGACGAAGATGTTGAAAAGAAGGGAACTCAGGTTTTCCTCCTTGGGGTGCCCCGGCTCTGATTGGTCGTACAGAAGAGAGAGGTTGATCAATTGACCCAGCAAGAAGAGCAAACTGCCTGCCATCACGATGTCCCTACATTCTCTCGCAGGATTTAATGCACATGTTTAACATGCTTGATGCACATGTTTAACTTCTCGCGCATGTTTAACATGCACATGCTTAACTTCTCGCGCATGTTTAACATGCACATGTTTAACTTCTCGGGCATGTTTAACATGCTCGTACTCCACTTGAACACGGGGGCAGTTTGGGTATAGCCGGAAATCGAACTCGAGTCATCGGAATGCATCCCCGTGCGCTAACCACTGGGCTCTCCCAACTTATATTATCATTTTTTATTATACAAGTAGATGTTACATAAGTACCAATAAATAGGTATTGCTTAGATGACTGGAATTTTGCATTCAGCTATTTTTCAGTCCATTTTTGATTAAAAGATTATGTCTCTTCTATAAACGTGACAAAGCTAACTTGACTGTATAAACATATAGGAAAACTAAAACCACCGACAGTGCATATATTAAATGCTACTAATAATTACAGATATTTTTGATTCTTGTTTAACTTACCGCCTTCCACATATTTGTCACTAAATGAAATGATCACCACACCAGCCTATTCTGATGTTTGTGGCACTTTCAGTATGTGATGTTGTTCGATATATGGAGTTCCATGCTGCAAGAAATTTAATTTCTTCTTATTAAAAACTAGAAATGTAAATAACACTAATGTAATTAAAAGAATAAATAAAAACTTTTTGAAATTTAAACCATTGAAAACTAAAAAGAAAGTTCAAATGCAAATTAACTGAAAACAAGCAAATGATTTTACAAATTTGAATTAGTGAAAATAAACAAATGATTTTGGCATGTTAATTATCGAAATACAACAAAAACATTTTAAAATTTTAATCTATTATTGACTATAATGTACTATGATTTTAATTACTATGATTTTGGAAAGTGTTGCAAATAAACAATGCTTTTTAAATTTAAATGAACATAAAAAAATGAAGAATATTTTTTTTAGTTTGATTATTAAAAGGTAAACGCACAATTTTTGAAATTCAAAAGAATTAAAAGTATAAATAAAGATAATGAGTTCAAATTACTGAAAAACAACATTGGATTACTGATATTTTTTTAAAATAAAGCTTTGTCCATGGTTGAACTGTATTATTGAAATAAGCCAAATGTATTGTGTATTATATGTATTTAAACTTGTACTTACATTGATTTGTGTTTTATTATCGTATTCATTTTATTTCCTCACTTTCTTTCGACAACTGTACTTTTATATCGAGACAAAAAAATAGCGCCGAAATAGTGGCATCTTTTACAGTTTGACAACGGATTTGTCATACTATACAAATACCGATTTTTAGTATTAAGGTTTTGTACTATGTTTTGAGTTCAAATAAATCAATTGTTTTAAACAAAATTCAAAACTATATTTATGGATTTTTATATTTTTACAGGAAAAAAATAACATGCTAAATTGATATAATCTATGTAAATCGTCTAGTTGAGGCATACAGAATGTGGGTTTGAAAAGCAATCAGTAAATTGTCAGTCCTAGTTTTCTCAGTCCATTGAAAACTGATAGTTTTGGCTCACTTCTACTAAAACAATTTCTTACACACACACACACAAATAAACACACACAGTTATAACATAAAGACGTTCGATTTGAATGCTGGCATGCTTAAAACGTGTTTTTCCACAGAAAAATTCGATATGAAGTTTTTAACCCAGTCACAATAATTCCCTTATACATTTTACTAAATTTGTAGATACATAATAAATATATATATATATATATATATATATATATATATATATAATTTCTAAAAAGAATACCTAATACACAAAAAAGCAAAAGATGAATGTGAAAAACGAAAAGTATCACAAGTGGCGGGGGGGAGTTGTGACACCCACTCTCCGGTTAAGCAATGCTTTAAGCCATGGCAACACTCCCGGAAGCCAATACTTATTCATATATTGACCTTATTACCATCAACAACCGAACAGCAAAAACCTTTAGTAATAATTCAAAATCTGTAGATGGAAGACACATGAAAAAACTTTCCAAGTAACTGAATGTGCTTACATATGAACGTACCTATAAAAACCCGTCTCTACTAATTCCAAAATTCTTACCAAAACTGTCCGATGTGTAAAACACCAACTTGTAGTCCATTTCAACACCATCCATTCTTGCTTCTCGTGAGTCGTACCTTTTCTTATGACTCTGTTTCAAACTAACTAACTAACTAACTACCACACTCTCCTAGAGTGTAGAGGTTGGGACTTGGCACTCCGCCTTCTGTCCCAAGGGGAACTCTGTTTCAATTGTTTAATTATTTGCCTTTACATTCAGTTACAGTTAACCCAGTGAATTCTGAAAGTATTTTGATTACAAAGCCCATGAGGTAACCGTGCTTTACTGCCTCATTTATAAACTCTCTATCGTGATGCTTTTGATCACTTTCCCTACTATTCAAACGTTTATTTCTAGACAATTGGTTAATGAAAATTACGTAAAACATTTTTATGTAAATTACTTGACCAAGGTGTAATGAAGGAATTTGTGGAACATTTTTAACTGTAACGGCATCTGCCAAAACTTGAATTTGGAAGTGAAAGGCCAATGTAATTGTCATAAGTCTAAATTTTCTGATAGCGATCACGGACATGTGATCACAGGCGATCTCAGTGTCATCAGTACAAATATAAGGACCATCTTCGAAAAGGGCGCAAAATTTAGATTTCAGGAATATGATCATGCCGTACTATTATTTAGTCAGGATTTGAATAAATTCATCTATTACACAGCTGTTGATGATAGTATACCTACTGAGGTATTCAAGGAATAGAAAAGCAAAGTAATGAATAAAATTCATTACTGTTATAACAGGTATAGCGAGCATTGCGAAATTTTGGAGTATAGCAAAAAAAAAAAAATCTGATGTCTGCAACACATGACTTTCCTTATATAATGCAATGAATTTACTACTTTTAGAGTTTAAAAAAATGTTATTCTTATAGTAGATACTTATATTCTTAAGAGGATATTAAATTTTCTTCAATTAGTCGTCATTTTCATTGATTTAGCGTCATTTTTATCCATTTATTGAGATTTTTGTTAATTTGGCAACAATTAAAAATGTCGCCAAGTTGGCGACATTCCGCCAAATTCGTCACCAAAATCTCACCAAGCGTTATGGACTGAGAAATAAATTGTTGTTACAGCAGATAAATGACTATTGGCGTTCAAATACAAACTTATTACTTACTCAAAGTATATTTTTTCATGAATGGAACGAGCTAGATCCACGAGAATGATGTCACCCAATTTATGGCATGATATTACATATGAAAAGTGAACATGCTTCTCAATAGGAAATATTTTTTTTTATTTTATATAATTTTTTGATAATTTTTTTGAAAAATGTGCAATATTTCGAGAACGGTTCATGTTAGCGCTCTAAAATTTATGTCAATCGTTTTTTAATGAAAAATTACATAAGAAATGTCTATTTGTGTAACTTTCTTAGCGGTTTTGATTTTTTGACGATATTTTCTAAATTTCACTCGAAAATTTAGGGCGTTCTGTACATTCGAATGCGTATAAAAACAATAGGCTTCCAGTGTTTACGGATTCTGATTTTTGTACCAACTTTCCTTCGAATCGGTCCATTTGTTCGTCAGTTATCGTCTCCACAGACTCACTGACGCACACACCCACACACACACACTTTCACGCACACACACACACAAACATCACTTAAAAATGTTCGATTCGTGATCAGGGATGCTTGAAACGTGCTCTCCCATCGAAAACTCGAATTCGAATTTTCGACCCCGTCACAATACTTTCCTTATACATTATGTATATAAGGAAAGTAAAAATTGGAAGCTTTACAATGTAATTTTGTTATCACTCATGTTGACAAGGTCACGACTAATTATGCATTTACTTGTAGGAAATACTACAACGAGATACTACAAAATAGTTATAATGACAAGAAGATGTATCTACACGTTAATCAATCAAAAATTGAAATTGAAAATCGAGTTAAGGCAATGCATAAACAATCCAGAATTGGAATCGGAAACATTAAATTCCCTTATCTCACGCTCATTCCTAAACTGCATAAAAGGCCCATTATATTTTGACCTGTAATAATAGGATGTAGATCTTACTTAACCAATGCAAACAACAGGTTATTAATGGTGCTCAGGTCAGTTATTGCAGGAATTTAAAAACAGGGATCTTATTTTATTAAAAATAGTTTTGAGGCAATTAATAAGTTCAAGAGCACACCGCATAATGTGGTGTATAGGAGTTTTGAATTTAGCGACCTTTACAATAACATTGATATAAATGATTTGTTTAAAATTGTGATAGAATTATACTATACACATAAATTACAAATTTTGATGTCGCTGACTAGGTGCACAGGACTAGTGAAAGTGGTCCTTTTCGAAACAGTACTTTACAACGGAATAGACTATTACAAGCAGATTAAATGCATCGCTATGGGAGGAAGTGGTTCTTCGGTTCTAGCAGACATCTATCCAGATAAGTATTAAACAGGAACCCATATATTAAATTAAATGGTCTACATGCGATACGTGGATGATGTGATTTTATGTTGTAATGATGCAGATTTCAAAATGGATTTTTGTTTTTATCCACAAACTTTAAACCTAATTGAAACACCTAGCAATTCAGATGAAAGTTTAAATTATTTAGACTTATGTATAGATAAAGTTAATAATAAAACTTCTTTCAAAATTTTTGATAAAAGAAAACAATTTCAATTTAAAATAAATTTCATTACACCTTAGTCAAGTAATTTACATAAAAATGTTTTTCGTAATATTATCATTAACCAATTGACTAGAAATAAACATTTGAATAGTAGGGAAAGTGATTAAAATCATCACGATACAGAGTTTATAAATGAAGCAGTAAAACACGGTTATCCCATGGACTTTGTAATCAAAATACTTTCAGAATTCACTGGTTTAACTGTAACTGAATGTAAAGGCAAATATTTAAACAGTTGAAACAGAGTCATAAGGAAAGGGACGACTCACGAGAAGCAAGAATGGATGGTGTTGAAATGGACTACAAGTTGGAGTTTTACACATCGGATAGTTTTGGTAAGAATTTTGGAATTAGCAGAGACGGGTTTTCATAGGCACGTTCATATGTAAGCACATTGAGAGTGACTTGGAAAGTTTTTCATGTGTCTTCCATCAACAGATTTTGAATTTTTGCTAAAGGTTTCTGCTGTTCGGTTGTTGATGGTAATAAGGTCATTCAATGAATAAATATCGGCTTCCGGGAGTGTTGCCATGGCTTAAAGCATTGCTTAACCGGAGAGTGGAGGTCACAACTCCACCCGGCCACTTGTGATACTTTTCGTTTTTGACATTCATCTTTTGCTTTTCTGTGTATTAGGTATGCATTTTAGAAATTATATATGTAAATATGTGCAAGGGCAGCATAGCGCCATGTTTGCATATTTTACGTATGAGAATATTTTAATGTAGCTATCTCAAACTTACTTTACATTTGTAAATTTTATATATATATACATATATATATATATACATATATATATATATATATATATATATATATATATATATATATATATATATATATATATATATATATATATATATATATATATATATATATATATATATATATATATATATATATATATATATATACATATATATATATACATTTTGTTTTTTTATGCCAGTGGACATCTCTCTAAGGAAGCGTTCTCTATGAGATGGAAAAAATATTATGATATTCTCTATAAATGCTCTCTAAACAATGACATAAAATATACTTTCAATAAGATCCATATTTCTCAATTTCTCTCTTGTGTTCACATTCGCTTGACTGCGCACCGGCGCACCAGAGAATCAGCAACACTGTATGCATGCAATATTCCCTCCGGATATTGACTATTTGGGACTTACTTTGGCATGAAATGTCCTGAAATATAATAAAATACCTATTTTGTATTCGGAAATTTTTCACAGCTGGAGAAAAACACTGATAGATAAACGGGGATTGCGAGAAATATATTACTTCTATGAAATATTCTCCGTGAAAGCATATACGTAATATGAAATGTCAGTTATAGAGTATATTATTCAGCGTGATCGAAAAGTCGAGCAGATTAAATTTTAAAATGATAAGTCAGTGTACCTAGATATAAAAATAAAATAATTGTGTTCAGTTAGATGGACCTCATTTGCCCCTAGATATTCTAAAGCATTTCATGTTTTCATTTGCTGTGTTTTAGAGTTAGTCAGCAATAATTACAGGCTTCAATGTTATAAATCAAAGAATATAGTTTTCCCTCTCATTAATATATATATATATATATAGAGAGAGAGAGAGAGAGAGTCTGACAGAAATAAGTACATTCTTCTGTTCTACTCATTCACTGGATTAAGGTCAATAAAACCAATTTATCAAAATATATCCGAGATTTATTCTTCAGAGTGTCCTTTGGTTTAACTAAGGTTATTCAGTATCATCAGATTTTTGCTATCACTAAAATGACTTGCGTTTATGCCAAATAAAATATTTTGAATAATGTTTTCATATAACTTTATGATTTTAGCTTTATTTTAACGTGTTCTTTTTATTCTCGTAATGTAAAATATATTTTCTTGTAAATAAAAGAAGATATACAGTATAACAATTGCTATTTTTGTATTAGAATAATGACTTTAGAAGCTTTGCATATAAAGCTAAATACTTTCGGGTTATTACAGACTTTTTTTGTTCTAGTACGATAATATTCTTCTATTATAGCTGTTTGTATTGCAGCAAAATTAACTTAAGCGTGTGTACACGTAAAACAAATTGCATTAATATAACAAGCTCATTCAATTTGTTATATTAATGCAATAACACAGTGTAATGCAATAACTAATAATGCAATAACAGAGTATAATCGATAATGTATGCATATGGATATATGGTGTGTTTAAACAATAACGATACCATTCCAACAATCCAAGAGGAGAGCTTATAGAAAGTTCTTGGAAAGCTACGTAATTCGTTAAGATCTTAACTGATCCGCAAAATTTGACCAGTATCTAGACCATCTGCCATCGCCGAGATCGAGCGACTGATACCTTCAAATTACCGTAATTTACTGAGTATATTCCACAGCAGTGCATAATCCATATGTCTATTCTTTATAGATGATGGAAATAAATACTTCGCATAATCCGCAACGCCGCATAATCCGCAGCGCCTGATAATCCGCAGATAAAATCGGTACACCGGATTGTTTATTACTTTTCTTATATCCATATAATAAAAAAATAAAATAAAAATAACAAAAATTATAAGGACAGTATTGTGAAGGGGTCGAAAATTCGAACTCGAGTTTTCGACGCGAGAGAACGTTTCGAGCATCCCTGAACACGAATTAGATGTTTTTGAGATAATGACTATGTGTGTATGTGTATGAAAGTACGTATATGTGTGTGTGTGTGTGTGTGTGCCAGTGAGTCTGTGGAGACAATGACTGACGAACGAATGGAGTGAATCGAACAACATTTGGTACTAAAATTGCAATCGATGATTACTGGAAGCCTATTGTTTTTATATGTAATCGGATGTTCAGAATCACCCTAAATTTTCGAGTGAAATTTTGAAAAAATCATAAAAGAATTAAAACCTTTAATAAACTTACGTAAATAGTCATTTCTTATGCAATTTTCCATTAGAAAAAGATTGACATAAATTTTAGAACGCTAGCATGAACCGTTCTCGAGATATTGAACATTTTTCAAAAAATTTATCAAAAAATCATATAAAATAAAAAAAAAAATGTATTACTTACTGTGAAATATGTTCATTGTTCATAAGTAATGTCATGTGATAAGTTTCGTGATGTCATTCTCTTGGGTCTTGCTCGTTCCAATCAGGACAAAAGATACTTTGAGTAATATTTTTATATTTGAACGTCAATAGTCATTTATCTGCTTGAAGAATAACTTTCTGCTCCATCCATAATGTTTGGCGAGATTTTAGCGATGAATTTGGCGGAATATCGTCAACTTGGCGATTTTTTTTAATATTGCCAAATTAACAAAAGTCTCGCCAAGTGGATAAAAATGACGCTATATCAATGAAAATGACGACTAATTGACGAAAATTCAATATCTTGGATAGAATATAAGTATCTACTATAAGAATAACTTATTTTTTTTCTGTAAGAGCAGTAAATTCATTGCATTATATAAACAAAGTCATGTGCTGCCCACATCAGATTTTTTTCTTATATATCTATGCAAAAGAAATTTAAATGATAATATTTACTTTGTATTTGAATAAATGATGATGTTAAAATAAAGATTGCTATTCAATACGAAAAAATTTTATCAAAAAATATTTTATTTTGTATTAGTATAATGTTTATATATATATATACATACAGGTTATACCTGTATATATATGCTCCTTTGAAAATTTATGTTTGCAAAATCTTTGCTTCTTCCGCTTGGAAAAAATGCCATTGATTGTACGCCGTAGCTTTTAATCCGCACCTTTAAAATTTGAAAGTTTTAATAGATAATCAGCGGATTATGCAAATTATACAAAGGTATACCAATAGTTTCCAGATGGGTATTCGTATCAGTATAAATATAATATTTTATGAGAATTATTTAACCAATCACATGATTAGGACACAGTTTATGCTCCATTCGCTAAATGAAATGAGAAGTTAAACCAAAATACCATCATATTTGATTTATGAACACATCCTTAGTTAGTACATGAGAATCAAAAATTTGTGGGAAGTAATCCAATACAATGACTTATGAAATATCTATATAATACGAGCTGAACTGACTGAATAACTGTTTAGGTGGCATATCAAAATTATCGAACAATTCCACTATAGCCGGAATCTTGATTTCGGTTACTTTAGATCCAGCTTCAAGACCAAGAGAAATATCTTAAAATTTCGAAAAATCGAATTAGAAGTGGAATGAGCAGTGAGCAAAGAAATAAAAAAAGACTCAAAACACAACTTTTATGCGTGGGTACAACTTTTATGTATGATGTTTTAATATCATTGTGCCCATTCCGTAATCCATATAAGCACGGTAATAAGTTGTGGCGCAAATTATTCAAACTGCGCTCAATCATGTCAGCATTTTGCCATGCCGTTGGAACAACCATGGACGCATTTTGCAACAGCATTGTTTAAGAATGCTCAATAGCTCATCCTACGTATTTACGTATTTTAATAAACTAATTTTTTTGAAAAGGTGTTTATTTGCAGTACTTGGATTCATTAAAGAACTTATTCTAGACTGTCACTTTAATTTTTAAACAATAACATATACTTTTGCATATTTTGTGGAACAATGAACCACGAACATGCAAAGTAGACTAGATATAAGTTATTTCTTTATTATTTATTCTTTATTATTTATTCTTTATAATTTATTCTTTATTATTTATTCTTTATTATTATTTCTTATTCTACTTTGCATGTTTGTGGTTCATTGTTCCACA